>JAWWEU010000081.1:34611831-34680625 GCA_035583155.1 Acropternis orthonyx
TCTGTAAATATATGTGTATATACCAGTTTCAGTTTTAAGTTTTTTTTTTCCTCACTTCTTTTAACTGAAACTCTGTCGCACTGGGAGGTGGTTGGCATTTTGCCAAGAGTCAAACCAAAACAACAACACTTGGCTTGGTAGTATATGTCATAGGATCATATAAAAGTTTGGGTTGGAAGAGACCTTAAATATCATCCAGTTACAACGCCCCCACCATGGGCAGGGACACCTTCCACCAGACTAAGTAGCTCAGAGCCCCATCCAATGTGGCCTTCCAGGAATGGGGCATTCACACCTTCTCTGGGCAACTTGTGCCACTGCCTCACCACCCTCAGAGTAAAGGATTTCTTCCCAATACCTAATCTAACCCTACCTTCTTTATGTTTAAAGACATTCCCCTTTGTCCTGTCACTGAGTGTCCTTGTACAAAGTCCCTCTGCAGTCTTCTTGTAGGCCCCAGAAGGTGCTGTAATGTCTCCTTTGTTCTTATTTAAGTAACATACATATACAATCATTAGTGTATTGAACATTGTGGGATTATTTTCATGGTAGATCACATGCTTCTGAGAAATGATGTTTCAAGAATGTAGGACAGAAGTCAGTCTACCCTGCAACACTGAACACTCAGTCATATCCAGCCTGGGACATTATGCAGAGCAGAAAGTTGGCAACAAAAATAAATGGACTGTGACCTGGATATTTTAGGACAAGTTAGAAATAAACCCTGCAACACAGCTCCTTACTTCTGCAGGGTGCTTTGGTCATGAATTTTTCCACAACTGAGTTATGTACATTTTCATTAAATGAGCCACACATCTAAATATATGTAACAGTGAGCAGGAATGTACATGTAAGATTTTTCCACATCAAAGAGCTTATTTTTAAACTACCCCCAAATTTTCAGTTGGCTATGGGTTTTGTACTAACAATAAATATAAAATTGTGTTTTAGAACTATTTAGTTGAAAATCAGGGTGAATCACTGAAAATTACTGCTTACATAAAGTGAACCACAAGCATCACGATTTTAAAGAGAAATGTCAGCTATTCTAACATTCATCTCCTGACCAGGTTATACTGCAAATTCAAGTATAAATCTCTTAAACTGATTTTTTTTTTTAAAAAACAAGGACTGATAGTTCTCTTCCTACCACATGTGGGTGACAGTTCAGGCAATCAGACATTTTGCATAAGGAACACTTGGACTCCTCATTCCATGCACCTGTTTTCCCACTTTCCCTAGCCTAAAATCTGTCAACACACCAGATACTGCCATTAAATATTTCTGAACACAGTTGCATTTTCTTTATAGAATAAAAATCAATGTAATACAAAACAGAAGGTCTCATATCTCGACTTTACACTACAAACTGAAGAAGACAATAAAAGATACAGGTTATAGTTTGCTTTTATGCTTGTGTGTATTAGAAATTCTGACTACAATAATATTAGATTCTAAGGATTATTCTGCAACCAAAGACTTGTGACCAAGTAGAGATGTAAAACATATACTGATTCTGCTTAACAAGTTTTGCTGGAGCTATTAAAACACCAGCTGTTCCATTGGCCTGATCTACTTATATTTGTATTTTTAATACACCCTTCCCAAATCTGCCCAACTATTCTAGGATCTTACATTATCAAAGCCCTTCAACTGCTCCAGCAATTAGCCTGTTCATACACATTTCTCTAAAATATCTTTGATTTCTTTCATGCTACTTATTTATAAGAAAAAACATGTTCTTTGGCATTTTTTCAAATTATTTGCTTTTATTTACATGGCTAGGCTAGGGAAAAGAAATTACACAGAATTATGACATTTAACTGTAATCAAGATTGATCAGACAGTACTGTCATCCTTCTTCTTTATCCTTTTGGGTTATTTAGTACATCCCACTGAGGTTTTCAGATTCTGATCAAGTTTTTTGAAGCAGAATACTGGCTCATTTTTACAAGCACTTTTCATACAAGTACTCCATCTATCAGTGGGAACCTCTAAATGTTATCATAGCAAACATTTTTGAAAAAATGACCTCTGATAAAGATGTACTGCATCTTCAAGCATGAATGGGTGGCTTTGCATACACCTACCTTTATATTTACATCCGCTCCATTGCAGACCAAAAGCTCTAAACACAATGCTCCATGTGTTGATGCAGCAGCAAAGTGCAAAGGTGTAAACCCCTTCTCATTCACTTGATTCACATTAGCACCACTGTCTATGAGTTCATTCACTACAACATCTTGCCCATTATAACAAGCTACATGAAGGGGAGTATTTCCATAGGCATTTGGTTCATTCATCTATCAGACAAAAAAACCCCAGAATTAGTTAGTAGGCAGAAAACTTTATAATGTATTTAATGCAGCATTTAATTCTAATAAAGAAAAATCTCATGTCATGGGATTCTGTTTTGGAACTCTTCAAAAGCAGAAATTAAAAGCAAGTTCTGGGTGTAGCACTCTGACTGAGACGTGCGTCCTGGGGAAGAGTATGATTGCTTTACAAGTGAGCCAACCTCCTCCAATTGTCTCCACACCAGTTTCCTGTGTGCAATTTAAGAGAACACACACATGCCAAAAATGTCAACAGTGGCAATTTGTACAGACACTACATACAAAGCATAGCATAGCACAGATCTTTATAAAACAGCATTTACAAGTTTTTGCCGAAAACAGAGGTCAAAGAGACCTTTTTTTGAGGGGGGTGTGTGTGTGTGTGTGTATAGAAATAGAATTTGTTGTTGCACACAACATGATACTGAATTCTGATCTACTTCTCAATAAAAGAACTTAGGCTGCAATCTCCAGCCTTGCAAGACTGAAATGTGATTCACAATGTAGATTTCTTACACAGTTTCATGGTATACTGTTAGGACACTTTCTATGTGCAGGTATGTTAGAGCATTTTGATTTCTTTTACATTTGAATACTAATATGGTCTTACTTGCTGTAATGTTGAAATTTCTCACAATTTTTAGTATTTCCCAAAATTTACATGGTGTGAGAAAGTCAATAATATCTGTATTTTAATGAACTGAAGCAAAAGCATTTAATTTCCTGCACTTCAAAAAGGATTGTGTGGCAGAACTAGGATTGGGATTCCAGACCAGTGAATTAAGAGCAAGAAATATCAAACAAACAAAAACCCCTACTAAATATGCATTTCTTTTCAAATTACTGTGAAAAATCTGCAAAGGTCTTAAGTTACCTGGGGGAATGTGATTTCATAACAGAAAAAGTAGTATTTCCAGTATTTCCATTTTCATTCACATGCCTTTGCTATGTCCTAACCTGTCCCTAAATAAACACTGTGTTACAGTACTAACAAGACCATTTCAGACAATAAAAATATATGTATCATTTAGTTTTATTTTTCCTTACTTCAACACCAAGATCCAGAAGATATTTGACTACACTGATCATTCCACTAGATGCTGCAGCATGTAAGGGTGTATATGATTTCTTGTCTTTGCATGTCACTTCAGCTGTGTGGGTCACGAGTAATTTCACAACTTCAATATGACCTAAAATAATAAAGACAAATAAAATGAAGTGTAATCTTTTATTAACCAGCATAGGTTTGCACACTTAGTAATTCTACAATTGTTATAACATGATCAAAACATTATTCATTTAGACCTAATCTAGAAAACAAAGAATTGTTCTTGTTTTCTATCATGAACTATAAAAGCAACCTAAAATAATCATCTCCACACACCACATCCAACAATCACAGCATCTACATTGCAAAAATAAATTTGCATATTTAAAACACAATCTTGTCTTCTGCTTACGCAGAACTAGAGGCAAAGTAACTTTGTAATTATTAAACATTTACTGCAAATTTATGTTAACAGCTCAAAAGAAAGTGTGACTGTCAGATTTCTGTCACCTCAACTGCAAACATGCCCATTAAGATTTTTAAATCTTAAGTAGAAACTTTGAAAAAAATTGCACCAACATGAAAAGAAGAAAATATTCTTCTTGCAAAGTGCTTAAAATGTAGAACCAAATCACACAGGATTTAGCAAAGGTCTGTTTTCAAGACTGACTCAGACGGTCTCTGAGGAACTGTAGACTTTTGAAAGCATTAACTGCTCTCCTAAGACAATGGGAGGAGAGTAAGAGTCGAGTTGGGATCATAAGAAAGGGACGACCAGGGGAAGTCCCAGGTCGAAAAGGGAAAGGAGGGCAGGAAGCCCACCCTGAAGTGGTGGGCAGTAGCTCTCACTGCCAGCTTTGGGCCAAGGGCCCAGACACCACACCACTGCTGCAAAGGGCAAAGAGCTTTCCCCTTGTGACCACATGCTTCTCCACTGGCTTGGGGGCAGGGGTGATGCTGCCTGCTAAGTCATGAAAATGGGGTAACCAAAGCAATCTGTCACACTCGCTCCGTTGTTAATGTAACTGCCAAACAAGTCATCACTGAAATCACATGGATAACCATGACAAAGTCTGCTGAATAAAGTAGTAGTAGTAGTACACGAGTTTAATAGAACATGATACACTTAGTGCTTTGCCTTTGTAACTGACCCATACAGATAGATGTGGGATTCTTTGTTTTGCCTTCCAAGTTACACTCTTACCTTAGCTAAAGAAGTAGTGAGGGGCACACTGAATACTTATGCTTGTACTTACCCAGCCAAACATCTAAGCAGAAAGTATCAAATCCAGCTTTCAGTTTAACTGCTTCATAAAAAGTGAGGGTCTTCACTTTTCACAAGCATTTGCAAAAGTTTGAATAGGAAGTGTCTACCCAATTGAATACAGACAAAGTTGTTTTTATAAACATTCAGCCACAATGATACTTATTTATGCTGCATGCCCAACAGCACACAAAACACCATTTCACCCAGCTATATTGATCACAACCATAAGGGTTCACCTGTGCAATGTGAAGTGCTGCAAATTTTCACTTCTTAAGTACTTCAGTATTGTAGGAAAGAAGGGAAAGAGAAATGTAAACATGATACTCATTTTCTGACACAAATACAGTGAGGACAAGAATGAAAACAAGCCCTACATGAGAGACAGAAATACAGAAGATACGGAAAGCAGTGAAATGAATAGAAAGAACAGTGGCAGAAAAAACTTAACAGAGAAGATAAAATCCCCCAAAAAACCCTGACCTGCATCAGCAGCGATCAGTGGAAGACTCTCAAACAGAAGAGCAAGGTACTTGACGTGAGAAGTGCTGCAGAGACATCCCGATGCGCTAATGAGGGCAAGGCTAGCACACAAGAACGTAAGTCCATGTCAGTCACAGCACTGCAGCTGGACAGCAATGGAGCCGGGTGAAAGGCAGGAAGGAAGGGAAACAATGGATATAACCCTAGAAAGTTATTTATAGTAGAATGACGAAAAACATGACTTTTTTATTCTGTGGTCAGTTTTACATGGTGGAAAAAGGTTTTCTTCAAACAACTGGAGCAATGCACAATTGCTCTAAATTGTTAAAGAGAGCATCGCAATTTCTTTTTCTTTGATTGAAGACTTTCAAAAGCTTTTGCTACTCTATTGTTTATAAGGATATTTAGGTTGATTGACATAAGTTAAATTACATGTTTTTCTGCCTGAACACTGTGCATTAACAGTTTCCTCTTAATAGCCCACAAAATAGCACCAACTAAGAATCAAAATTAATGCAGCTTATCTGAAAAACAGAAGACTTTTTTCCTCATATAGGCAAGCACAAACCAGAAAATGTCTCTGTCATCTCACTGACACTTGGCAGACTTCTGCCATCTCATGCACAAGTTTCATTCAACAAAATTTTGCAAATAACCACCTTGAGTAAGGTGGTTGGACAATCTGCCATAGACACTGCTTTGCAGATATAAGTACATTAAAAATACTAATGCAAAATATTGCAAAGCATGTTGGATCAATAATGAAGAATGTTCATTAACTTCTGGGGTTTCAAGTACAGGTATCAGTATCTGAAGTGCAAAATCATTCAGCTTCGAATTGTAAGTTAAGAGCGTTAATGCTGTGATGATCACTTCATAATTCATTGGCACATTCAAGTCTTTCCAAGTCTGACAAAGGACAATGAAGTACATTAGTCTGGCAGTACTGCCAGTGCATTGATCAAGACTGAGAACAACAATTATCCTCTCCAGGAATAAGAATGGTAAGGCAAGAATTTGCAGTTTCAGGGATGAAATATTCTTTAAAATACAATACCCAGGGTTGCTGTAATAATCCTTGGTTTCAGACGCCTCTTGTATCAACTACTTACTTTTTGTCTAGAATTACTACAAATTTTTATACCTGTGATTAGACTCGCCGATTTAAAAACACAGTTCCTCCCTTTTAAAGTACAAAATCACTTACCTTATTTCTCTTTTTCAAACAAATTGATTTTTCTCACAACAAAAAGCACATGTACAAGGTAACTTGAACTACAATATGAATGATTTTCTGGCAGACACACAGATAACCTCAATGCATATAATGCAATTTTTTTTTTCTAGAGATATATAAACCCACTAAAGACAAGCTAATCTTTTCTTTACTACCACAGTAGTAATAAACTGAAATATGTACATACCCATATATGCTGCCCAATGTATAGCTCGTCTGTCTTTCTTGTCAAATGCGTTAATATTGGCCCCTCTAGACAACAGTAAGCTGACCATCTAAGACAAAGAAATCTTTTATTCATAATGAGAAAGGAAATTCTGCTTAGATAAAGAAAATCATACAAGAAAACAAAAATACACATTACTGTTTTAGGATTGAAATATGCTGGGTTTTTAATATTCCATAAGCTTGAAAAAACTGGCTGCCACACCTTGGTAGCAATAATGAAGTGACTGTAAGGAACACAAAACTTGATGTCAGCAAAAACATTTCTCAGTTTAATATAGCAAAGCTGTGAAATCTTTCAAATCTTCAGTTATTACTAAGGGATTCACTAAGGCTAATCCCTAAAAGCAAGCTATTTCCAATGTGTCTCCAGTTACCTATGTACAATTAATGGGAATTTCTTGGCAGTCATTTTTCAAAGCTTCAATATTAGGCGGGTTAGAGCTCATTACATGTATTTCCTCCACATTTCAGTAGCAACACATTCCATATGTTCACTGTTTACTGAACAGATAAATATCCTGGTTTTTCCATTTTAAATTTATTTGTTACTAGTTTAACTCCTCTTAACTTGGCAAATTTGCTTCTGTCATAAGAAAAATGGACACTGTAATAACCTTTCAACTAAATGATGTAACATTTATTTTCCACAACTGTTCTGTACAGAAATGATACAAAAGACAAATTCAAATACAACATAGGGGTTGGGTTTTTTTGTGGGTATGGGGGAGACATGATCTTTAACTAAATATGAGAAATGTGAGGGTCAGAATGATGCGTGGAAAACAAGAAAATTAACTTTTACCTCAACATGTCCACTGAAGGCTGCATGATGGAGTGCAGTTCTGCCTGCTCGATCAGACACATTTACATTGCTTAGGAGAGGCACCAAAGCTTCAGCACACTTGACAGCTTTGTTTGCAGCTGCTATGTGTAGGGGTGTCTGCCAGTTCTTATCACGAGCATTGACATCCGCTGAATGCTTTAACAACACCTGAACAGCATCCTGAAAGCATTTTTAAGAAAAAAAGCAAGCCCCTTAGTAAAGATCTGAAATGCCACCCTTAGATTGAAGGACAGTATAGTGGAATGTAACTCTTTACAATTTGTTCACTTGTAAACATAACCTTAAACTTTGGGCTTTGCACTTTATCATAAATCCAAATTTGGGGATGTGCTCATGAACATGAATAATATATTCCGTACAGGATTCAACTAAATCAACCACTTCCAGATCTTTTATCCAGTTCCTGAAGTCACCTGACAAATTGTTTTGCCATCACAACTGATTTCCAAGGCCCAATAAACCACCTTAGGATTTCTTCCATTGCCAAGGATTAGTGAAGTACTATGAACTTATAATGACTATTCATCCATCTGCCAACCAAATGTTTTGAACTGTCAAAAGTCTAGAAATGGCAAAAAGAACAGATTACTAAACGCGTATTTAGAAACCACAGATAAAACAGAGCATGGTCACAAAAAGTTTCAACATACACTGTTGCAAAACTCCTGAAAATCGTTTTAAAATATTGCACTGAATTCCATATCCCAGAAAGATTATTAATTTCCTTTTGTTAGAAGTACAAGCTGTGAAAAATTAACAACTTAGACTGTAACTCTTACAGCAAGATAAACAGATCCCATTAAAATATGTGCACACAACTGGAATGCATAAAGAATTAAATGTGTTGGCGACATAAACATGATGATGAAAATTGCATTTTACATCAACTGTGTGACCTTCCCAGAATTCACTAATTGCTTTTAGTGACTGCCAACTCAGTCACTGAGCATACAAATAATTGATTACCACTTTGAAATTAAAACATGTTAACACAAGTTGTTACTAGAAAGTTTGAATTACACTGTGGTACAACAGCTAAGCACTATTCTCAGCTATGAGGAGAATGCTAAGTAACTCTTGATTCTATTTATATATTTAGTAATTGAATTATATTTAAAATGTTCGAATTTCTTGTACTGTGAATAAAAAAGAAAATAGGAACAAATATAAGTGAACATACTGCATCACAGGCTTGTAGTTTAAATGAGAAGTGGAATAGCGCTTCAATTCACTGAGAAACTGAAGCAGATTTAATACTTTAAAAAACTAATTACATTTTAATTCTTGTCTTTTTAAAACCAAGTATTAAGAAATACTATAATCAGAACAAGGAAGTTTTAGAACAGCTGTTACCCCTTTTGCAGAAGGAAGCACCATAATTCTAGTATGAAAATAATGTATCTCATTTTTAAGCATATGTATTAATGAATTTTGTAGTTACTGAATCTACTTAGGGCTTCTTTTTTTTTTTAAATTTGCAACTTACATCAGGTGCACAAAAATATAAAGGCCTAGAATGTGACTGTCTTGACATGAAGTTGCCTGAACTTGCACAGTTGACACCTAAATCTGTAATTCCAGCTATTTTGCATGTTTCAAAGTCCTTGTTTAATTGCAGCTGCCCTTATTTCACAAGTAAGTCCAGATGTTTTACTGAAATAATTATCAAGGTTTTTCATTACAGGTTTTCGTCTAATGCCCCAGACCCATACATGTCTGTCAGCTGGAAAATGGTGCCTACATGTATCAACCACCTATATGGGCTCCTATGACTCACCATGTTTATAAATAGAGAATTCTGACAACCACCTATCATTGCCTTTTGGGTAGATAGCCTGATTGGTTTACATGTGTTGCTTGCCTCTGGTTAGTATTTTGTTTAAAATCTTCCACGTTTTAAAAAATATGACCACGGTTGCATTTCTTTAAGTTACCATTTAGATCCAGTTTGTCTGCAGCACTCCTCTCTGCAAGCATTACTGTTGTGAGGAGCTTTTACTGCTCCTCAGCTCTAAAGAATGCAGCATTTGGTGTTTTGGTCAGCTCCCAAAGGAGCAGCCTAAAAATATCTCAAGAACAAATAGCATTTGGAAAAAAGGCACCCTCGAAAATTCATTTTCAAACGCTGCTTTGAACGGCATGATCTCCACATAACTTGGCTATTAATGCTAGTGACAAAATACCGCCATTTACCCAGGGAACTCAAAAGCAAAACCTGAAACAAGGCTTGTTTACATAATTCATGGATCAAATACTTCAATGCTTGTCAAAACCAAAATATTCACATCTATCTTCTCAAACAAAAATTTACTAGTAAAAAACCTTTACATGAGGCATACTGAAATAAGCATCAGTTTGACTCAGGATCTCAAAGGAGAGAGTGTTGCATAAACTCTTCCACATAACAAGCTCAGCATTTCTCTGTCTGTTTTGATCTTCTACAGGCATTTAAATTTTTTATTAAGACAACCACAATAGAGAAACAATAACAAACTAATTTCTTACATTATTATACTCTCACAAATAAACTGTCAAACTTCAAGAAACATTCTACATTTCACTTATAATTTTTAAAGTCATGCTCAGTACTATTATTATTAATTAATCACTTAAAAGAAGACATTTGCAGGCCTTTATAGAACCATTTATTTCTTCAATGCCTGAACAGACAAGCATGTACAAAACACAAAGAAATGCAAAGACTATGCTGTAAAAGCTCTACTAAATCTTAATTTATCTCTACTTCCCTCATGCTAAACCATTCTGGTTACCTTAGAAAAATTAAACTGAACTTGAAAACACTACATGCAGAATCCTCTGCTGAGGAAATTGCAGAGAGCAAAGCTGAGAACTGTAAATTTAAAGTTTTCTCCCCTTCTTCATACTCAGGCAAGTGATACACATACCTACATACCTACCCTCAATAGGTTACACAAACTTGCAAGAATGTTCTGCAATTCCAAACCTTTGGAGTAGTTTCACTTTTTAAAAAACAAACAAAAGACAGAAGGCAATCTGAGATGCCTTATTTTAAAACGAAGTAGTCACAAAAAGCAACATACCTCACTACAAGATGCTACAGCTCTGTGTAAAGGAGTCAACCATTTGCTGTCTTTGGCATTAACTCTAGCTCCTGTAACAAAAAATAAAAATAACAGAAATTTAAAGTATATGTACAGGATGACAGAAATATTTTCAAGAACAGAGATAGAACTATTGGAAGTTACTTATTCTAGGCTTATTAATACAGTATAATGCAAAAAATGGAAAGGAAGCTTTTCTCCAGCTGAAGTACAACACTTTGAGGAAATTCTTTTAACACTGTACCCATAACACTCTTCCACATCAAAGTGTACTCATATTTTTACACTTGGTCATCCTATGTATTCTTTTGGACTTCCAAAGCCACATAAAAGGCTGTTGTGTAAGAAAGACAAACTCCTTGCTTTCATTCAGCAACAAAAATCTCATGCTTTCTCATTATGGTTGAAATTCTCCACTAAAACACAAACAGAGGCTATGTTTACTCCCTATGCCTCCAGTTTCCTTGTGGTTGGCGTGTCTGATGCGCATGTATATAGAGTGAGGATGATTCTTCTGGGAATTTGGGAACAAGTCTTCACTACTCCACCAGGTCACCTAGCTACCCCAGGTCCTCCCTTCATGAGAGAGATAAACAGCCACACTTCTACTTCTGAAAGCATTCTTAAGCAAGAGCAGTCCATGCCCTCAGGAAACAAGGCTGAACAAACATCTGTAAGGGACACAAGCCTGGGTTTGGATTTTGATTTTTTTTCTTAATAATAAAAGGAAAGAAAGGTTTGGGAACTTTTTTCCCTGAAGGAAGCAGTTGAACTATGTTTTAATTTCCAGTGATCTCCAAGAAGCAATAAAACTTAATGAATAAGGTTAATAATTTAATTTCTTACTAATACACATACACATCTGTAACTTTGTAGGTTATTTATACTTTGAGTGGAAATTTATCCATATTTATTTCAAAACTTCTGAGATTTTACAGGGATAGCTTAGCCAAAATGTTATATTCTTGAAAAAATAGTTTGGAAAGAATCACACAGTAACATTAATGCTACATAGTCAGAGCTTATTAGCTTGTCAGGCTAAACATAGTATTGTTATGTTAGAACCAACTGTAGTTTTTTCTACGCAAAGAACAGAAAAGGATGGAAGGCCAGTAACACACAAAATGCCAAACAAGCTGCTGGTCAGGACACTCAGCTGAGAGACAGGGTATTTTGATCCAAGAGCTGCACCAGCAAAGAAGCTGAAAAACCTGACCAAGAAAACTAACAGTCTGTACAGAATCATGGTTGTATATATTAACCAAACCAAATATCTGAAGTCAATTCTCTTGAGTTTTATTCAAACCATTCCTTTTAAGAACAAAAAACATGTAAGCTGATGCAGGATCCATACTCCCAATTTGATCCTAGGTCTTTCCAAGCACTAGACAGAGCTTGAAGTCTAATTGCTGGCTACAATTGCAGGGATTTCCGTCTTTCCTTATCCAAATTTCAGAAGCTTTGGGTGTCATCCTATTTTTCCAAGTGGGAAAGTTTTTGAAAAATAAGACTGATGAATAGGGAAGAAAGTCCAAGTCTTTCTTTATGAAGAAAACTCCCACAATCTAACAAACGTTTAAGAGACTTCATCATAACATAAATATCTGCTTTTGTCAAACATCCTAAGAACCCAGTGGTGTACTGCATCACATCATGTACCATAACATAATGTACTGTATCATCTTCTGCACAGAACTCAAGCAAAGGAAGTATTTGAGTATTCTAAAATTCACTAGAATGTCTTACGATTTTGGCAATCCTTCCCAAAAGACAGTAAGTGACAAATGAAATCACAATGAACTTATGAACAGCAAGTGAGAACGTAATTAATGTATTTTGAAAGTACCTGTAATTCTTGATTGTCTTTCAGGTAATGTTGGCCACACCTTGTTTTTAGCAGAAGATACAAAAATAAGAGCCAAAATGGTACTCCAAGCTTCACCTGACTTCATGCCTAGCCAACAACCAAGGAATGAAGACTTTCAAAGTCCGATTTCTATCTCTACTTTTAGGATACAAATGTCTTTAAAGCATTTTAAAGAATTTAAGGGAGTTACTAAATCATTAATTACCATTCTGATTTTCCCCAGGAAAATGCACTTGCAAGACTTGAGGTCAGGTCAGATCCATCCGGGTAAGGAAGCCCAAGACAGGAGAAGCACCATGCGCATCCCAAGGGAGAAACGCAAGTGTCCACTCCAAAGAAGTGGCAATTACCTAAGCTGTAGCTCTAAGTGAAAATATGCTTAGAGTCCAAGCAGTGTTTATGGGTTCAGATAAGGTGTTAACCGACATTTCTAGTACTTTTAACACACAGCTTAAAAACTGCATCAGAAGAGAGAAAGAATACTATACTAAAAAGATACTGTACCAAAGGTTTTCCCAGTGGTAAGTTAATCACACTTGCTAAGACTAAAAGAAATTAATATATGAAAGTAAGGAAATCAGCACTCGCCAAAGAAATGTCTAAGGAAATTTTAAGTGATACCTAAAAGTAACACAATCCTCTCAAAAGAACAAAACTCTGTAGAGCAACATCTGCTCCTCATCCCATATGTGGTCTTCTACCCAAAGAAACAAGAAAGGCTAGGTCTAGCATATCCCATAATTAAAACAGTGTAATATGTTACAGACATTAAAATAAGCTAACTTTTCAAATGACAAAAAAAAAATTGTACATTCTCTGACAAAGAAAAAAACCAAAGCTGACTTTTGACAACAAATCTAAATCTCTGACGGACATACTTAAGAAAGAATCACCAAGCTTGCTTTTTCCCTCCATGACAAAAACTCTTAAAGAAGTTGTAAAATTGTTATATTGAAAGACAAAGTTTTTAAGCAATAATCAGAATAAATGTACTACCAAAAAACGCATACGCATTATTACTGTGGGAATTGGAAGATCTATAGCTCTACAGACATTAAACAAAACAATATTTTTCAATTAATAGAGAGATTTTTTTTTGCCTTTAAATTTCTCTAAGAAGCCATGCTGCCAAAAATGATTTAATTTCATGAAAGAGCTTCTCCAAACAGCCTTGCATCTGAGAACATAATCCCCCTCTAGGCTGTTCTTCACTTCCTAGCACATGATTTAGGGAAAATGTTACTGCTCCTCCCTCCCTGTTCAGATGCTCTCCATGGGTCATAAAGCTCCCTCAAACCTCTCAGTCCTACCATACAACAGTGAGGGAGTTTACAGCCTTGATTATCTGAGGTTAAGCTCTACTCCAGACCATTGCAAATAAATGTTACCAAAATATGTTACACCTCTACAGAACAACTTTTGCTTTCAGGTGATTTGTTTCATGGTTTGCTTTAAGGCAGTTTGAACACACATATGTGTGTAACTCACTGCACAACACCACCAATGCAATATTATCTCCATGAAGGCCAACCTGCTGACGTGTTAACCAGGACATTTCTCACATTTCAAATGCCAGTTAGGCAGCAGTTTGCTCTTTCAAAGCACTGTACAGTGTATCTTGATCCCCGGTGTGCAAAACAGAAAAAAACCCAATCCCAAAAAAACCCCCACCCACCACACTGAATCTTCCAGACTTCAGGGGCCTGGTCTTAACATGTTTATTAAAACTTCTCAAATATTAATTTGTTTGCTTTAATTATTTATTTATATTTCAATTGTTTTAATGCCATAGAGCTTGCAGGAAAACGATTAGGGAGGGGGCTTTGCCAGACAGATCAAACACAATACTGCAACACAAATATTCAACTTGAACTTAAGAGCCAATCATGTATATGACCCTCTCCTAAAACTGCACCTTCCAAAAAAACAAGATTATTATTCTACATTGGTGCACTAAACCAAAGCATTCAACAAGGTCACCCCTTTCATCACCAATTTTGCTAATACAGCCAAGTAAGTTTACACATCTAGGCAAATATAAAAGCAGGACTTTTGCTCTGCAAAAGGTGGGGGTAGGGAGAGTGAGAGATAGAAGTATTACATCATTTTCTTCCCTCATCCCTGAATCTCACATTTCATCTTGCCAAGTTGCATTCACAAGACTGACAATTAGAAAGACATGTTTTATTTAATAAATATAGTACAGAAGCTGCTGAAAAACTCAGTGATGCTTACTTTTAGCAAATTTGTGTTTCAGAGGCCCATTTTCCAACTGAATACACACACTGATTTACAGAATGATCCTGGAGATTTTAATTCTATTAGTTTGTATCTGGCAATTAATTGCACATTTCAATGTGCTATTAGCCACCAATTCCTAGCCATGTATTTCTGCACTCCCATTGCTACTACTTGGTGTCCATATCCTTATATTCAAGTAAGAGCTAACATCTAAGCCATCTCTTGGAGACACAGACAAGGAATGACTGGGCAGGAAATGCTCCAAGGAGCAACCACACACCTCCTCCTTCACCCATGAAGTGCCATTCAACTGTATAGCCCTGTCTCTCACTTCACATCTGGGTTTCTCTCTTAAGAACTTTTGCTGTGACTCTCCTCCTGAGCTCCTCTGCACCAGAACTATTCCTTTTTGTAAATGTCCTCAGAAGACTAATGAATGCCGTGGCTGCATTACTTACGCATCATTAGTTGGAAATAGATCCAGAAAAGAAATACAACAGAACTGACAAGACATTTTCATCTTTGCTCACTGTACTAATTTAAGTACTGAATTGCCTTCCACTGTTCTGCTGCAGTCTGTATTTTTAGACTTTCAAGGATGGTATTTGTTATTGTACAAGATGTGCTAGGACTGAACAATATCATAATATAAGCAAAGAAAGAGAAAGTGTCTTCTTTCAATTAAGAAATACAGACACAAAGTATTTGAAGCTCTGAAATGTTTATTTAGGAGTAAAAGATGTAAATAAGACCTTTAGAATGCATTTAAGAAAGTAATAAACTTGTCTTAACAACTAGTATGCTGAAGTAACTTCAGGAATAATCTCTGCAGAATTGAGGAAGATCTCAGGTATAAATCACTGAGAGTAACCAGCAGTCCGACTGTAACTGGATTCTATTTAATTATTTTACTAACGGTTAGTAGTCGCTTCAGAAGTTTTTCCTTTTAAATGATCTACTTTTATCTAGAGACAATTACCTTGGAAACACTTAAGCTGTCAAGCAGAAATTCTCAGACTACATTGAGGAGTAAACAGACAGAGAAGAAAACTTTTCCTTAGATAGAAAAATATGTGAACACTCAGGAGGAGATACAGAAGTAGTTTTTCAAGTAAAAGAAGATTTGAGATATGAACTGGAACAATCAGTAATTGAAAATGAGGGTAATTTCCCATTGAAAACTTGAGTACTTGCAAAACAATTGGTGCAAAAATAATGAGTAATACCTTATTGAGAGAATGCTGCTTGCTATTTATAAGCTAAATGTATAGTAGAAGATGTAGAAAAGTGAGAAAAATCTGACAGGAACAGGACTGGAATCTTTAGACCAGCCACAATGTTTCTCAACAACAGCTTTTGTTGTTTAAAAAACAAACAAACAAAACCACCCAAACCCCCCAAAACAACCTCACAAACCCAAAAAATACATGGAGATACACTGGCCACAAGAGACAGGAAAACCACAATCAAGTCAAAGCCATCCTTCCAGGACTTTATTGATTTATCAATATAAGAAGTTCATTTCGTTTCAGAACAGCTTCTGCCACATCTCAGTTCCCATCTCTTTGAGCTTCAGAGAGCAACAGCAGATTCTCTGATTCCTCGAGCTACTGAATACTTCTACCTTTTCCTAAGTCAGCTTAATTTTCTCTCTCAAAGAGCATCAGAGCTACTTTCTTCACAGCAACTGACTCTTACTGCTGCCAGGGGGAAGTTAGGAAAGCTCGAAAAAAAAAAAATGTCAGCGAACATTGCTGTCAAAAGCAGAGGAAGTGGCCGAAAGATAGAGCCAGTGTAAAAGGAGCCCCTGTGAAGCGCCTTCAGTGTGTGGGTACATCTGCAACCCAAACAAAAGGAGCTTCATGCAGCTGGGGTTCTGCAGCAATAGCCTTTCAACAGCTGAGCTGTGTTGACTGTCATTGCATGGATTTTTAACACTCGCATAGCTTCAGAATTGGATTAAAAAAACACAGGTAGAGTGGAGTAACACTGGAGGGTCTTTACTATCTTCCAAAATCTGTTATTACTGTAATGATAGTTTTCCAGCACCAGCAAGATTCTTACATTTTCCAGCCAACCCAGGGGAAACAAAAACTCGTGGGCTGCCAAACCTTAATGAGTTTGACCACACTCATGTAATGCTGAGCTTCACACAGAGAAAATTTTGCATTAAACAAACAGAAATATGTTGTGTTAGTATTAAGTATCAATGCAACATAGTAACTAAATCTATTCAGAAGAAAACAACCAACAATTCAAATGCTGATTTTCATGAATTACATTGATTTCAGTGAAAGCAATAAAAGGCTGCATGGTATTTTAGAGAAAACAAGTGGAAAAAGTTTGTAATCACAAGAACACATTCTGTGATCACATTAATCTGTTCTGCTTCTCACATGTCACTTCCTGGCAGAGTAGACTCTGATGGCATTAAAAATTGTAGAACAAACAAATTTATTTTTTTTTTCTAATAAAGCAAGAAGCCTCTCCAGAACAGTTCATATGCAGGACTTAAAAAGGGTTTGATTTTTTCAATCAGGGCTTCTTGGAAAGAACAAAAAGTTAGACATTCAGTTAAACAAGACTGAACTACTTTAGTTTTCTAATTTTCAGTAGTTTGCCATCATTTAAACAATTAAAGTCAGTGCAATTATGCAAAGTAGACAGATGTATTTGTGTCCAGGATGCAGACCTGTACATAGGTCATAAAAATACAACTGTGATGAGTGTTACAACTCTTCCCAGAGTAATACAAAAAAGATAATGCTTCTAAAATCACAGTTTTCAAGTGACTAAAATAAAACTTCTGTTCCATTCTTCTGGATGCTATAAAGAACCATCTTCATGCCTCTACTTTATTTACTGGTCAAGTCTCTATGTAACAAATTTAGGAATGCTAATTGCTTATCTCAAACTGAGATATGATTTGAACATTTAGACTTCCACAGGCCACAGTGGTATGGCAATCTGTTGGTACATCCTCAGGGGACAAGTTTATCAGTGTTCAGTGAAACACTGTCTCAAAATAAAAAACAAAAGGCAATCTAATTGTCCGGCCTCAAACTGGAGTCACTGAAGCAATTTTCTTTGATGTTTGAAGCCTGTATCCAAACCATCACCTTCAGGTCCCTTGCCGAGCTGAAAGACTACAATAGGAGAGGTCACAGAGCAACATTAAGGTTTGGTGGGAAAACATCTCAAGAATTCAAAAACTAAGAATTCTCCTAAGACTGAAACTTAGTCCACAAAAGTCTGCAAGAAGGTTACCACAGTTATATGTTCATAATGTGCAATAGGGGTTGCTTAGATCTATAGCAAGGTAATATAAAGACATTGTGACAGCAACATATGATCCAAAATACACACTTGAAAGCAACATGGATCCCCTGGAGTGGGATGCAAAAGATGTTCCAATCGAATTACAAAAACCAACTATGTGTAGGTAACATACAACAACACCTCAAGAACAGAGAAAAATGAGAAATAATCAGGTAAGAGCCTCTGAGAAGTGGAAAGACTAATACTGACTTCAGTAGCTGAGGTCCAGTTTGAAGAAAGAACAAAAACATCAAAACAAACAATCTTTGTAGGAGAGCTTCCACAGCAGGAAAACTGTAAAGCGGATCCTAGGAACATTCCAGAAAAGCTATATTAGAGGACATTACAAGTTGTAAAGACAAGCTCTCACAAGGTAAGAAATGCTAGGATGAAAGTAGTCTGCACTTAATCTCTTGTGCAAATGTGTTACAATGGGTCCAATAAAGTCACAGACATGATTTTTACATTCAAATTTACTGCACAGAGGAGATGCTTGTTCAGAAATGTGATTTATTCAACAAATTACTTTCCTCACTGCTCAAAAAGAGGTCTTGCAACACAGCAAGTGTTCTTCAAACCTTGCTGTGGTAACAAGTGTTCTTTATTTGCTCTCTAATGCTCATCTATTATGACAAAATGTAACATTATACATTTGTCTCAAAGGAGAGATTTGATTTCCAGCTGAAACACAACAGATGAATTTTCTCTATCTTTATGAAATGGAGAGGATAAATACACTTAACCTCTGTTCCCTGTCTTCCAATTAAGACAATTAAAAGACAAATCCTAACTTATGTATTTTGAGACACCCAGACCTGATTCCTCAGAAAAGCAGCTGGTTCAACACTTCTAATCAAGCTGAGTGCTCACACTCCACCAACCACAAGGATTTCAAATCCAGCATTCACAAATGAAGGAGACTAAAGTGGTGACTACATTTTATACAGTCTAGTTTAAGAGGCTTGCCTAAAACCACTGCTTGCAAGCAGGCAGTACACTGATTTGTACCCATGTACAGCACAGCCTTCAAAACTGAACAGCCTGAACACGCAGACACCACTTTCATCCTGCAATTAACGCTCCTCTGCATTCACTTGCCAATGTGTCAACAACTCATACTTACCTGTGCATCCCTCACCATACCACTCCCTGTGACTTTCAGGAGGCTGTGCCTCTACAGCAAGGCACAGCGTGTTACTGAAGTCCATTGCACAGCACCTGAGCACAGCAAGGTTGGACTGACATTGCCTATACAATCCAGAGCTTTCGAAGCCTTTCATTTGCAACTGCCTAACACACTGTTTTGTTGTAAGCAAATCTTGATTTTCATTAAATAAATGTTATCTGAGACATGTCAATGCCTCCCAGTCTTCCTGAACAACCCACAGACACTGCAGCACTCCACAACCTTTCTTCCAAGCAACTGCTCAACTTTGGGCTATTTATACAGCCCTAATGCTTAGTGCTTCACTGCCCTTCTTTGTTCTCCATTTATCCTTATGCTTAACCATAGGCCATGTGCCCAAATATCATGACTAACCTTTCTTCCCCTACTGCCATCCCCCAGTCAGGATCTTGTTTCATTCCTATCTGGACTAGAATCTCTCTCCTTCCCATCAGCTCTGTGCCCAAGAGAGGGCTATTTTCTTCAATCACAGTTCTGGTAAATGGACTCTGTTCACCCAAAACACAAAGAAGATTCACCCTCAGAAGCAGCTGACCGCAACTTTAGAAAGTTTGTAACATTATTTGTTGTTGAAAGGGGTCACTATATATTTTCAAGAGTCACCAGAACTTGTTTTTCTTGATAGGGAAAACCAGCACCTTTTCAGATTTTAAAACCTTTCACCTTTTCAAAAGTGAACTTCTCTGGACAAATTGTCACTATAGTGTATTTCCACAAGAAAGATATATAAATATCAATAATGTGATATTAATTAATTGTATGTATAGATAATAATATAGAGAGAGTACAAGTAATGTATGTAATGAAAATATTACATCTTCTAAAATTATAACTAATTAAATTATGCCTGGCAATTTCAGTTGAAAGTCTGGAAGCGACTCCTACAATTTTAAAAGTGCCATTTCCTTAAAGGAAAATTTGTTATTAAGGGTTGATGGGAGGTGGTGGTGGAAATAGCCAGCTTTGTACAGGTAAGGCATGCAATTAAGCAGACTGAAGATTAAAGTAATTCTATGGGACTGTTACAAGTTTTAATCTTTCTATGTAAGCTTGAAGCTCCACAGCATGAATTCAGCCTCAAGCTACCTGATGGGTAGGTTTGTCCAAGATCAAAGACAATCAATTCAGTACTTCAGACATGAAGTTCTGCTTCAGGTTTTTCATTTAGTTTCTTGGGTTTCTACGGGTTTTTTAAAAAAAATCCAAAGTACACTGTTTGGCAGAACTTGCAATTTGTCTTAGTACAAATAAAAAGGGAAAAAATGATGAGATTTTAATATTTTCAGCTGATCCTAATTATATTCTGTGCATTTAAGCCAACAGGTAAAGATACTTAAAATAATACAACCAACTCTGAATGTCATCTTCCATGTTCCAATAACTATGCCATTTGACCACCACAGCAATGCTGCTAACATCTACCTATAATATACACACTATCACTTCTTCAAACTAGTTCAACTGTTGAAAGCTGATCAAGCTACAAATAAAAATAGCTATAACTGAGAAAGCTATCTATAAAGAAATATTTTAGAGCAGAACTACACAGTATTATAACACTGGTAAGTCTGGAACTCAATATTTCAGTACAAACATCTTCAACTTCTAGTACATTAAATATCTCAATAAAAAAAGCTACACAGACTAAGATGTACATAAATACTTCTTTAGATGTGCATAGAGTTTTTTTTTCCATTAACAGGAACAGAACATACCAGATAAAATAAGTAGTTCAATAATTTCTGCATCTCCCAGATAGGCAGCAGCATGTAAAGGGGTCCTTTTCTCATTATCCTGTGGTAAGAGGGGGGAAAAAAGGTTTTATTTAAAATAAAAAAGTTTGTTTTAGCATTTTCTATGTTATGAAAAAACACTGTATAAAAGTGCATCTTCCAAATATTGTACATTTCATATCTTAAAAAACATAATTACTCTAAAGACATCAGTCACATTTACTAAGACAAGCATGCTTCTCCCTGAGGAGCTCTTAACACCTACAGAGTCACTGTTTTCCTGACATGCACAGATTGGCAGATGCTCATCACATCTGTAGATTAACCCATTAGTTATAAGTCACCATTCACTTGTCTCCAGAGACAGGAACTTGAGCCTGTCCTACACTATTAAAATGGTGTGCCATGTCATATGCAACAGTTAGTGAGAAACATGTTCTTTGCAAAGTTTAAAGCTAGTTTCAGAAGTTATTATTTTAATCAAAAACAGAGAAGAAGCTGGAGTGCATAGGGGCAAAAATACTGAAACCAAATGTCAACAGTTTTGTTTACCGTAAATAAAAGAAGGCAGAGATTAAATTTATTTTGCAAAAGACCACTCTGGAGTATGCAAGTACACCCACCACCTTTAATTAATTCAGGCTGACCTAACGTCCTTTTGAAGGTACAAGGACTGCCATACACAATAAAGACTGATGAAGATTCTCTTTTGAAAGATTACACAAAATATCTCTGAAATCTTTCAGGATCAGTGCCATTTCCCCTGCACCAGTTTATAGCTTAATCAGAAAAATAAGATCACACCACAGAGAGTGATAAAAATGAACAAGAACCAGCCAGTTTGCTCTCTGAGGAAAAGCTGCTGAGAAATCAGAAGAGAGACAGATAATCAGTCAGCATCCTGGTTCTGGCCTAAGCTTTATTTAGATGTCTAGATCTTTTTAGTACTGTTTCAAATACACTGGGGGTGAGGGATCAAGATTATACACAAAAAGAAACTTTTAAGTCACAAGACATTGCTATTAATTCAACTGTTGTGTCATGATTATCACAAAATTAACACACATTTTTTATTGACATTATGAAAAGCATTCCTCTCCCTTGCTAAAATAATGTTATTCAGTGAAGCCCTACTTGAGAGCTAGCACCATAAAAGAATAAAACTAAAGTTCATGGCAGGAATGATCTGACAGCAGAACTGGAGCTGAGGCCAAAGAAGTCCTTCTAAAACATAAAAGAAACTTCAGTACTTAGAACATTCAACCGACCCCCTTCAAGAAAACATCATCACATACACCGCTCCTTGCTCCAAAACAACCACCTAAGCCCTGCTCAGAAAAGAGGACTACACAGTTTGCTATCTTATCAATATTTCCTAACAATTTTTTGAATTAGACACAAGTCATTCCAAATTGAGCAGTGCAAACCTGACACTGATGCACCCTAAGGAATCAACACTACCTGCTTATCACTAACACCACATAATGCCTCACCAATTTCTTGCCAGTATGTCTCAACTGCAGACTACACACCTAGGATAAAAAAAGACAGCCCCCTGGCACCAAGGACTTGCTATCTTAAAGAAAAAAAGAAAAAGAGGAAAAAAAAAAGAGGGGGGGTTGGGGGAAGGAAAAAGGAAAAAACCCTAGGAGGACAAGGGAAAAAGAAAAGTCATACACATGAAACTTGCTTCCCCAGCTCAAATATCAGCCAGTAAGGAAAATCAGTTTTCATTCCTCCAGTATGGAGAAGCAGAGCTATTATAGGTAGCTAATATGGAAGCCTTTTTGATAATCCTAAAGAGCCTATAAACTACAGATTAAGGAACACAGAAAAATGAGTATGATAGTGTATTGTCTGCAATTTCATCATAGAATTAGAGAAAATAAGATGGGCCATGCGTACATTCTTCTGTAGAGACAGCATTTACACAGGAACACGAGCAAAAACTGCACTCCCCATCTAACGGACAAAACTCATTATTATTAAAATTTTCATCATACTTGTGTTGTTTGTCTCTTTGGTTTGGGTTTTTTCAGCTTTTAACATCTCCATCACAGAAACTATGCAAGTAACCAACGAGACAAAATGAAACCAAAATCTTCCAATAAAACATGGACAGAAGGGAGTTGTTTGTCTAGAAATACACTAATCACCAATCCCTAAATACATTTTCCCAAAAACATCAAAGGTCCAAATTTCTGCTAAATTTCAGACATGCTTCTCCAAAAGGCCAGCCTCTACTAATGAAGACTGTTGAGCATCCTGATACCACCAAGATACAAACACGAAGCAGCTTAAACACAAGCAACATTTCCACTCCAGCACTCTTGTTTCCAAGCTGTGAGTTTAGAGGCATGCAAATATTTCAGTTCTGCTGCTCTTAAGCTGACAACTTGAAAATACTCAAAGCCCAACTCCCATTTCCGCAGCAGGAAGTACAAACTGGGAGCGTACCCATGCAGGAGGCTGGTGATGTCCCTGCTCTCTGCAGAATCCCCTGCTGGAAGGTTCAAGGCTTGTCATCTTCTGAGTCAACTCCAGAGTTTGGTATTTCAACAATCTCAAGCCCCAGGGTATCTAATGACCACAAATATTGCACATGCTGAGGGTGCTTTGACAGAAGCCCTGACCCTTTTTTTCTTCTAGTATCACAGCTCACATTTTTAGATGCTTCCAAATGATTTTTTTTTAATTAACTTCTCTGTGTGAAAGTTTTTGGTTTACTATTTAAAAACCTGGTTTTCAGAACTTATTATAAAAGCAGAAATGCTGCATTCAGCAACCTCTCATGAGAAGTCTCTGCTTCCACTAAAAGAAAATTCTCATTTTGTTCCATCCGAAGTCTTACTTATTAGTGAATTTTAACAAATGAAATCTGATTAAAATTAAAGAGAATTCTGTGTTGTCATTGCTACCTAAAGTACTGCTATACAGACCTACTGCTTTGTATTAAGAAACAGTAATCACCTGATGAACAAATTTCATCTGCAAGCTACTGCATATGAAGGATTACATTTAATAACACTAAGAAAGCTTCAGTTTTAACAAGGAACTTTGGAAGCAGATATCTTGCAGCACTGACATATCATACTAATATAAATTCTGACCCTAGCATTCTTCCCTTAGTTTCAGAAATTTAAATTACATTAAAAGAAAAATTTCAAGAGAAGGGGTTTTTTACATGAAAGTCACTGCTAGACGGAATGTAAAATCTAACACTGTTGGTACTATTTAATTCCAAATATCACAGTGTTGTGGCAGTATTTGACAACTCAGAAAAGCAAGTGTTGTGTCATCTTCATTTTCCAATTCAAAAATCTGCAAGACAAATGGGGCTATCACAGCCCTAAATTAGCTGTAATGGCAGTAAGGAAACAGATCTCATTGCATTAGGCAGGTTTCACATAGTTGGAAGAGAACTTTCAAGTTTTTCAAACTTGTTTCCAGTAGAAAAACAAAGAAATTTATATTCCCAATAAGAAACCCTCAGGTTTAATTCCAGATATTGGTCAACACTGCCAACAAACTAAAAAGCAATAAAAGGGCTCAGTCATTAAGGAACCAGTTTTCAGATGGATAGTTTTGTGTCACAAAAAAACCCGCATCATCATATTTATATGCAACTCTGGATTGTATAACATGAAAAATATATAATCCTTCCATCTGAAGTACTTTTATTTATCAAATTTCCCAAACATTTTCACTACACAGGAGTTTGTATAAGGATTACAATATGAGAAATGCATGGAAGGCCTCATGACCCCATTCAAACCAAATTTGGAATTAAGTGATATGGGTAGTGGTACTGTGAGCTTCTTCAAACTCTACTAACCTAGAACAATGGCAAGGCCACCTTTGTTTCATTTTACCTAAAGCAGAAGCTTTCATTGCTTCACTTTCATGGATCAAAATTTCTTCAGTGGACAAATCTGCGCCAATTTAAACACACAGGTTTCAAACCTACCTCTTTTCAACGTCACAAGTGTCCTTTGAGATACAACAATTTATTCCTGGTTTGGGTTCTATCTCAGTGATTGATTTAGAGAAACTACTTACAATGACAGAGGGTTTTCAGTAGCTAGATGCCTTAAAGGCCGATTTCTTGTCCCATGCACATCCAGCAAGACTGCTGTAACCAGTCTATGGCTTCCCAAGAGTATATTAGAATACAAAATTCATTTTGCCCTTCAAATAGTTCAACATCTACTGATCCAAAATCTTTGAACTGAAATACTTCTGGAAAAGCCTGAATGCAACTTCCCCCTTCATAAAAACTCCTCTTTAACTTATCTGCTCTTCAAACCAAATTTTGCAATAACACTTTAAAATACTCTCATTATTTCACGATCACACTTACATAATATCACTTAATAGGTGTTTTGTGCTATATGACTTGTCATCTGTCTGCTTCCAGTGCCATCTGTTCCTGGCAGAAATCAACCCTAAATACACGATCATAAATCTTGAACGAGTTTCAATTCCAACATACCCCATAGTAGCTTTAATAAACATTCCTTTCAAGTGAAACCATTTTTACATATAACATTTAGTGCATTTTTCAGTTAGGTTAGAGAGACTGGACGTTTCAATCAGCACGATGTGTAACTCCTGGGTTCACAGATAACATATAAGAACATGACTACAAAGTATTCTCCATTCTTTGATAGTGTCCAGCACTGGAGAGGTTTCTCCCTGTGTGAAGTCCCAGTGCTACACCTGGGATTCACTAGAATTGCAGTTTTGCTACCGTTTTTAGAATTACAGTTTTGTCAGACAGAATAACTGTACACTCTGACGGAATTTCTTTGTTCCTCCACACACAAAAAGCACACATTTAAGTATTTGGCTTTTACATTTCAACTTTAAACTTCTCAAAAGTTTGCTTTAGGTACTTCATTCTATAATTCAGGTCACTAACTCTTTGGAAGTGTTCAACCAGAATAGTGTCTTAAAAATACATAACTAGAATTTGAAAATTAGTGAACTGAAACAAGAAGAAAAAGACTAATACTAGGCTTTCAAAACTTGTAATTCTGTAACAAACTAATTTTGTATCCCTACCCTACTTTGAGTGTAATTTATCTGCTATTTCTTTGGATTTTTCCCCCAATATTTCTAAAGTCAATTTTCAGAACTTTGCATTGTCAGAAATTAACAAATTTCTAACTAATGTTGTTTAACATACTTTTTGGAAGCAGATCTATACTTTCTCAACATATTTCAAATGTAAGATGTATATCTAATATAGAGAGCAACTTAACAAGTTACACTAGTGGTCTTCTGCATGCCTAAAAATGGGAAGAAAGCAGGCCAATAATCATAAAAATAATACACATTACATAGCTCACCACAATGTATCTTTTGAAGCCAAATAATAGATACATTGTAGTTGAAATTACTAGATTTGTCATGCCGACTTCATTGATTTCTTGAACTAATGCTCATGCTACTATTGTATGAACACTTGTAATGCACTTGAAAGGAACATTTTTTTGAAAGCCCAGTATTAAACTTTCACTGGTAAAACTGTATGATTAAACATTACATTTCAGGACATATCCTCTTCATGTCATCTCTTAGGGCAGAGCAAGTCTAGACTTCCAAGCAATCACAAAAAAAAAATGGGGAGGAATCTTTGCCCTCTTGCTCATTAAGACAGCAGTGACCAATGACTCGAGAGACCTTACCTTGGAAAGAACAATGAAAGAAAGTGCCTTTAGCAACAAGGGTCATGTCAGCCGTAATCTGCCCAACTCCAGTGTTGTTTCTAGTTAAGATCTTCAGTACCAATTTAATAGTGCATGCCCTTTGACTTGATTCTACATAATAATAATAATAACAACAATAAAAAATGTCATGCTGTGGATTAAACCACAAAATCTCGTGAGTGGCACTTGGGGCACTGTGAGCTTGTGGAGGCCTTACAAAAACCTTGATGGAAGAGGTAGGTATACAATACAAAATGAAAGGTAAGTCAAGAGATAACTATAAAGCACCTGGAAAAAGGTCATAAAATCAATGCTTTGGGAAAGATCAAAAGTTTACCTGAATGCAGCACTCATGTTTCTCAAGAGCACAAGCTCTCAATTTTCTTAATTGCCACAAGGAACAAAAATAAAAAATAAAACCCCATAGCAAGATAATTTTGGGTGGATCTATATTGACACACAAATCAACCAGCAAGCACCATACTTCTAGCATGTTAGAAGAAAAGACTATTAGCTATAGAATTGCAAAGGAGACACTAACTCTCAGGGAAAAGAAATAAGTATCACAAATACATGCCAAACAGGAGTTTTAGAGTCTATAACAAGAGTGACCAATTATAATGCATTTCATAACCAAACAACTGTTATTTCCTTTTCTGACTACTGGAACATCCCAGGCAATCATTTTTCTTAACACAAAAACAGGGGAGTAAAAAGGCACTCAGTAGAACAACTTGACAGGAAAAGGACAGGAGAAAATTTGCTGCTTTAACTTTTATTGAATCCCAACCTTTCATGTCCATAGTAACTCAGGGAAGTGCAAATTTAAATGTAAGTTGATACCACACTAGAAAAAAAAAGATTGTTAAAAGAGGAACAGGAAGTTCAAAACAATTCATGTTGTTAAATAACACTATTCTGGACACCTTTTAATAGAAGAGTTAACTTCAAATGCCAGCTGTCTTACATCAAAAGAATTAGGCACAAAACATCATTCAGGTGTAACTGTCTTCTTAAAACAGTGGCCCCAAAAGAAAGACAAACAAAAATGAAGAAAAGTGAGTCGCATTTAGTGCAAGGAACAGCTAATGAGCTTCAAACTCCCTCTAAGATTATGATTGCTGGGTCTCACAGCCAGATAAACTCTTAATCAGAAAATAAAAATTTCTCATTTAAACATGTGGACTTGAAAAATACATGTTATTTTGACATGGTTACGATGTTTAAACAGTAAGATTCAGTTCATGAGCATGCCTTGTTCATAAAACTATGCTGTTTTACTATGAAAACGGATGAAATTTTTGAGAATATTGTGTTTCTTTTTAATTTGTTTTCTGGAACACCATTATTTTCTTTTCTGTCAAGAACAAGAGTGAACAAGTTAAACTTCCTACTTTTATTAGAAGTTTTGTTACTGCTAAATGTAAAAAATTATCAGTAACAACCCATATGACACTAAGGTTTGAGGTGTTCTGGTAAGACATTTCATCCTTATTTCTCACAACTGAAGAGGTACATAGCAAGAAGACTTTTTGACTTGTCATCAAGTATTTCAAGAAGCAGATTTTGAAACAACCAAACATCTCTGTAATTTTCCACTTCCAAGTAATTCACCTCAAACACATCTATCTTCAATTATTCTTTTTCTGAAAATACTAAGTCAGAGTCCTTTTTGGCAATAGAGTTCTTCTCATAGCCTTTAACCTTTAAGCTCCCTGCCATTAAAATTCTGCTGGTCAGGGTTTTGAACTTGTGTATGGAACAAGCACAGCTTGTAAGAAAGCTGAACCTAGGTGCCTCTTCTATAAAAATGTCTATATAACATTTTTACATGCTATTGTAGACATTTTTACATAAATATAAATGTTTTCAGCTAAATGATAAAGGCTAGGATTTCTTGTCAGTGAATTCAAACATTCATTTGGGTACTGGATAAAGACCTGAATAACTGAGCAGGTTTTGTGAGCTGCTCCCTTTCACTGAAACTTCTAACATCAAGAATTTGGTTCCATTTATCACTAATAAAGGTTACGGAATTCTTGTCCAATACATGGAATGAATAAAGAGCTATTCTGTACCCTTTAGTAAGAGCAACTTGATCTCACAGTGCAGTTGAGATATTTTGGATGTATTTTCCTTCCTTTAACTCAGGAATAAAAACAGAGTAACTTTTAGGACCAAGACTATTCTCTGATATACTAGATCACTGTGGGGGAGAGAGCAAAAAAAATTCACTGAAATTAAAAAATACCCACCTGAAACCTCTACAGTGGTCAGAACTCAGCTATATACAAAAACAAACAAACAAAACCCCCCACAAAACCAGAAAAAGCCCACAACAACAAAAACTTCAAACAAACAAAAAAGCCCACCCAAAAACCCCAAACCAATAATATATCATTAAAAATACGTTTCCTTGGCTTTACCCTTCCCAAATGCCAAGTATATGATTTGTAAACATTTACCTGGTATATATGGCAGAAGAAAACCCCAGCTTTTAATCAGAATGCAGTTGGTGGTAAGAAAAATGATCAATAACTCTGAAATTATTTCTGGAAAAAATAAAGCCGTATGAGAAAACAATGGATTTTCCATAATAAGAGTACAGTGATGTGGAGCACATTACATAACCCAGCCTGTGCTCACAGAGTGGGCTGAACGAGGGACACAGACTGCCTCATCTTACAGAGTCGTCTGTCTGTAATGTTTGAGGACACAAATAAGAAAGTATGCCAAGAGAGAAAAAAGTACAATACAGGCTCTGTTTATGTTCCAGTGAAAGATCACACACCACACTAGGTAAGGTATGCACATCTCCACCACAGTTTAAATCTAGCACATTACGTTCAGGCCACTGACACTTTTGTTCAGAAAAGCTGGGGTTTCTGCCCTTATCATTGCTCAAATGACAACGTCCCATGTAAAACAGATACTTGTCGCACTAACTGCATTGTCCTGCTGACAGGAAAAGATGCGGTTTTCAGTCGTATAATGTTGGCACCTCTTCTTGGAGCAAACCAAAACATTTTCCTGGTATATGTGTTATGTTAACAGCTTCATAAAGTAAGGTCATCCAGTTGCTATACTCAAAGTCCTTCTGTTAAGGAAGGAACTCAAAGCAGTATACAATGCAATCTGTGCTAATATAAAGGCAAACTGTCAGGCAAGAAAAATTCTCCAGAATATATTTACTCTGAAGAATGAGAGTGGAAAAAACCACTTCCACCCAACAAGGGTCCACAACAGAAAATGGGAAGTCCCCACACTGATCACAAAAGAAACCCAAGAGAAAGCCTCTGCTAGTGAGGATCAAAACTCCTCTAAAACTGCTGTCTACCTTAGGATCAAAGTATCTTACTTGCATTACTTTTTAGGCTAAGCTTATCCCATGTCAGCTTAGAAGATCACTGCCATTACAGGAAGAGCTAGCAGCAACTAAGGCAAGACATTTGCACTCCTCTGAGATACTAAGTCAGCATCATGTAATTTGTAAGTCACTATAATTACATCTAAACTTATGTATATAACTAGTATTTCATGCAAATAAAAACTGAAATTAAATTAATGATCAGGAAGGATAATAATAAAGTAGGACTTTAAAAGATTAAAAAGAGGACAGAATTTCACAGGTTTTGCAGATAGAAAGGTACAGGCTGACATTACAGGCCTGAGAAAATACCCACTCAAACTGCATAATCCAGACAGACATTGTATGCAAACTTTTGGAGCACACTCTTTGGCAAGAACTCATTGCAATGACCTTCCAGTTCACTTGTCCTGAGACCTGACACCAGCATGAGACTTTCAGGTCCCACCAGCAGCAAACAGGAGTCCTCCTCCTTGGGCATTTATGGGAGAGCCCTCCCTACATCATACAGAAACAAATTAGACACTTTCTTTTCACAATTTTTGATTACACCCATCCTTTATTAACATAGATGTAAGGAATTTTCTTTTACCAGTAAGGCATTCTTTAAGGACTGTGTCCATGCTGGAAGCTAATGCACATTTAAGTCTTTGAGCTTTTTTTTCTTCTCTCTGCTCTTTCAGTGGGGATGTTCTGTTCTCAAATACCAATCCTTTGCATGTCAGGCACAGCAACTGTCGGGAGTAACTACAGTAAGCTCTAACTATTCAAGACCTTGCCTCTAGCTTGTTTTGTAAAAGCAGCAGGAAATGCAGAACTTCAATTATGCTTTGAAGGTTGCAATCTTAAGCAATAATCACTAAAAGTAAAATGGCAAATTAGACATGATCTACAAAATCATTATCGCTAAGAATCATACTGGAGACTCAAACACAAAATTCTTGAAACACTTTTAAATTTGAACAATTATTCGTGGCTCTCTACATCAAGGACAATTTTTCAATGTTAAAGAAATAATAGTGACTGAAACAAAACCTGTCTATCAAATCCCCAATTACTGTAAAAGAATTCAGTGTTCGGCCAATACAGTAAAACATTGCCATGCAGACATCCAAGCTCGTTTGCCCAGTTTAGCAAACAGTAAAACCACATTAGCATAGTACTAAGTGAGCTTCTAGACCTGATGAGGGTATGCTAGCCTGAGTAGCACACCACACTAATATTAATTCATACTGAGGTCTCTAAAGAATCATTATCATTACCTGTACAAGGCAGCACCATGCCATGTAAGCACAATATTCTTTTCAGAGAGTCCTACCCTTTGCAATGGTAACTTTTTGAGAGCTACTGTCCACAAAACCCGGTGTACTGAGTAGCAATTTGCTGATGTTAGTCAGATTATCCCATAGCTCTTTTGAAGGTTTGTTTGTATCACTCTAATAGGAGTGATAACTCAATACATCTGAAAATCTCATTTGCAAAGGCTAATTACAGTTATTGACATGAAGCAAGGAATTATTCGTCTTTGAACTGGCAGGTTTCTCTCATTAAGCATTTCAATTCTGAAGAAAAATGCCTAATTATACAGATCTGTATTTAAAACATCTTGAATCTATTTCTACGCCAGAAGAGGAACTCAACACCATTTGGATACACTTTATCTTGAGGCTGAAAAACATGATTCACTCTAAACTACTAAAAAGGAAAAAATATATCTGATTAATCATTACAGATGACATGCTTGAAAAACATTCCACACTAATGAACAGGAAATCCACAACTTTTAAAGTTAAGTTACAATAAATCACTTTTATATTATTAATTTAAATCTTCTCTGAGTAGCTGGTGGATACTGTCTACAATTTAGACCTGGCAGCAAGTTTCCACCTCACTTGGAAGAATGAGTCTCCAAAGCTCTCCATTTCTGTAATCAGTCAGGCTTTAGATCAATGGACCAAACAGCCTAATATCCAATCCTTTAGAAGCAGAAACAGCTTTCCTAAAGAAAAAGCCTCCCTACATTCCCTGCAGCAAAGTTTCTTCTTATCTCTTCAGATACATAACATGAATATTCATGTTTTTAAGAACTGACTTAATTCTTTACGAAAATAACCCCTGGACATTTCCATATGGTAGTGCAGAACTCCATCTCCTCCTTTAAAAATACCTCATTAAAACTTGAGCATGTTTATTGGCAAGGTGTTTTACAAGCTTTGTGTCCTCTTAATGTAACATCACACACACACTGGCCTGTGCTTTTCACAAAATGCCCTTCTAAAACCAATTTCTAGACTTCCTTGTATGCAAGATACTTCAGCTCCACATTAAAAACTGATGCATGGCTGCAAGTTTTGAGCAGGCACAACTTGCTCCTGGTCTGCACAAGACCACAAACACTCTCTCCAAAACTAGAATTTTTCACAGAACCCTCCTTCTGTTTTTCAGATATAAAGAAATTACAATTAAGTGAATGTTATAAAGCAGGAGAGTCTCATATGACTCACCATTTCATCAGGCTGATCACACAGGAAATGGGGGTTCCTGATTGTGGTGGAAACACTTAGAAAGTTTAGTACAGAGACTATCCAGAAGCAGAAAGCACTGTCATGCACATTGGACAAAAGTCGAAGCAAAGGTTTAAGGAGAAATAAACATCTTGCTCTTCCTTTAAAGCCGTATTTTATTAGAAGTCTGCGGGCAAGCAGGATAGAGAAGACAAGCAACACCATCAGTCTCTGAGATTATATACTATTTTCTTCTCTTCCATATAGTAAAAAAATATATTTATATATATGTCACACAAAATGAAAACATACCAGATCAAAGCCATCAACTATTTAAAATGCCTCTATCTAATTACAAAGTCTCTCAGTTTTTATTAAAGATCTGTTCTGAGCAAGAGATAGGTATAATAATCGTATTTTAGATGAGTAATAAAAATCCTTCAGTAAGAATTTAACAAAATGGTCTAAAGGCACACACAGCTTGGTTTGTGATGTATGCCCATCCTGTGTTCACCTGCTCTCTGTGAGACCTCGCTGTACCCCATTTGCCCAATACAAGTTTTTTTGGCCTCTGCTCCAGCACTTGAAGCTGGGTTCCAGGCAGAGGCTGCCAGGCAGCAGCTGCTGCCCCAAGTAAAGGCCTGTGTTTCTCAGCAGTGTAGTTTACTGGTAGTGTTTGTTTATACAGAAATGTTTTATTTCCTCTCCAACCTCCTGCAGTTATTTCAAAGGACTGTTCTCACTGTCCTTTCTTTATATGCCTACTGTTGTTAACATTAGACAAGCAACCATACTAAAAAAGAAAAACATATATATAAGCTCACACTTCATATATAACTGGTATGCACTTATATATATGCATACACATGTATTTATGTGTTCTTTCAATATACAGTTCTTATTTGCAGGAAAACTCAAAGGGAATCACTGTGCTTAATAATTCAAAGGATGAAACTGAATTAAAATAACTAGTACCAAATTCTAGGTTTTAACACATCCTATGTTCTCATCATATTAAAAAGTCTTTCAAACTCACAACAGCTGCAATTTTATCCCCTAAGTTTGCTACACTCCAAACTGAAAATAAAATCAGTTTACAAATTACCTTCAACCAAGTAGAAACCTTTCCAAAGTAAAACGAAACAGCTCCAATGTTGAACAGAATTACAAATAGATTAAAAATGTGGAAAATTAACAAGCAGTTTTAAAACCATTTTTCTTCTAGATTTGGGTGCTAAAATGTGAAGATATGAATATTAAGAATCACACTAGTTATAACAAGCACACTATAAAAGTTGGGAAATTAAATTTGTTCTTATTCTGATTATGTCTGAGGAAAATAAAAAGTGTTCTCCATATAGAAGAAAACATGCAAATATTTCTATGTACTTTATTAATACTTCAAAACTCACCATTTTTCACTAAATATTTATTTGCTGTGAGTAGAGACTCAAGATATTACAACATTTTTGGAAATTTAAAATTCGTTTCAACAGGTCTAAATTGTGCACTTCTCCAAAATACTACTGTAGCTAGACTTTCATAGTGTCAGTTTCATAGTTCAAGTTACAATAACTACAGTGTCCCTTTATTAAATGCTTGCCTGCAATTGGAAATTAACTAAAGACTTAATTTAAAAAAAGGAACTGACACTTTTAGAAAAGAAAAACGTATGCCAGAACGAAACTCTCTCGCAACGGTCACAACTAAGAAATGAAACGTTCATAATCTGCCCTATTAAAACAGAAATTTAAAAATAAATAAACTGTGCTCTTCAGAATATTTTACTGTTTTCTGGGTGTCTTTTTAATTCCTTCCTCGCATTCACATCAGTGAACCAGACATTTATGTCTGTCCTGCCAGGGAATACAATAAGATGTGGCTCCAGAGTAACAAATATGTTAGCACAAGCTTTTGTTGCCAGCTTCAGTTGCCAATGAAAAGTCCTTCATGTAAATAGTTTAATTTGCCTGCAGGAAACTGACAAAATAGTTACTAACACTGGGTGTGATGCATGTCTGGGACAAACAGACTGGCTAGCAAACCCATAATCTCACCCCTTCAGAAACACAGCCTGAAGAGCTAAAAACTGTGCACAGTTCCTGTTTAGCCTTTTACCTTACACTAGGTTTTAACTACTATTTATTCTCACCAGTTTAGGTACAAAACCCAGAGGGTAGCTTTGCTCTGATTGCCAGAAGCTTGATCTAGAAACATGAGGTGTTGTAGATGAATTGGGCTGGAAAATTATTTCCCTGTAAACATACTCCGAGGGGACCAAATCACAAACCACTACGAATAATCCCTTTTTCTGATCAATGGTCACAGTATTCCAGAAGCAGAAGTGAGTACCATTTGGACATTAGGTCATGGCTGTCTTCCCACTGCTTTTGACTAGTCCATGCAAAACTCTGAGCAAAACTGTTATTTTTCTCCCCTGTTCTCAAAACTATTTCCACTGCCTTTTAAAGACAGTCTCCCTGAACCTTGCCCTCACCAAAAACACAGAAACATGGTACTGCAGATCCACTACCACTATTTGAAAAGCATAGTGCATTAACCTGCTTTGAGAGACTTCTTCCAACCACAAAATTCGTAAACTACCTTACACTAACAGTGACCGTAAGTTACGAAAGGCACTGATAACAAAAGACATAGATCAAATAGTTCACACCTAGCAATTAAAGCAGAAAGTGGTTTTTAGAGGCATAAAGAAGTCAAACTAAAGCAAATTTACATTTTGTAGTTGTATACATGTACACTTTTTATAAAAACACACAAAAGATCTACATTACTAACTGGTAAAATAACTGGCTACAGAAAGAAAATGAACACAAAGGTAAGAAAATACCTAATGATTATTTTTACCTCATTATACATTGTGGCTTTATGTTTATTTGTTTTCACGCAAATCCATAATACTTATTTAGGTAAGGTTCTTTACACCGAGATATATTTCAATGCAATTGCTGAATTAGAGAGCAATTACAGTTTTCCACAGAACAACATATATAAAAATGCTTTTAATGTATGTCATAGGTAGAGGATTCGTTTGTATGACCAGAACATGGAACTTTACTAAATTTTGTAGAATGTTCCATATTGTAGTCAGGTAATTCAGGCTTTCCTGTTCTACACTGCACTCTCAAGTATGTTGAAAAACACCTGTTACTTCAGTACTTCAACTTACAAGGTGAAGTATAAAGATGAAAACCAGGTGACTATACATTTGTTATCTATTTTTTTCTATTTAACCTCTTTTAGGACTTTGCTGACCATTACCATCATCACAAAGAACCTTTCTTTCTTTTTTCTTTTTTTTTTAAACTGTACTTTCATTTTCATTATTCATTCTTAAATTACTAGTATATTTCAGACCCTCAATAATCTAATTCTTCTGGTACCCAGACCCAATGCTGTACAAGAAGTCCTAGACTTGTCACTAAACTAACAAGCCAATTTTCTTACTCTTTCAGTATATGCAATGACTTAAAAAATAAAAATCAACACGAAACCAAATAAGACGATGTATTTTACCGTAGAACAACATCCAGCAGCATTCTCCTACTAGACAAATAACGCAAAGAAGAAAAATCTACATTTGGCAGGACTGGGAATGGAGCCACATATATCAACTGCAAGAGTCATCCACGCGGCAACCCTACTGCTCAAAATACCAGTCAGACACATAAACATAGCTCTCCTGTTTGTACCTATCACCTTGGTGCTACAGGATCATATCCTTTGTCAATCCCTCCAACAAAACACGGGATTTATGGGCAACACTGTTTAACTCCTGTCTAATACATGTGGGGGTTAGGGAGGGCAGACAAAAGATCATTTGGTTCTATGGTTTTATTTTGTTCATCCCTTCTTCACAAAAACAGTAACACCGGTGAATTTTTATTTTATTTTGTGGTTACTTACTACAGAAAAGAGACATTAAATTAAGCGCTGTGTTGGATGGCCAATAGTTTAGCATAGAAATCATACAGATAATCCTGATTGCTACAGGGTACCAGTAGCTATAATGGTACAGTATGAGGAATTTCCCTTTCCATTATTACATTTTATGTTGGAATAAACACACCAACTCACATATAAAGCAGCTTTAGAATGTTTCATCGTTCAAATCTATTTTAGTCTCACAAAGCACAATAAACAATAAGATACAGGTGTTTCATGTTTAAATCACTTGTCACATATGTCAATATTACAATTTTAAAAAGAAACAGGGAGCACTTTTGAACATTGGGAGAGAACTGTGTGATTTTGGGATTCCTTCAAAGAAAGTGTTTGCTTGGCTTCAGCATGAGAAGAGCAAGGGGCACACTGACAGCAGTTCCAGAGAGGATAAGATGTTTATCCTCTCAGCTAAGATCAAATGCAATGGGGTTATAAAATCTGCCTATTAGATTACCTGAACTATCAATTTTCATGGCAAGAAATATTATCTAATAGGTCTAGGAGGAGGAAAAACTGTTCTGATTTTGAACAATCACTTCAATAGTGAGATTTGCAACCTTTAAATCACTGGTATTCCCTCCACAGAATTATATTTTTAACTAACAGACGAGATGAAATATTCCATTTTCATGATCTTTTCAACCTCGCATACATCATAGGAGTTTTGATTACAAACAGAAATGGCCCAGTTTACAATAATGGCCTCCAGATCTTAAAACAAAAAAAGCCCAAACCAATACTGATCTATAAAATTAAATGTTAAAATAATTTAGTTAGATAAAACTAACTGCTGCCAAGTACATAAAATTCAAACCAGCCACACTAATCTAATCAGCAAGAGCAGGAAATGTTGAGGATCCCCACTAACTAATAAAGATATTTTAATATGTCCATTATCATGCAAGATTTTCCTTTCTGTCAAGTCTCAAAAGCTCAGGATGGTACCAAGAAATAACAACAATTTTTTTAAACATGTATATATACATATATACACACACACAGAGAAGCAAAAGCCATGCATATAGCAGAAACTGTATCCAGTTTGGCATATGTGATGTGTGTGATTTAAGCCTGATTCATGAGACAAGCGGCTACAGTTACTTGAGCTTTCTTGGGGAAAGGGAAGGGAGAAGCAACCCCTTCCTCTTTGGTTTTTCCATTAATTGGAGCCTCAGGAGATTTGACTTTCCCAACAATTCATTTGAACAAAGTTCCTATAAATCAGTTTTGTCTATAAAAGCTGCACATTTCCAACTTGCAGAGGGCAAGCCTTTTTGAACCACAGTTTAAGCAGATAGGGATCAGATCGAATACAATACAAACTTTCTAAATCTAAACTGAGCCTGTGACTCAAGAGGTTGGTGTGGCATGAACAGAGAACAATCTTCTTCCTGAAATAGCCCATTTGGTATCATCAACTTACATTTGCACACAGCAACTCATGTTATAAAAGACCACCCATTTCAGAATGTCTCTAAATATAACACTATGGTAGAAGACATCATCTGTTTTAAGAATAATGCTTAACACAGCCCAAAGTGGATGCAACAGCATCAAATAGTTACCACAGCCTAGCTTTGGGAAGCCAAATACGCAGATTCAACTCACTTAGCTTTAAAAGAGTATTAAGCCAATTGTGATTAAAGATAAAATATTGTAAAAGCAAGAGAGTAAAAGAAGCTGGATGATAACAGAAGGGAAAAAAGAAAACCCACATTTCATCACTAACAACTTTCCTAGATGAATGCCATTGTCACAACATAGATGTACAACAGCTCTATCTTCAGTTCACTTCTGGGCAAAATAAATTCACAGAACACTGCTAAGTCTCCAGTTACAGAGTCCAGTCCATGTGCAGGGGAAGGGAGGATGGAAGGAATCTCAACTATTAAAATACAAACTGCAAAATAATTAGTTGCTCTTGAGAGGGGGAAATCACTCTGCAGAGGCATTGGAGGGAATGACTCTGGAATTCAAACAACTGTACCGAAGCACTTGGATACCAAAGTGGAAAAAATCCAAAATATACACTGGTCTAATAAAATCCACAATGGTCAAAACAGTTTATCATGACTCTTCTCTTTTTTAGGAGATATAACTAACTAGGAATAACTAAATTTTCTTCGCTTTTCCCCTCCTTCTGTTCATAACAATCTGTAACACATAACTCAGGGAGCAACTTTGGATCTAGACTATGTAGAGATAGATCACCTCCAGCCAAGTACATACAGACAACAAAAAACGCAAGGGAAAGAACAAAATGCACACATAGACAGACACAACAAAAAAAATCCACGAGGCACTCTCCTTCATTTCTACCAGACAATGAGAGAATTATATGCTTGTTTAGTTCCAACAAACAGCATTTAAGGAATAAATGTAAAAATAATATTAAATACTGTAGTAGGACTAGGATTGCCATGGTGGGAAGCCATAGTCATGCATGATAAGCACCTGCTAATGCTGAAGAAGGTTGTTGTGAAACGACATATTTGTCCTGCATGGATTCTAACCACACCTTGGGTGTTACTAGGCTAAGATGTTCTGTTAAAAGGGAGGTATATAAACAGATAGGAATTTAAAAAAATTACGAGGTAAAATGTAAAAAACCTCCAGATTTTGACTCTTTCACCCACAGTATGAAGCAACTCTCTTCAAAAGTAGCAAAAAATTGTAAACTTTCCTGTTTAAGCACATCTGCTCACTTCCTATTTATTTGCAACTGTTTCACAAAACTTGAGAAAGAACAAAATCCAAAACTACTACCACATCCATACTGAAATTTAGCAGATGTTTTTGTAATAGATAATAAAAAAATAGCAGAAAGATACTAAACCTCCATTGCCCCATAGCTGTGAATGCTAAACCTGACTTAAACACATGGATGAATATAAAGAAACAGATTAATTATCTTTTAAACATAAAAATGGCAATGTGACCAGAGCATACATATGAAGACACTGGAAGGATACACAGCTAATGCTCTCATATCTAAACAGAACATTAAGTCTTTTGGTTTTATATAATTCATCAAACAACCTTGTTTGAGGACATACAAAAACACTGAAAGAGGAAAAAAAAGTCCAACCTTATCAAACAAACAAACAAACAAAAAAAAAAAAACCAACAAAACACCAAAGCAAAACTAAACTTTAGATTTGACAGCAAGTTTGCTTACACAGAGTCCTACTGAAGCTCTTCAAGCAAATGGGAAGGCTCCTTCATACTGGTAATTATCAGCTGGGATTTCTCAACTATAAATTCTGAAGAATGTTTTTAAATGTCAAAATAGACATACCAAACTAAATATTGCTTTTGGTTTACATCTCTTCAGAAGAAACTGTAAACAATTATCACTACCTTAAAGAGGCCACTAGGTAGCACCTAGCTGTTAGCCTTTGCCTTTTAGCATCACCCTTGTTCTGATGCATTTGGAGGAGAAGCAACTGTATATATTCCCATAGCGTTAAGCCCTAAATGGCTTGTGTCAGTCTGCTATAATAATCAAAAGTGATTTCTAATCCATGTAAAGAGTTTATGCTATATTATCTGGCATAGTGTCAAACATTAGAATTTTAATAGAAATACAGTAACTGCATGCTGTTTAAATCTTGAATTTCACCCAGTGGAACAAACTCATTTCACTATAATGTTTATGTCTGCAATGCCTGCATTTGCAGCCCCACAAATAGGACATATAAATCCAATTTCTCATTAGACTTCATTATTAAACCTACCAACTTAAATACCAGACTATTTTCTGTAATTGTCTATCATATACCATGCTGTATATGATATGTATGTGCTGTATCCAATTTAAAAAGAACTAAAGCCTACATAGCATCACACTTAACCAGTCTAACTTTCTGTAAGTTAGTCTGATGCAACTGTATAAACAAACTTTTCAGTTACCCAAGCATGGCAGAACTAACATTTAGTAACATTTGAAAAGAATATAGAATTGTGTTGATAGTAAAGACCTAAATCTGCAAAACTATACTCCTGCTTCCCAGTATTAAGTGTATATATAAGCTTTACTTAGCCTAGTACATAAAATTTACAGGTCAAGAATTAGCAAAGTTTTAAAGTGATTAGTACAGCTAAAAACAATATCAAAACAAAATTAAAACATATTCAAAGCTAATGTTGCTGGATTTTACCTGAAAATTAACATCTTCTTTCTTAAATATTAGTGCTCGAACTTCATCAGGATCTCCATTAAATATAGCTTGAACCAATGGTGGCTGAAATGAAGAAAAAACACATCTTAGATAAAACTCTATTTTAAGTTTTAGTGATACACATACAGTTTTTGATACACAACAGAAACACAAGATAATGACAAAATAAAACATCCCAGGCAGTGAAAAAAAGAAACCAGCAACAGTATTTAGAATCAAAGAAATTCCAAGTTTTAAAAACCTCAAACATACAGACATACCCAAAGTCAATGAAATAAATAAATAACTAAATATAAAAAAGGAAAAAAAAAAGGCCCAGAGGACAAGCTGAAAAGAGAACACCTCATAAAATTAGCACTGTCCTTACGTGCTGCAAATTCTATACAGTATAAGCAAACAATCCCATTTTACATTAGCAAGTGACTAAAGTTACTGGAAGTCTTTCACCTGTTTAGATAGAGCGGGAAAGCAAAGTGCATCAGATAAGCATGCTAACAAATTCACACTCACACACATCTATTACTAAATATAGCAGGATTTCTTAGTAAGGAAAGCTGCTGAGGTATGCTAGCAAGATTTAAGTCAGTCACTTGACAAAATAAAATAATTTAAAGCAATAAGAGCACAAGTCCCCAGTGTTGATCATTTCCAGAGAGTGATACCTTGACTCTAACTGTTATATCAAGGTTGTGACTTATGTTAATTTAGCTTAGAATTGGTCTTGCTTAATATAACTATATACTCCATCAGTTCTCAAAATAAGCACAGCATATTATTATAATACAATGATTTCATCTGTTTCTAAACTGGTTCTACATAAATGTACCACCGAATAGTGAGGAGTGGAGCAGAGAAAACTCATTTACTTCAAATACATTTCCCCAAGCCTTCTAAAAACCCTCTGCTATTATACAAGAGTTGAGACCTGGTATTGCTACACCACAGATAAGGCTGCATGAAAAAGAATGGACCCTTGCAAATTTAAATTCTACCACTAAATTTCAGCTGTTTCCATCCTTAGTATGGGCAGATTTTCCCACCTTGTTTTGTTTCAACATTGTACATATTCATCTTCATGTTAGGAAAATAACTACTGGTATTTGCGACAGCACTGTAAGCAGGAAATACGCCAACAAACAACATGCCTTACCAGCACATTTCCAGAGGGTGACGGACGGAAAGATAAATTTTCCTGAGGTAAATTGGAAATAAATGTGGGAGAATCATCTTCCTCCTCCTCCAAAACAACAATACAGACTCGACTCATTCGATCCGTTTGAGGAAGCAAAGGCAAACAAAAAAATGCCAGCAGTGGTATTTTTGGAGCCAGAGGGCAGGTATCGCAATAGTGACCATAGAGGAAATACCTTCACCTGTTTCACATGCCCTCACAAACTGCGAATGCTACCGCTGGTGTATTAGCATTTAGAAAGGGACATTCCAATCCCCCCTCACACTTCATTTTTCAGCTTTAAGCACCCTGAGATGTTCGAGACACTGCTGGAAAAAAAAAGTTGTTCTTTTTAAAATAAAAATTCCCTAGGCATCAAAACCACAATAACGAAACTGTGGAACAGCTGGTAAAAATATCCCGAGATCCAATTCCATTCGAACAGCACTCACTGTCTCACACAGCTGTCCTTTCACGAGCAAATTTGTCTTTGTTAATGTCCCAACTTGCACAGCGTCCTTTTACCCCCACAGTGAGACCATTGTTGCAGAAGACACGGCTCGATCCTACCAAGGACGGAACAAGGAACAATTGCCCCGGGAGAGGCGGCCGCAGCTATTCCCACTCCGCAAGGTCAATTTTGAACCAGCCGGCGCAGGCTTTCTGGTGACTGGCAATGAACGCGCCTCCCGATCATCCTGCCGTGCTGCAGCTTCCCCTCGCAGTGTCAGGAACAGCCCAATCACAAAAACGCATCTCGGCTCCAGCAGTTATTCACGACCTGCTCAGAGGAAAAGAATTCTTTCCCATGCAAGAAAAATAGCTGCAACGTGCAGCAAGGCTGCAGCACATTTACATGCGATGAGTCAGACCGCAGGAACAATGAACTCCTGGAATAATACTGCCGCTGGAATGCAGCCTCCCCACAGGACAGCAGCGCAGCCGGTGTTACCCTGTCAGGGACACCGGCCGTGCGCAGCGCTCCTTTCCCCTTCACCGGGCAGGAGCTGCGGCTTCTCCAACAGGGAATGCAGGAATACTGCTGAGGAGCAATGCTTCAGCAAAACAAGCTCGCTACCGCACACAAAAGCTCAAATTACTGCCTTAGACGACTTCTGCAAAAGCAGTTCATCACTCAAGTGTTTCTTTTGATCACCATGTGAATGCAGTTCCCATGATAGTCTTCATTCAGTTTGAGGGGGAGGAAAAAAAAAATCAGACTCCGTGCATCTTCTCTGAGCCAACTTCTTTATTCGAACATCTGTCACTGCGCCAACCTAATTCTTCTCTTCAGTTAGAGCTTCTGTTTATCGGGTTTTTTCCTTGAAAAATTGAATTATACAATCAGCAGATTGCCTTGCAAAGCTCAAAAAAAAAAAAAAAAAAAAAAATCGCCTGGCTGCCTGAGCCCGCAGGAGCAGAGCACAAGACACTGGCACGGCAGCGTTCTCCCTGAGCAGCAGCCTGAGAGCAGCGCCTGCAGCCTGGCGGGGTGAAATGCCCAGTAATGCTCACATGTCACACTTAGCAGAGAGCCCAGCCACCGCTCCCAGGGCAACTTCCTCTGGCACAGAAAAAAAAAAAAAAAGGCGCCTTTTTCTTTTTTTGGGGGGGCAGTCGTTGCAGTTATGGCTGCGCCAGTTTGGTGACTAACGCAGCTGAAAACGTAAAAATCCTATAACTGAAGAAAGAGCGCCTGTTTAATATTTTCCGCTGAAAGCCGCAAAGAAATGTGGTGTGCTGGCTCTGCTGACTAACTACAGTTTAGGCAGTAAACAATTCCAGCACTTTAACTGCTTTCATATGGCACCGGTCAGAGCAGCAAAACAGTCCTTGCTTAATTCATTGAAGGCGGAAAAAAACCACATAAATCCTCTGAAAATTAAATGAAAAGTAAACTCTTAAAGTAATAGGCTGACTATTAAAATGCCAGGCATTAATGACCAAACCCATGGTTTTTTGCAACTAGTACAGGCAAACATATCTTTGAAAAAATTACATGACATATAATTTGAATATAATAACATTATTAAAATATACCATAATAATGAAGTATAATATAAAGCCCTACAACTTGCTGCATAAATACTTCAGCTTGAATCTGCCTAAATGGTGCTGGCTTGTGGGTGTATTATGTAAATGGCTTCTGTCAAAGTTGCTGGCTAAGCTTCAGTGTTACAGGAACAGAGGGAGGGAGGGTTTTTGCTCCCGATGTGTAGCATAAAGGCAATTCTCATGTCCTTCAGTGGCTGCTAAGATCAGAAATGGTGAGGAAGTTTGTAGCTCTTCAATAAAGTATTTGCACTCGGGTTTCACATATGAATCCAGGCAGAGAGAAAGACAGATTAAACGCTGTGTTAAATGGTTGGGATATAAATAGACAGACTGAATTCCCACCTTTGGGGGCCACAGGGAGGAAAAGCTCACATTAGCTCTCTTTTGCAATAATGTCTACAATAGCTTCACTGCAACATAATAAATTGCTTAAACACCCCCTGGCCTCCCTGATACTTCATGTGGGTGAAGGTTTTTATAAGTGCAAAAGAGCACCTTGGCCAAGGGCTCCCTGAGCTTCAGACTCCTGCCCTGGCAGAATATAGCACCAGTTTCTGATTCACCATGAAATTTCAGATTAAAATTTTCCAAGACTCACAAACATCTTTATAAATATATTCTGTTCATTACATAGAGTCCAGTTGTTTTGAAATTTCATACTTCTGGTCTTCATAACAAAAAAGCAATTATTTGTACACTACACTGCTTTGTTCCAGCATTCCAACCATTTATTAAAAAGAAACAACACATATTCACATAAATACATATGACATGTTCTTCTGGATACAGCAGAACCAGTTTTAATAAAAATATGGACATCCTCAAAGCTCAGCTACTGCAAAATCCTACTATCTGCTACAGAACACAGAAACCCAAACACAGAAAATAGTTTGCTTTCTCTTTGTGACAAATGCCCTATGGAACAGACACTGTAGCTTATTTGCATAACTAAACATTCATTTTTTTTAAAAAAAAATTAAAATCAGATTTTGAGTCTACAAGAGAAATACTGACAAAATGCATATTTGGGTTTCATACAATACACGCACCCTTGCTAAATAATGGTTTTCCAGCTAAGCCCATATGTTTAGTGTATGAACACTTTTTAAGAATCAGTACCTTTATACAGTAAGCAAAGGCCAAGGGTTCCACATGCTTTCTCTGGAATTACCAACAATGCTGGGTAGAGATAATGCCCAATTTAGTTCAAATTATCTGAACATGGTCCATTTTTGACTTTTGCCAATTAATGCCCCAAAGTCAGCTAGAAATCCAATAGCTAACTTTAAAAAGGACAGGTCTTCACACTCAGTTAATTGTGTAAAAACAGAGTATTTTAATCCACTCTGATAATTATTCCAGAGATCTTACATATCATTAAAATATAATAGAAACTGTTTCCAAAAGCAAGCTAACATGTTATATCGTGCCCAACATTATACATTTTTGAATGGAGGCATTACTACAGTCAAAGAGTTAAAAGCCAATACGTCACAGTTTGCATTAGAAAGAGAACCATCACAACTGAGTTAATATTACATTGATCTTGAAAGCAAATTAAACCCTGTAAGTAAGCAGACAAAAAAACCCTACTCACGCTAGGACTGTGTATGCGCAACTACTTCCACAACCAAAGGAAAACCCAGTTCTAGAAACACTTAATTTTTGTTCACAATGAACTTGCGTTTCCCCCCCCCTCCTCTTCAACTTAAACTTGCGCCTTCCTCTCAATGCAAACACCACCTCTAATGGTCTCTTCTTTGAACTTCAAAAAACCATCCAAGGTATCCTGTGGTGTGCAGAATAGTTTCTAATGCTACCTAACAGGTATTCCAAAAAATGAAAGCTGCTCACAATTCTACTGAAGGAAACGAAACTAATCAATTTTTCAGCAGATTATATAGACTAACAACTTTTAGTGTGGGAGAAGAGGTAATAGTAAGAGAATGAAAGCAGAGTAAATTCAAGGTTAATTTAAGCCTCTGCTCCCTCAAACTAATTCAGCAATGATAACAGATCTTTACGAAGGTATGAAGAACATTGCACCTGAAAAAAACCCTCTTCAGTTTATATTAATAACTGACGACAAGAAGTCATCACCATCCATCTTCTCCAAATGTCACCTATTTCCAATAAGAAAGCTTATTAAATGAGTAGTAGGAAAGAAGACTCAAAAATGGCCTAACGTAAAAAAAGAATGTCATGTCTACTGGGGCTTGTGTGGTGATCTATCTAATAGCCTCCACAGTATTTGTTCACAAAGATCTCCCCACTTAACTGTCAAATTTTAAAGACTGCAATAAGGACATGCATTTTTGCAAAAACAAAAAAATCCAAAAAAACAAACAAACAAAAAAACCCAAACCCAAACAAAAAAACCCCAACCATATTTGTGTTGACGCGATAGGTGTATGCAAATGAAAAATAAAAGTGTTGCAATTTTCATGCTACACTTGCTCTTAAGTAAATCAAGTTCCAACACTCCTTCATAGGTGCAGATAAAGAGAATATACTAGAAGAATGCAACCTGCAGGTTAAAACACAAATGTCAGCCATGTCTACACCAAACAGAAAAAACACGAACTCTGAATCAGCTAAAAATAGCAACCTTTTCTATAGATCTGCCCTCTTCTCTAGGAACGCATGAGCAGAAACTGTAGCAGCACTGCTGATGAAAACCTCACTAAAGCACATTCAATATCAAAGAATCTACCCAAATAAAGATTTCTCTCTTGCCAATCAGCATTTACCAAGTTTTTTCTGAGCTGAAATTTCATGTAATATTTTGTATAATTACGGATCTAGGAAAGGAAGGAAATTGTTCTGAGAGTTTCCAGTAAAAACTGAAAAAATTCAGAACCAAGTGTGTCTTAAACATCACATCTGTAAGGCAAATACCTAATCCATGGATTTCTTCAGAGGACAAAGATTGCTTGTAATAGCTAAGTAAATAGCTGTGTCCCAGTATTAGCAGATTTTTATCACATATAGACAGAGACGAGTGTTCAGCACCACCATGAATGTAAGTTACAATACTTCTAGAATACTTCTCATGAGTCACTCCTCTGAACTTCTCTGCTGTTTCCTCCCCACTCCTGAGGGAATGAGGTGGAGTCAGGAAAGAGAACAGTCTAAAGCAAGAAATTACTACCTTTCTTCCCAGTTTTGCTCTGCTTATTCCAGAGCATATGCACAGCTGGGATGCAGGAAAAGGAGAATAGTTTTAACCCCTGAACTCCACATTTCTGCTTCAAAGGACAAGCGAAATAGCTCTGCTTGCACCTCCAGACACCACAGGCAGTTCCTATTTCTTTTTCTCATGCAACTATATAGTCTCTGTTAATCTAGAGAACTATTTTATGTAGTCATATATTATCTTTGAATTAAGACTTGCAATTAACAAAACCTAGTATCTGAATAACCATCTCAGCAAATACCGCAAAGAAGAAAAATAATCCAGCATTCATTCTAACTTTTCTCAACTGGAGCAGCAAAAGAAAAATTAATAATGGAAAATGTCTGTGATTCAGATGTAAACTTAATTTGTATACTTAGGCACACTGTAACCTTTTTAAAATGCTTCAGAAATATTATCTGGTCAAAGAATAATAAAATACCTTAGAGGTGTTCGAAGTCTGTAATTTTCTGTTTAAGACTTCTTGCACATTTTATATATCTGAACAATACACCTGCAGAGAAACTCTTGGCTGAGGAACCTCACAGCCACCATAGTAAAAGGTAAATTAATACCTTTAAAAATTTATCTCTGATATCCAAAATATGGAGCCGATCAATTAGAAAAAACATTTGAGAACTGTGCACAAACAAAAAAACAGAAAAGCAAACATAAGTCCTGTTTCTTTTTTAAGCAAGTGAAAATATGAGGGTGCTGTGTTTTCTATCACTATTTTCTAGCTAGGATGCGATCCACTACACTTCTCTTTAAGGCCAGATTTAAATTCACTGGCAGGAGGGGTTTTTGTGCACTTTTAGCGTACAACCCTGTAATAAAAAAAAATAATCTATTCTTACATTAACAAACAGTACATAAAAAAAGTCCTTCAGACTGACTTCAGAGTCTCAAGGCACTTTGTAGAAAAAGTGCATTTGCTCTGGCTGGGGGCTCCTACTCATCGGGATTTATGAGCTGCATCCAATAGCAGCCACCTCCCTGTCTTTTGACCAAAACAGAAGGCAGCTATTACACACAACAGCTTTTCTAAATAACAACCATACAAGTCTGACACTGGTTTTATCAGTCTTGTAAAATGGATTAGAAGTCTAAACAATTCCTGTTTCAGGGCAGAGAGACCACAAAAAGATGCGCCCATCCAAATATAATGTTATGAATAGTTAAGGTAAGTTTGCATCCACTGAGACAGACAAATAGATGTTGACAAACTAGGTAGTATGGTATTTTGGACAGGAGACAAGTTGTTTTTTAAACCAATTTCTTTTTTTGGAAGAAGGTACGTGACGGAGTATGACTTATGTTGGAAAATGGAGAAGATATCTTAAAATACCAGTTCGGTCAAAGAGAGAAGCAGGCAAAACACTTCAGCATTTGTTAAACCCACACAAACACATAATTATTAGCTGTACACTTAAAGCTTTTTGCAAGTATGACAGCTTTTAAAAAAATGTGTTCATAATACAAAAAGCAAGGCCCGCACATTGGTTACAAATATTTCCACCTGTTGACAGAGCAAAGGCAGAAAAGACACTGATAGGAGCACTGCTTCTGGCCTCCTTAGCACCTTCCAGCTCAGACCATGTCAGTTTTGGTTTTTGGCACCGAAAATGGCATCGATTAGGATAATAATCACAGTATCCTTCCAGGAATCATTACCGAGGGCAGCAATTTCAGCTGTGCACACCAGCTCTAAAAGCAGAGTTGACAAAACAAAACAAAACAAAAATCAAAGGCTGAGTCTCAGCAGTCCCTGTTTGCTCTTTCACATGTCAAGCATCCTCTCCCAGCACATCCAGCCGGTTGCTGGGAGGTGAGACTGGACAGGAACGCAACAATAGCTGAGCAAAAATAACAACTCAGACACACTGGAAGACATTAACCCACTGTCACAGCTGGCACTGACAGCCTGATGCTTCAGAAAGCAATGCTATTACATTTTCCCAAGGAGTAGAAACAGGTAGTTCGGCTGGAGCAAATGAATGACTGCAGAATTCCTAATCATAGTTTTATATCATCTATCACACTGCCTTTAAAGTGTTTATACCAATGGACTATGCAATCTTATAAATTAACTAAAACATGATCCTACTAAATTATATTGGGGCAGCTAGTAAAATAACTAAGAGAATTCCCTTTGGGCATGTGGGCAAAGACACACACTGAGAAGAATTAATACATCTCCTTTGATCTACTTTTCTACTGATTTATAGTCACACTCTGAAGATGAACAAAGGAAGTGCTGATTTTACATATTTCCTCTTTGAAAATGTTTTCCTGCAATACTGCTTCTTCAGAGAAAAAAAGAATCAAACTCATTTATTACAAAAAAATCTAGCCCACATCACAAAGGGTCAATGTAACACTTTTCATTATACAGTAGGCTTGCTTTTCCCTCTTCCGTAGGAATTAAGGGGCTTGCAATGGCTCATGGTTTGGGCTTCAAGGACAGACACTATAATGCACAAGATCACCACAGGCCTCTCAGAAACTGCATGCTGGAATGCCAGAAACTCTTTGGGGTTTTCTAATGTAAGGCATAGCAGGCTTAACAGTTTCTTCTTGCTCTGATGCACTGAAATCAATTCCCTATGTCTGTAGCCCAAGGAAAAGAAGCAATTCTCATCTGCCACCTGCTTACGCAAAAAAACCCGTGTGTGATCTTTCACTGTTACATGGGAAAACGAACAAGTCCCAGCTTCCCTGGATTCAGATGCTTTTCTGGTTTGTCTTTTAACAAACTGCTGGTTATCCAGCAAATGATTAGGAACACATTACATTCAGCATGCCAGTGAGCTTCCCCTCTGAGGCTCATTTACATGTATGGGCTGTAAACCAATAACCTTTATCCTCACATTGGTTCTTTAGTTGAAGGTTGGAAACCCCCTTAAAGCAAAGGTAGCACAATGCAACACACTCAGATTCAGCACTGGACAGTGCTGGTGTTGAGATTGAAAATGAGGAAGTTCTAGCTGAAGCCATGAAACGTGGCATAAAGTTTATCCTTTCCTCGTTAAAACTGCTGGATTGCCATATTCCTGAGCTTCTGAAGAAGAAAATGTTAAGTCAGGTAGATTTCTAGAAATGAGAATTGCTCTGCTCCCCATGGTGAATAACCACCCTTATTCAATCCCATGACCAGTCTGATTCAATCCCAATCTCGACTCTAATTGATGACATATAAAAGCCATCATTGCAGCATGTTTGATGAACTTGGGCTGACAGACGAATCAGTTAGTCCCCTCCAGGTCACATCAAGGTTATTCCTTTCAATACCATTCTTTAACACAGATATGTTCTTTTCCTTTTCCCCCTCTATTTCCCCTATAAAATTAATTAGCCAATTGATTATTTTTCAGCACCACTTCAGTTACACTGGAGTATGCATCACTTTTGAGTTATGTTCCAAGTTATGTTGAAAGAACAAAGAAACCTGAACTTGACTAGGAGCATATGAAATTATGAAGGAGATAGGGGTTCATCAAAGACACCTTCATTTTAGCAGACAAGATCAGTAGCAGGCAGCCATATAAAAATCTAACACAAATCCTAGTTTTCTAGAAGACATTCTACGCACTTGATAAGTGATTCTTGTGGCTGAATTTTTATCCTGTATCACTTAACACAATTTAGGCAAAAAAATCAAGTGCGTTATGCCAGTCAGTAGAGGGCTTTCACAGTTTTATGTCACCAACCACATCAAACCTCGTGGGTAAGTTGCCATGGTTACAAAATGTTTGCTTTTATACATTTGTCTGAAACTGCTATGGAATTCCCACATGATCAAAACCAGCAGAGCTGGGAGTGCTCCACCAACATTTAGGAACTTGAGTCAGAAACATATACTGTTTCCGCTCAGACTGTTATCTGGGAAACACTAAAAAAATTATTCATACCATTTTGAGCCATGGAAGGGAGGAAACAAACATCACATTCAACTATTTAAAACCTTCAGTGATGACTCATCAGTTTAGGACATTTCTAGAATCAGCTGCTTTTCTCAAGTAGCAAATTGCAGTTGTCTATTCAAAAAAATCTACAAGACCAAACTGCTTTCAACAGAATCATTCAACTATCAAAGAATGAATAAAAAGGGAAGCAGTTTTTAGTTTTATGCCCCCCATTCCCTTCCCCAAACAAAGCACAAAACCCAAGAAGCTCAGTGGATCATACCTCTGTTAGCTAAGGTCAGAAACCACCTACTCCCACCAACTGATAATTATGCCTATTTAAGTTTGTTTTTTGCTCTATTTGCAAAAATTAGCTTGGAAATTCTGCTACCTGTCTGATTTCAGCCATATTAGCAGGGTTTCATCTTAGCCCATGTTTTGCTTGGACTCACAGTTGTGTTATTTCAGCAAGCAAATACTAACAAAATGTTACTCCAGTCACAGAAGCAAGAAGATATAACCAATTAAGCTTGAGGAATAATGAACAGCTCATGAAAAGCTGAGAACGGTGCAAGGCAATGCATCCAAAGAAGTGTTATACAGCACTCACTGGCCTCCAGTGATTAAATAACCACGTGGGGAGAGCAGCACAGGTTGGACGGAGGAAGGAAAATAAACCTAAGTAGGAGCTACTATAGTGTAGACTGATTTGCCCCTACTAGAAGAGCATTGGAAAGAACACTTCTCAAATCTGGCCAACTTAGGTAAGGAAAGTTAATTTAGCTTTGAATGTCTGTCTGCTATTAGCTCATAAGCATAACAGTCTGATAAATAAAAGAGCTAAAATGAATTATCAAGAGGAAACTACTTAGAATGACAGAGTGATAGCAACATGTATTTTCTCAGAGGACCACACAATTTCTACTATTCAAAACAAAGCTCTAGTTTTGTTAACAAGAAAAGGACAATAAAATCCACTGCTTAAAAACACCTATTCTACATTTTTGTCATTAGTGAAATTCTCACAGAAAGTTTTGGAAGTCAGTAATACTGGGGGGAGGAAATGGCTGAAATATTTCACAGCTCCAAAAATTCTCAACCAGAAAAAAGAAAACAAAACAACTGTGGCCTTTAAAAGTTTCTGTTCAGATTTTCCTAGCCATTAGTCTCATGACAGTACAATCTGCCTACAACCCAGACTTTCCCTCCCTGTCCCACCCAAGGATGAGTGTTGCTGCAGGGAGAGAGGAGGGAGAATGGGGGTGAGGGTTGCTATTCCAGAATGAGTTTTGGGAGAGGAGGGTTCTGAACACATTGATTTTCCTTAAAAGAATTTAAAGTTCTCTTTTAAAGAATTTTGAAATCAGTTTCTCTCTTACAGAAGAGTTATCAGAGTTGAAACAAAATAATAAATATTTAACTACCGTAATACTAAAAATGCACTTAACATTCCTACTAGTGCAATACTTTTAATTCAGTTTGGGGTAGATATGAATAGACTGCGACCACAGAAGCCACAGTTCAGTTGGCTTGCTCACATGTGGGATTTTTGTTTCCATAGATATCAATGATTCAGAATACTATATGCAAGTGAGCAAAATTAATTCTAGTTGCTATGGATACCACCACATTTATTTTTTTTTCTCTCTCTTCAGTATGTAAACAGTTGGTGTCACCGTCTATGATTTATTCTGATTCTCTTTACAATAGTGTGAGTCAATAGCTGCCTCATATGTCAGGATTTGCTGCCTGGGGAAAACTAAATTTCCTAGAAGTTTTGAGGAACCCCTAACACCACTTCCCTGTCCAAGAAAAAGTCCCCTTCTGGCAACTGGAAACACTCTAGAAAACACAGCTGAATAAAATTCACATATTCACCCACACACATACACACACATACTACTACGAGATGAGACAGCTCATCTGAAACTTAGCAGCTGCCAAAATGCATGTGGTTTTTCTCAAAACTGAGCAAGGAGAAACACAGCTGCAGGCAAGAATCTTACCCACCTGCTTCAAACCTTCCCAAAAGGCCTCCCCTCGATGGCTACCAGGGAAGCAGCTTCAGGAGGCCTCTTACACAGGTCAGGAGCAAGAACGCAACATTCACTCCTAAGTTACTTTCCAATCAATTTTTTCAATTCTGTACTTAGAAGATTAAAAAAGCACTTTGTTTAAAAAGCTGAGCAGTCCATTACAAAATGAAATTTCATAAAATATAACAGAGTATTACTTTAGAATGTTAATGTTTTACCAGGCTAGAAATTCGTTTGTGGGTTCCTTCTTTTTTTTTTTTTTTTTTAAAGTGACAGCTGAGGAAGTGGATGAGTCTGATTTTAACCGGTAGTCACCAGACTGTTCACTCCTCCCTTCCCCGCCTGATCCTTGCACATTTACATCCCTTTCCTGAGCCAGGACAGGCAACTTGTGTGATCCAATTGCCTCTATTCCTCCACAGCCAGCTCACTATTGGCTGGCAGCTGACACAGAAGCAGTGGGAACATTCAAACTGCTCACTATAAAATATCTCAAAACAGCTTTCATGACACCTGAACTTTTCCAAACTTGGACACTATTGTAACCAAGTATACCATTCCTTAAATTCTTTCCAATTACACAAAACCTTACTTATTCAAAGAATTCAAGTTTCTCCTCCCATGATTCAATATGTAAATCACTCCTGGTAAGTTTACATTAAAAAAAAAATTATTTTGCAACTTAGAAATTTCACAGGTTATGTTAATCAAATTGTCCCTACAGTACTAACAGTATTTATAAAGCATATGGCAGTAAGAAAAGACTTGAAAATTTTCAGGCCCAGGCTTTAAAAATAGCAGACAAATTTATATATTAAATACAACCACAACAAAGTAGTTATGACTTTACACAATTATCCATACATGATTTTAAAGTTAAAACTTGTGGTTTGAGGCTTGGGGGAGTTTTTGTGTGTTTTTTATTTTTCTATCAAGATTATTTTGAGCTTAATTTCTTCCAAAATCTTCCTAACATTTACTTCAATGAGTGATTTATTCAATTAAGACAACACCTAGAGGAGAACTTGCAAAGTAAACTTTGGGATTCCTAAAAGCCAACAAAAGGCTTTATAAAGGAATACTTACAGAATCAGAAAGGTGGTATCAAAACACAAGACTTAATACACAAGCTGCATATTGCTTATTTAAAACATTTAGAATATTAAGTTCTATACACCCTTGCCTCTAAAGGTATTAGGTATCTTAGAATCTAGAAATAACCAGATCCCATTCAGCAAACAAGCAAGTATGAAAAGGGAAAGTATTTGGTCAAGTTTTTGCAGAAATGAGGCCACAGGACATCTTGTATCCTATTGTTGTCTACCACTCTTGGGCAACACAACTTTTGTATTATAAAAGCATTATGAAAAGTAAGAAACAGCGTTCTATAAAATATAAATACAATAAATTATTTATGAATTAATATAATGTATTATTATTATCATTATTATTAATGAATATGTTAGGAACACTTTAACATTGGGTAAGAAAAAGTCAGTAATACGGTTTAGAATAGTCCTATTCATTTAGATCTTACATACCAAGCTGTGGAGTGTCTTCCCTAGAAAACATCTCATGCAATCAGCCTACTCATAATGTATGGCAATGAGGAGAGAACATCATTTAACTCGTGAACTGGTTTGCAAACTAAACCAGAATCTAGAAATACATCAATAAACTTACACATCTAGTTTAAAAAAAATCCCACAAAACTATGAAAATGTAATTTTTAAGTCACACAGATATAAATTTTTGGAGTCTTGACTCAGCTGTTGTAACCTTCTTTCCTGGAAATTATTTCAGGCCCGAGAAAATAAAGGCAATTGACTATTTTTTCAGAAAGAAGTGTTGCTCTCCCAAGTTTCTTCCTGGATGTACACTGACACCTCATGGACATTTAAAAATATTTAAGGTCTACTCTCCCTTAGTTCTATTTTTTTTCTCTCTTTTTAAGAAACTACAATTCTTTTTTTTTTTTCTTTTAATGAATTGTTGTCCTCTTTAGAAATGCACATGACATTATTTGGTCTATTGCTCATCTTCTCTTAATAAGAAACTACTTAGCATTAATTTCTGATGAACAGTGGAGGTCCCTGCCCCCCCACAAACAGTGAATCATGGAACACAGAAAGAGAAGGTACCTCTTCTCTCCAGCTTCAGCCTCTCCAAATTGCAGAGAAGCAACCACAGATGCTGTAACTCCTTATAGAGCAGGGACCAGGAAGATAAATAGGACTACTGCCATATGAAGAATGAGACTGGAAATGTTCTTTCCCAAATGACAGAAACTGGGTTTGGATAATTTTCTGGTGCTACGCAAAAGCACTTTACTCTTTGAAGTCCATGAAAACCTTCATAGTTAGACACATGATTACCTGAGCATATTAACAAAATTCACCACTTACAGTTCAATTTATGGCAAAGTAGTAACAAGCTTTATTGAGCAATGTTGTACCATAGAAAACAAATGTAAAAGGTGAGGTTCCTTCCAGACTCTCATTCTAGAAAAGAAGTGTGTTATTTTCACTTTTTTCAACAGACTGTCTAGTATGTATGAAAAAAACCCCTAAACCTCTGTCATTTCTTCTTTCTTGATTGAGGAAGAAAACAAAACAAAAACCACCACAGACCAAGGAAAAAGCCTGTAGCATATCTATATAAATAGTCAAGTCACACATTACACATCTCAAGACTGATAAACTGACAAACTACTCCTTACTAAATAAAATTATAAAGTGCTGAACAATATAAGAGTAATATACATGTAATAGGCCTGTAATGTTATTTGCTAGGGGTATTACCAGACTCTTCTAAAATACTGTAGAGCTAAATTAATTAACATTATCCAAGAAATATAAATATCTAGGGAAAAAACACTCATTCTTTTGAAATATTTGTCATTACCTAAATATGCGAGACAAAGCCTTTTAGAGGATATTGTTAGTTCTTAAAAATGAAAAGCAGCTCCATTATGCCATTTCTTTAGAGATACTGCTTCAAATTTCTTGATCTTCAAAAAACTAACACTTGAATTTTGTTCTCTAAAGTATTTATAACATTCATGAATGCAATATCTAAACATTTTTGCAAAGTTTGTGAAACTTTCCATTTTAAAAAACCAAAAATATTAAAAACAAATGTAAAAATAAACCTTTACTCCATATCTTTCCCATACCTAAGGGAAGAGGAAAAGACTCAACCATCTATTCTACTTAATACAAGCTTTGTTTTATATCTTTTGAAGTAGCATTCCTGTAACATTAAAACATAATCAAGAAGGACAAAAAGATTTACTTTCCATCCCAGAGAAACATCCAATCAGCTTTTTGTCCCACAGAACTCCTGGCTTTAACAGAGACAGAACAAGCAAACTGCCAGTCAGCATATTTTTACAACACATTGCTGCCCAGCCCTGCCAAAAAGCAGCAGCTGATAAATTCCATTCATCATGGAAGTGAGCTTATTTTTCAGTCATTACTATCACCTTCTGGTCAACTGCAAGGGAAATATCACACCTATTCACATTTATAAAAGATTAAAACAAGGTCATCTTGAAGTACACACTGAAGAATCTGAGGTAACACACTTAAAAATAAAACTTATTCTGCTCCACATATTTGCATTAAAGAGCTACTAGCAACATCTGCACAAACAGTAGACCATACATACTAACTGCCACAGGCTTTTTAAACTCAGCCAAACTCATTTTTTCTGCATCAGGTGCCAGAATCAGTTAAAAAACACAAGGGAAAAATAAAATAAATAAAATTAAACAAAACCACCACCAAAAAAAAAAAAGAAGAAAAAAAAAGAAAAAAAAAAAAAAAAGAAAAAAACAAACTCCACCCACCACATCTCCACTAAGATTAGGAGAAAAATAAATTGTAGCTTCATCAGTTTACTTTGCATTTATAGCAATTTAAGTTATAGGAGTATTTTGTAGCTGGTACCTGAAATTTTGAAAGGTCAAAATATGCACCTTTCCGGTACCCATTACACACAAATAATGGATATGTTTTGTGGTTTTACTATTACTGGACTGTCAAAATCAGTCTCTTACCTGTATAAGACCAATGTGTTTGGTAGCTTGTAGCTCTCTGGCAACCCAGCTTTCTGAATAATTTACACTAAAAGAACAATTTCCAGCCATGAACAATTCCCACAACATGTAAAAAGTGGACTAGCAAGCTCCACCCAAAAAATACTCACTCATCTTTCAGCAAGTGCATTTTGGAAATACTGCAGCTAGCACTTTATTTCTAATATTTCTAAATAAAAATGTGTATTTGCACAAGAGGAAAACAAGGTATATCAGTGACCATGGCTTTCAGTTTCCTAACTAAACCACCATTATCTTTACAGCCACTTCAACCCCAAGAAAGACATAAGGAGGAAAGGGGGAAACCAACACTTCTCCTCAGGACATTTGTCATGACATTTTCCTCTAAGAGTGTGATTTGCAGTTAAGCTGCTCTAATTTGATTCCAAGACAGGTCAGTTGAGAAAAACAACCATCAGGCATATAAAACTATAAAAGATCAATGAGGGGACAGATCTGCAACCTGAATCTTCACACAGGCTCCAAATTATGGGAGATATCTACACCACAAAGCATCTTGGCCTCCAGATTTCTAGCATGTGATGTTAAGGAATTAAGAGAAGCTACAGCTCTTCAAACTTGTAAAAATACAAGTGGTACCAGCAAGACATAAGAGAACCCACATCGTCATTATTATTATTATTATTATTATTATTATCTAAGGAGATTCAACAGGATGATTGCAGAGGTATAAAATCCACTTGATCCTGAGATCCTTAGGGCAGCAAGGAGGGTGCACAGCAAGCTCACAACCTGGGATGTCAGGAGAGCAGACTTTGGTCTCTTCAAGGATCTCGTTGGCAGAGCACTGTAAAATAGAGCCCTGGAGGGAAAAGGGGCCCAAGAGAGCTGGATGATATTCAAGAATTGCCTCCTCCAGGCTCAAGAGCAATGTATCCCTACAAAGTGGAGGAAATCAGGGAAGAACACCAGGGGGCCTGCATGGATAAACAAGGAGGTCCTGGACAAACAAATACAAACAGGTAGCTTACAGAGAGTGGAAGCAAGGACATACAGCCTGGGAGGAATACAGACAAATGGCCTAAACAACCAGGGATCTTGTTAGGAAAGCTAAAGCCCTGGCAGAGGTAAATCTGGCCAAGGACATCAAGAATAAAAAACAAAAGCTTCTTTAGGGACATCAACAATGAAAAGAAAGACTAGGGAAAATGTGGGTCTTCTCAGGAAGGATACAGGAGGCCTGGTTACCCAGGACATGGAGAAGGCGGAGCTACTCAACAACTTTTTTGCCTCAGTCTTCACCAACAGGTGCTCCAGCCACACTACCCAAGTTGCAGAAGGTGAAAGCATGAGCTGGAGGAATGAAGAACCTCCCACTGTAGGAGAAGACTGGGTTTAAGTCCATCTAAAGAATCTGAAGGTGCACAAGTCCATGGAACCTGTTGAGATACGTCCGCTGGTCCTGGGGCAACTGCCCAAGGAAGTGGCTAAGCTAATCCATCATATTTGAGAAGTCATGGCAGTCTAGTACAGTCCTTACTGGTTGGAAAAGGTGAAATATAACCCCCATTTTAAAAAAGGGAAATAAGGAAGACCCAAGTAACTACAGGCCAGTCAGCCTCACCTCAGTGCCCAGAAAGATCGTGGAGCAGATCCTTCTGTAAATTACAGTAAGGCACATGGAAAATAAGGAGATGATTGGTGACAGGCAGAATGGGTTCACTAAAGGCAAATCATGCCTGACAAATCTGCTGGCTTTCTGTGACAGGGTTACACCAGTGGTACATGAGGGAAGGGCAACAGACATCATCTACCTGGACTTGCACAGAGCATTTGACACTGTCCTGTATGGCATCTCTAAACTGGAGAGACATGGATTTGATGGATGGACCACTCAGTGCATAAAAGATTGACCGGATGGTCACACTCAGAGTAGTGGTTAATGTCCAAGTGGAGACCAGTGATGAGGAGTGATCCTCTGGAGTCAGTATGGGAACTGGGCCTTTTTAACATCTTTGTCAGTGACATAGACAGTGGGGTTGAGTGCATGCTCATCATCAAGTTTGCTAACAACACCAAGTTGTGTGGTGCAATTGACAGGTTGGAAGGAAGGGATGCTATCCAGAGGGACCTTCACAGCCTTGAGAGGTGGGCCCATGTGAACCCTGAAGTTCCAGAAGGCCAAGTGTGAGTTGGAGTAATCCCAAACACAAGTACAGACGGGGCTGAAAATGGATTGAGAGTAGCCCCACGGAGAAGGACTTCGGAGTGTGGGTGGACAAGAAGCTCAACATGACCCAGCAATGTGTGCTTGCAGCCCAGAAGGCCAACTGCATCCTGGGCTGCAGCCAGCAGGCCGAGGGAGATGATTCTCCCCCTCTACTCTGCTCTCATGAGACTCCACCTGGAGTGCTGCATTCAGCTCTGGGGGCCCCAAGACAAGAAAGACTTTGATCTACTGGAACAAGCCCTGAGGGGAGCCATTAAGTTGACCACTGGGCAGGAGAACCTCTACTATGAAGACAGGATGAGAGTTGAGGCTGCTCAGCCTGGAGAAGAGAAGGCTCCAGGGAGATCTTAGAGCAGTGTCCCAGCACCTAAAGGGGGTCTGCAAGAAAGCTGAAGAGGAACTTTTTACAAGAGTAAGGAGTGATAGAACAAGGGGGAGTGACCTTTAACTAAAGGAGGAAGGATTTAAATTATATATTAGGAAAAAAATCTTTACTGTAAGGACAGTGAGGCACTAGAACAGATTTCCTAGAGAGGTTGTGGACTCCCCATCCTTGGAGCTGTTCAAGACCTAACTGGCTGGGGCTCTAAGCTACCTGGTCCAGTGGGAGGTTCCCTGCCCATGGCAGGGGGTTGGAACTAGATGATCTTTAAGGTCTCTTCCAACCCAAACCATTCTATACATGGAAGGAGATGAATGGAACTTCTTGGGGAAAATGAGACAAAGTCAGGTTCTCTGAAGCAACAATACTATGAACAGTTTTACTACTGGAAAACAGTAGTATATAGCAAAAATAGCCACCTTTCTCTCTGAGAGGACTAACTTAAAGCATACCCCTCAGAAAAGTAGACTGTCACAGGCCTCTCAGCATGTTCCCTGCTAAGGGATGCCTATTTTTAATCTAATTACACTTCCACATTAATAAACTGAAGCATCTTTGGGTTTCGGGGCTTTTGCTGGTTCTGGTTTGTTTTCTAGGCTTTTTTTTTTTTGTTAGTTGGTTGGGTTTTTTTAAGGTTGGTATCACTTGTAGGTTTTTTTCTAAGTATCAACAAAATGGTTCAGATTCAAGAAGGAAAAAAACCCAAATTACTCAGGCTAGCTGCAAATTAGGAACTTCATCTGTATTCAAGTATATATCAGTTATAGCAGTTGCACAGCTTCTCAGTGAAAATTAAGGTTTATGGGTAGGAGGCCAACAACAACAAAACCCCCCAAAAATGCCCAACAACAAAACCCAGCGCCAGTGCAAATTCCTGATGCTTCTTAATCATTTGGCTACTTGACCCAACTCTGGATATAAAGTTATCAACTTTTTGGGGCAAGCAGATACCAAAAGATACACCTCCTTGTTAGCAGCAGAGTATAACAAAGAAGTCCAAGCAGAGGAGGCTTTTGAAAATATTAGTCACAGCCCAAAATAAATAAGTACACCGACTGAACAGTTTTGGGACATTGTTCTAATCAAGATCTGAAAGAGTTCTGTCTGCCATTTCTCTCCTGATACTGACTATGAGTTTGGCTATCTATTCAGATGAAATTCTGACTATAATTTACCATGAAATTCTGGAAAGACATAACTATTCTAACCATATGGTAACTATCAGAAATGGAACACCTCCGTGCAAATCATAGCAACTAGAAAAACATTCCACAAAACAAAAGGAGTATAGTGGAACCATCTAAAGTCCCTGCTAGTCTCCACAGGAATGCCTGTCTTGCAAAAGAAGTCTAATCAAATTTTAACAAGTTTTAACAATTTTGCTGCAAATGCTGTGAGTATATAATCAGGAATGTCCACAAGCAACACTTACCAACCAAACACATTTAAGATCTGTGATAGAAGGGTCTTGCTGAACACCACTCGCCATGGAGATAGCTTCCAAGGCACCCCAACTGGGGAGCCCCCAGCAGCCAAACCCAGGCCCTGTCCATGGTCCTGCATCAGAAGTATTCCAGCTGCTGGAGGCATGGACTGCTGGGCTGTCCAAGGTCCCAATAGGGTGAGATCAGCTCTGGGTGGGCTGTGAAAAACAAAGGACTACTACTGCTTCAGTTTATAAACAGACTTGCCCATATGGAGCTCCAAGACAAATCACAGCTTTTGTTTTTGATTTTGAAAGTCACATGTTTAGAGGGTGGAAATCCATTGAGAAAGGATTACAGTACAACCATGAAAGGTCTTCACAAACCAAGGTTCATGTCCCATACCATTAAAGCAAAAATCTCCAGCAACTGAAATTACCATTTCATGACAATCTTCCTCCTCCAGTAAGAGGAAGCTGTTGACTGGCAAGAGACTATCATGAACTTTTAGAATGCCAAGTTCTCCCAAAATTGTTCTTTATCATTGTTGCTGCTCCCAGAACCTGGTGCTTTCAAACAGAAATAATATAAGCAATGCATCTTTTTATTACTGGCAGGCAGTATTGTTGTTGGTTGTTTCTATGTCACAGTCTGCACTAATGGAGGCATGATGAACAGTGTGAGACCACGCTGAATGAGAAGAGTCTCCAATTTTCTAACATTGTGTAGCAACACAGAAAAAAACCCCATGCAGGTGCTACTTCTTTCAAAGTAGAGATCTACTTCAGTTTGGAAACAGCACAATTAAAAAAAATAAATGCAATTACAACTCATGAACATGCAGCCTGTTGATTAGAACTGGCCTTTTCAGCTTTTGTTCAGCACTAATAGTTAAGAGTCTGAAGTGATGTACACTAGCTTCTCAGGCAAACTTACTCTTGAAGTCAAGCATAAAAAAACCTCAACACTTTTCCAAAAATCAAGAATAGTCTACATATAACCAATTCTCCCTCAATAAAGAGACATGGAAAAGATGAAATTTCTTCTCTATGCTCTTACAATTTTTTCACTATGCCATGTTTACCTATCTTTTCCTCCATTTCAGCTTACCAAAAGGAATCAACAAAAAAGGAGCATAATGCCTTAGAAGTGTTTTGCTCTCCTCAACAACATAGCAATTAGCTCTTTGACTGAGACCTATACTAAAAAAGATTTCAGAAAACCTGTGCAAGTTGGGAAGGACAGTGGCTTTATACCACTAAAGTAGTTATGTCAGGAAATAAAGGAAATGTTTGTCAACAGGGACTACTTCTTTCAGAGAATCCATACATACTACACTGGCAATAGTAGCATAGGATAATCTCCTCTAGGGGAGGGCTTGACACTAATGCTCTTTTTGTAATTTCAGAACTACTTTCAAGTTCAAATAGTCTCTATCCATTTTCCTATGCTAGGAGGAAGAAAGGAAGAGGCAAGTGTTTACTGAGGCAAACAAAACTGTACTGTGGATAATATTAATTTTTTCATTTTCAAAACACTAAGTGCAACTGACATATCAATAGGCCAATACTTCTTGGCACAGAACTGGCAGTGTAGTGAGCAACACGTGAGACTTCCCATGCCAGAGAGGACATCTCTGGAAGTTTCAATGTATTTATATAAACAGTTGCAGTCTTCACTGCTAGTGGGTTTTACTGACAGATTTCTTTTTTGTGGACCAAAAGGAATGAATCACTATTTTTTCCTCCTCTTCTTAAGTTTGCTACTTACAAAGAAAACCTAACTTTCATGGATGCCTCCCTTCCACCTGGGGAGGTGGGATGTAGTGGGGGATTGGGATGGGAGGGTGGAGGTGGTAAGCAAACCTCAAAAGACTGAGTGTTCATAATTAAAAGGACATACAGAATGCAAATGGAAAGGTATCAGCTGTGGTAAGCAGGTACAGAATCATCCGAAATACCCATATGATTACAACATTTTTTAGATAAGTCTTAATGATAAATTACTCAGGTCAAAAACCAATTCTCAGTCACTTTTCAAGCTGGGCAGAGTAGCGCATGGTGTATTCAGCCCCAGTAGAGCCAAGGACAAAGAGGGACTACTGTTGTAATTACATGTCCCCAGTGTTTTCTTTGTGCTGCCACTGCAGTTACCTTACTGTCTCATAAGCTGCAGAGACCAGCTGTCAGAAATATAAAACTGCTTCTTGCTAATTCAACCCCCAACCTGGCCTACTATAAGACCAGCTGAACCAGTGCAACAGAACAGCTAGGAAACTCCCAAGGGAAGGATTATGAAGGGAGACTACCTTTTCCAACCAGGGCTTGAAGCTACTGTCTTTTTAAACAGCACTTAAAACAGTTCTGCTAATCTGTGCAGATGCACTTTGGCTACTGGTCTCATCAACAAATCAGACCTTCAATGATGTTCTCAAATAAGGCTGTAACTAAAGCCTTAACTTTCTTAATCTTCTTTAAATGAAAGTATAATTCAATGTTCAGCAATTTTTATAGAGCTGAAGTCTATAAGAACCAGATGAGAAATAGTGTAAATGTAATCAGTGGCAATGCATCACCTTTTGTCTAATTTCTGCACACAACCCCCATCATTCTTGTCCACACACACAGAGCGTACAGCAGAAGGCACCCCTCAGATATGTGTGAGCTGCACAGATGTGAGGTCACCCCCAGCATCCCATGACCACCTCACTCCACCTGCAACACTCACTCCTTAGAAACATCAATATCCTTCATCGCACCACGCAATTTTTGCATAGATTAGAACAATGAAGTATTTTGAGCACTTTGAATATTAGTCAGAGTATTGTTTTAATATACTATTTTTATAAGATTGTTCATCAAAAGATACCCTTAAATGTCTAAATGTAGGATTCAAACATTGCTTCTATAATACATTCCGATCTGCCAAACACTGCTTTTTGATCTCAGCATTTTTATAATTGATCTTTATATTCAGATTTGTGCTCACATTATATTGCTTTGGGTTGAAGATTATTTCCAATTATAGAATGGGTGAGGTTGGACGGGACCACAATGGATCATCTGGTCCAAACTCCCTGCTCAACCACGGTCATCCCTAGAGAACATTGCACAGCATGGCATCCAGACACATCTCCAGTGAGGGAGACTTCACAATAACTTACAGAAATCTAGACTGAACAGCAGGATGATGAAGAAAAAAAAAAAAAGCTTAATTTAGATGATTTTTCTGTCCTAGAAATTTTCAGTTAGACTCTCCAACAGCCATGTTACTCCAAAGAATAATTTGGAATATCATATGCAAATGTACCAGCAGCGCAAAGTAATATTCTAACTTTTTCAGTTTGAAAGAAAGAAAAGCAAGAGTGATTAGTGGAAATCACTCTTTTAAAAAAAATAATAATAATAAGAGCAGCAGTATTAAGTTTTGTCACTTGGTGGCAGCACACCAAAGAAAACCAAAAGACTTGGGCAGGATGACAAAATTCATTCCAGCACATACTCCTTTCCATCTCGCATAAAAGTACCAGAATTCCTGCAAGGCTCTAGTTACTTCACAAATTTAAGATAGGCACCCAAATTTTTAAGACTACTGACTTCACATTCGAAAAGACATTAAAGGCTCAAAATTAAAATTCTTCAGTCTTTCCAAAATGCTTACAGGTTCACCTACCTCCACCATAATTGCCAAATACATACTAAATAGGATTCTCAATCAGGTGCAAGGGTGAGCAAACAAATAGAACCAATATTTGAAAGCCTGATGTCCCAACAGTGCTAATTGTTCCTACAAACTGAACTAAATAGGGGACTCTGATCCAGATGCATCATCAATTTGGTGCCTGCCAATGCACCAGAAAACTCATTACAGTATTTTAAACTTCTACCACCTGAAACTCTTACCAGCATTACACATGGCAGGCAGCCCCACATTCAGAAAGTACCTGACAGTGCTATTGTAGTCAGTGTCAATGAACCAGAACAGCTAGTCTTTACTCATTTAAATAATTGATGTTAAGTAACGCTTAGATTTAATTAAATTAGTAATATTTAATAATAATAATTTAACAAACACATCCAAGAAATGTTTGAAACTACTACTACTGAAGCAGTACGGAGATGCAATGAGAACAAAAAGATCTGCTGCTTTCCTTCTCATCTGTGCAATGTAGTAGCAAAGGCCCATTTATCACATGGGTAACAGGATCACTATAATTTCTCTCAAAATGGTATTTTATACAGACATACAAACTGTAATAATGTCTTTTTTCTGGAACCACACGATAAACAGCTTTATTTTGCACTGTAATCTACATGTCAAACTTATCAATGACTAAGATTACCATATGCTATCACATCATTAACACACAAGTTGCAATGACAGTTCTTTTAGATGTTTTCTATATATTAGATCTTGATTAGTGTAATTTCAAGATTTTAAACATAGTCGTTCCTTAACAACAATCCCATACAAAAGTAACTAATAAAATCTTAATAGTACTTTTTTTTTGGTACCAAACACATGCTGGTATTATCAAAATACTTGTCTTCTGGAACAAAGAATTTCCGTTTAAAAGAGAAAAGTACTTTTATCCAAGCTTTAAGAAGATTGCATCATCGGTTTAAGCCAAGCATTAGGATGTATGTATCACTTGTATCACAGAGGAGCAACTGTGACAGTTAAAAATGTTCAATGAATTCAAGTAAAGAAGATAAGCTCCCCCTTTCCCCCTACCTAACCAAACAGGTTATTGTTGTCTAGTATATATGCAGTCTGGTAGGGCCCTTCAATTTTTATCAGCTTTATTAAAACTACACTTTTAGCGAAACACATACACACATGAAGTGACTTAGCCTAATCCAGCATCACAGCAAAAAGATAAAATGGAGACCAAGGGAGAGAGATGAAAGCAAACACAGAAAGCAAGGGAAGTGCAGCAGTTTGCCATCAGAGGGAGTACAAGTCTTAAACAAGACTGTTCAGCTTCCAGGTGGGAGCAGACATGCAGCTCTGGTGCGACTACAAACTCCTACCACAGGTTTAAGGGATGGCCAGTCCTCCAAATTTTTGTTGAGAAATGGCATATATGGGAAGCAGCTGCAAGAAAACGAATTTTCTGTTGAAAAGAGCTACTATACTATTTTTATATGTAGACAGACATAGCCATGGGACAGCAAAAAACGAATTCCAAGTTTTGCCCATTTAAATTACTACTAATAAACAGAAGTTAAGAAAAAGCTGCTCTTGATCCTTTTTGTCAGTAAACTTACTGCTTTCAACAGAAAAAAAAAATTTTATATTGCAACATGGAGCTTGATTTTGAGTCTGACAAGTGAAAAGGTACTTGACTATGTATCACCCTGCACTTATTCCATGCTCTCAGTTCCACTATGGTGCTGTTCAGTGCCGTGTGCCTTCAGCACACTGCATGCTCCTCAACAGTACCTGTAACAGCAGATCCTCAGCTGAGGCATGGATAAAACAGGGGAGAATGTTCCTATTAAAAAGGAAAGTAACATTCCACCCACACCAAACACATAAATTCCTAAGTTTTCTTTTCTATCCCTGTTCCTAAAGAGGAAGCGAAGCCATTTTTCAGCATATTCAAGACCTACCAGATAAGGTCTATTAGACACAGTCTGTTTCAGAAAGGAAAATGCCTATTTACTCGTGTTGCAGAATACACTACCTTCCTAACACACTAGGAAAAAACAGTTATCTATATTTCAAAGGTACTGAAAAAGTAGCAGAGTAGGTCTACAGTACCTTAGGGTATTGTCTACATTGAAACGATGGAGCCATTTCCTTAGGTAATCTTCATTTTTCCTACTTAAAAGTGGCCTCAGCAAAACCACCAGAACTCTAGGATCTTTTAAAAATAAAGTCAATTGCAATTCAGTCCAGGGTGGAAAAAAAAATAAACAATTGCTTGACTAATTTAAAAGGAAGTTGAACTAAAATCTGACTGAATCATAATAATTCCAGCAAAATATGGGGTGGGGAGAGGAAAACACTTTTTTTCACAGGAATCAAAAGCTGGAGGCACATACTTGGTGTTAAGTACCTCACCTGCTTAGGACAAGTGTAAATGAGTCATACCATCTGTACTCACATTCAGAGGATAGTCTGGCAAGATAGGGAGAACACAAGGCAAGTATGATGCTCTGCTCGTATTGTTATGGAAGCAGTTAAACTGGGAAATAGAGGAAGACTTAGCAGTTAAAATAAGAACTACCTACACTAACAGACGTGGAACACCTTATTCTCTGAATTTATAATTATTTGTAGGATTCTACACAGAGAGCTATAGTACTACAAAAATACCTAGAGTCTCACATATAACTACTGCAGAGGCTGATTAATGCTGTATTTCACATGAATATTTCTATCTCACAGAATAACACAGAGATGCTCAAAGCAGAAAGTAAATAGACTGGAGCATGAAGTCATTGTGGCATCAATAATTCAGGGAGATGCTATTTAAGATAACCATTTGTTACAGAGACAAGACAGAATCAACACTGGTGAGCAGCCTTCTGAACTAAGCTGTGCTGAGCAGAGTAAAAGCAATAACCACGTTGGAAGATACAACAAGGACACAGTGTGAGACTAATCCCAGCAAAGGCGGGAGAAGTCCCAATCAAAAAGATGACTTGTGGCAGTATCTAAGTGAGGGCAGACAAAGCCATCACCAGCAGCTGGAGCAACATGCCACAGAAAGCTGCTATTCCCAACACAGCTGTGTGGGTAGGAGATCCAAATTCAGGGAAGTCAGAACCAAGGTGTAAAGGCTTATTATGAAACAAATTACTAATAGTGGAAAAATGTGCCAAGTTCAGTTTTCTTCAGTTTTCTTTTAAAAAGCCCCAGACAGTCAAGCTCTGTGGAAGGCTGAGCTTACCAACATTATTTTAGTTGTAATAAAAGCAATATATTTTACAATACCAAACTGAGCTTCCTTTGGACCCCAGGATATATAATTTAACATATGTAGCACCTAACGCTCCATCTTTTACATGTGATGAGAGGTGGTAGTAGTAGCAAATCATGCTACAGACTGTTTCAATGTAACACAAACACAGGGTTATTTATGATGGTTACATTTAAACTGAAGTACTAACAGGAAGGACAAGTTCTGCCAAAGATATTCCTGGGTATCTTGAGGGCTGGAAGGCGGAGAATAGACATCCATCTGCTGTTTCAAAATCCTTGTGATGATTTGTTTATATTTTATACCAAGTTTCAAGGAGCATCAAATGTACAATTAAAGTGGTATCTCACTTTCTCCTAGTTTTCATGCCTTCTTCTTTTAGTTATATGAGAAAACTGTGTACGATCTTAAAATAAAAAGAAATCCAATGCACTTAAGCTGGTTTACTTGATCCTTTAACTTTTTGGTTGGCTAAGATCAGGCACATTATCTCAGAGCATTCTACAAGTTATAGTAACAGCACTTAGAATTCCCAGCAGGTTTAGGAGCAGCAGATATTCAGAAGGATGTCTGTGCCCAATAATCACAGTCCACAGGTAGATACACTAACATAAAATCATTATCATTAACATATATGTCCAGCTGTGAGCCGAGCTGATTTGGGGGGAGGAGAGGACATAAAGGGGTAGGAAGATGCTATGCCACTTCCTCAGTGACTACTCTTTACCAGGGAACTTCAGGGAACTTCTTTACTCAGAGGAACTTCACAGGCAAACAAAATAGTAAATCAGCAGAACTGTGAAAGATCATGGCAAAAGTATTAGACCA
>JAWWEU010000081.1:34680725-34838262 GCA_035583155.1 Acropternis orthonyx
ACTCAGAGGAACTTCACAGGCAAACAAAATAGTAAATCAGCAGAACTGTGAAAGATCATGGCAAAAGTATTAGACCATTATTAAATAAAAGTAAAACAATAGATTGAAGAGCATTCCTGCTGTTGAATCCTACTTAATGATTTGCTATTCAGAAAAAAAAAAAAAAAAAAAAAAGCATTGAGCTTGAACAGTTCCTTGGCATAAAGCAAGAGGTGGAAATAATGAACTGACAAGCCTGGAGAACAGTGAACTTTTACAAAGCAACCCAGATGACATAAGTGAAAATATGTGTTGATCCTCTGATGTTCATACCACTATTAAAAATGATCAAGGTAGAAGAGGAGTAAGATCCTCTAAAGATTCCAGAAACCTCTACTTATATGTTATTTCAACGTGTCCACATGTGTAACTTCAAATAATAACTACATATACAAAAAGCCATATCAACATTGAAAATTCTTAAGATATACCAGGGAATGACAGGTAGAAAAACCTACAAACAAACTACTGCAGCTCAGATGCCACTTCTATGGTCTTCAATTTCACAACTCATTAGTAGCAACCTCAGAGGTAATTTCCATTTAAAAATCTGGGAAGAAAGCAAAGCAAGCAGATGAATTCTGGTGGGACATAACAAGGACAGACAAAAATGTACACAATAGCATTGCTCCTTAAGCTGAGGGAACAAATCTTTAAATGCTATTTCATATGTCTTTTAGGACACTAATTATCTGGATAAAACCAAGACAGCATGCTATGAGTCACAGCAGTTCATATATAAATCAACCCATCAAGAAAGTTCACAACCTGAACAGTTTTTTAGAACTTACAGCCACTCTTCAAAAGCACTGTACTATAATAAAGCCAGCAAAGAGCAGTGTTTTCCAATCTGAACAGATGCTTGTCATGTTCAAAGAAGAGACTACAAATCAAGAAGTAGTGTTCATACATGTTAAAATCAAAGAAGAAAACACAGGTTCAGAGCTATTTGAGTCTATTTTGTCCATAGCAGGATTAGACTTGATCAATAGTATTTACAGGATACAGAGTGGCCATTTGTGAGGTAATCCTTTATCAGCACATCACTTAAGAAATGGTTTCTTAATTCATGGATTTTAATCATCACAATTTAATTCTCAGATGTCTGAATTTCAACATTTCCAGTCTACCTAATACAAGGGTAGGAAGAATAGAAAGTAGGGGTAGGAGCATTTTAGAAAATACTGCAAACCTACACATCCATCAGGTAGAATGATAAAACATAAACACTATTTCAAATAAAAAAGTATGCACTTGTGAAATTAAGTGATAGATATAAAAAAGAATGTCTACCGGAAACATAGAGCTCATGCACCAACAGGAACAAATCACTGCAGGAAAAACTTCCTTGGAGTTGTTTCTCCCTCCCTGACAGGAAAGCAATACCTTTTAAAAGAATGTCTTTAATTTTTGAAAGCAAAAACAGAAGTGCATCCAAATGGCCTGACTGGATCTTTAATGAGGAAGTGCCATAATTCACATGGACCAACAGCACATGAAGTCATTTCTCTATTCCCAGAGCCAGCAATGCAAGCAGCAGCTGTCTTCTTAATCCTTCTGACTATGTCTTTTAAGAAAAAGATTGAAACACAGAGCAAAATATAAGGAATAAGCAGTTCTTTGAATAGACTTAAGAGTCTGCAATTTCACACAGACATTCCCACCACTGCTAATGCACATGGGTTTTTGTTGTCTTATCAGCATTGAGGCTGTTGTTAGCGGATGAAAACATGTCTTTAAAGACAGGACATGAGAAGAGTCAGAATTCACTTGGAACAGAGGTGTTCCCCATAGGTGTGTCCATGTAAGTTTTTAACACAGCTCAGTGACACAGAGCTTTTATTTCCCCAAAATGCAGACTCTAAAAGAGAACTGGCCAGCACATTTTCAGCATACGGATATAGCAGCACTTCACCTTAGAAGAGGCCCAAATAGTCAATGACAGGTCAAATATTTGAGTGAAAACATGATTTGCGTTTTCTAGTTCAGTGTAGTTTCATGGGAAATACAGAGGATACTACCACACACTTCAGGGCGTTCTTCCTCCAAGGAAGAACCCAGTTGTTTGGACAGGATACAGAGCCAAACATCTCCTTTACCTGCACTTGGCCAATTGCTTAAAGCTTAAGTCATGACTGCCACTTCCACATAAACGCAGGAGGAACACTGGCGTTCTGACCTGCCACAGCAGATTCCATTACATCAACACAGCCTGCAAAGGCAACAAAATTGGATTCCTCTGACTGCCAGAAGTCAGTCATCTCTATCTCATCTGAGGGCTCCTGTGCACAAGAACATGATTTCTAGGTTCAGCAGGATGTGGTCATGACAGAAAAAAAGTAATAATTTTTAAAAAAAATTATTATTACATTTCACAGACAGTGGAACACTTAAAGGGATGAGAAAAACATAGGTTGACTGTTACAGCTAACTCCACTTGCACGGTGGACACAGACATTCCCAGGAAAATTAATCCCAAGTAATACCATCAATCTAAAGTAGATTGCTTAAACCAAACTAAGGCCTTGCTCATTTAAAGCGTCATTACCCTGACTGAACAGAATTCACTTATAAAGTACATTTGGCTACCTCCAAGTATCTAGGTGCAGTGCTCTTAAAAACAAATAAAACAAGTCCTATTTTTTTCTTGACAGACAGGAACCCAAGAAGAATTGTGCCACATGAAAAGTTAGTTTTTCATTTCTTCAGGGGCAAGAGAGGGGCCGGATGGAAAAAGACTGTGAGAAGACATTTCCTCTTATGAGGAGAGACTCTAGGAGCTGGGCCTATTTAGTCTAGAGAAGAGAAGACTAAGAGGGGATCTCATTAATACATACAAACATCTCAAAGGCAGGGGCCAAGAGGCTGGTGCCAGACTATTTTCAGTGGTGCATGGTGACAGGACAAGGAGCAATAGCCATAAATTAAAACACAAGAAGCTCCACCTCAACATGAGGAAGAACTTATTTACATAGAGCAGAGCACTAGAACAGGTTGCCCAGGGAGGTTGTGGAATCTCCCTCTCTGGAAACATTAAAAACCCACCTGAACGTGTTCCTGTGTAACCTGCTCTAGATGACCCTGCCTTGGCATGGAACTTGGACCGGATGATCTCCAGAGGTCCCTTCCAGTCCTAATGATGTGAAGACAATGTTCCAAACAGAGAACAGCAAAGTGACGTGCACTAAACAGGGTGTGATCCAGAACAACCAAAAACAGAGACAAAAGAACCACCCTAGAAAATTAATATTCCAGCATCTCTCCACAAAAGCGAAGCAGTGTTGCAACAGTTTCTCCTTCTCAGTCCTTGACTGCTTAAATCCCTCCACAGGGAGAAGACAAACAAGCTACCATTAAATAAGCCTCAGAAAGTGTAACCCTCTTCAGAACAGACTGCTGATTGCTTTATTAACACTTTTTAAACTAATCTCTACTTGTGTTTAGAAGAAGGGCAGACCCAGTCAAATCAAAGTGAATTATCTTGGTTTCTATTTTTCCTTTTTTGGATGCATTTAAATAGTACGCAACCTTTACAGTGTGTTAATTACTTGACTTTGATTATTTTAATGCATTCATTACTTCACCTCTATTACTTTTAATTTAATTTTTAAATTTATAATTTTATCAGAGCATCTAAGAAAAATAGAAAATAAAGACATATTTTAAGTTGTTCTAATTACATGTACCACTAATTGAAATCTTCCAAAAATGTCTCAAGTTAAGTAGTCCATAGTATTTCCTTCATACACTTAATGAGCTGAATCAGTGACTTGAGGGTTGGTAACAAAGGCTGTCAAAATTTTAGGATTAGTATAGTTCTATCAGACTTCACTTTATAAGAGAAGCTTTTCTTTTTCCCACTGAACAGACCAATTAAGAGGAGTAATTGTAAAGAAAATACCATTTGTTCCAGAAGAGGATACTGCCGTCTAATGGTTTTTTCAAACAGTGTACTTTCACAAACTCATTCCAAGTGCTTAGCTCATGACTTCCGTCCATGAAGCAGTTTGAATTCAATCCTCTGGCAACAGATATAGAGTACTTAAATGTTACTTTTTAATACTTCTTTGAATGAAAGAACGTAAGCAGATGGTATACTTAAATCTTAACAAGTTAATATTCATATGTTCCCCTAATGTGATTTGTAAATTAAAAATTTTCCTGCCCTGTTCTCTACGTACTCAAGCTTGAACATTCCCTCAAGGTTCCCACAATCCATGCCAATAAACCACACTGAAAATAGATTAACCTTTTGTCTAGTCTTATCACTGAGAACCTTTGTACAATATAACTCAAAAAGCACAACAAAAAATACCCTATGTCTCCTATAAGACAAGGAACATTAAGTACAGAATAGTAAGAAAATTACCTTAAATGTAATTTAATTCCCAACACTGACACTGATTTTTAAACACTAATAGCTACATAATACAGGTATTCTCAAAACTTTGCATACTTTTAATAACTTCAACTTATTTCAGCATACCAAAGAAGATTCTGCTATCCTCTCATATTCTCTCCTCTTACAAAGCAAATCTATAACCTGACACCTCGGTAAAGTTTCTTAAATATCAGACTACTTCCTTATTAACACTATGCACTTATTTCATGTTTGTCATTCTTATGCCAGTCCCTCTTTCCACATTACAGGGTTCACTTGTTTATGTTTTACCTTTTTATGTCACCTGTGTGGGTTTTGACACCGATTAGAAACAGCACTAATACCATCCTCTAACTCACAGCAGAGACAGCTGACCTACTCCTAAAGCAGCCCCTGAATGACTGCCTAAGGTTTTTAAGCTAAAATAAAATAAATAAATAAATGGTGCTGATGAGCAGTTTCAAGAACAAGCATGATATAAAGGCTGTAATCTGACCTTCACTGAGTCCTCACAAACATGCAGGTGACATGTAGAGAACTATTTGTGTGGAGACTGTTAAGTGCAATTTTATTATACTCTTATTTGCCAAGGTAATTATTCCCAGTGCTTTCTTACAGTCAAAAGACAGGGCCAGTTTTGTTTGGTTTTTTTTTTAAACCAAGCTTTGTAGTTTTATCATTGCTTATTCCAGAAGAATAAGTCAGGAGATGCATAAATACCCTCATCCATAACCCACTGAATTAAACAGCTTTGCAGCATGATCAAACTCAGAAAGCACGAAGTAAGGAACAGTCCACCTTGACAAGGCTTTCATTGATGGCAATTCAAAATGCTATTTTCTTTAGCTGCTGATAAAAATATTTGCATAACCAATGTGTTTATGTTGTGGTATCCATACAACTATACTAGGTGATATGTAGAATATCAAACAATAAGTTTAACTACTATTTTTTATTTCCATTTCCTATAGAGCTCAGATGAAAAAATGTCTTCTGTTACAGAAGACTGCAGTTTATTCTTAGACTGACATGCTTCATTAGTTACTATTTGTAGAGTTTATTTCAATTTAGGCATTTTTCTATGACCATATTTTCTTACTAGATATTTCCCTACCCCAAGCACATATCTCTGTGCAGGGAGATAGAGGGATCACTACTCAAAACAGGCATGACTCCAAGCTGTCACTGGATGGTTTCCAAGAATTAAAGCTGCACACACAAGAAGCATAAGCTGTTGAAGGGCCTTCTGTCTATTCACATTTCTATGAAGAAAAAGGTTGCAGCAAACTCAGACTAGTTTTGGTACACAGTTTTCAGGTAACTGGACTACCTGAACATGATCTTATACTTCACTGTAACCTCTTGAGAAGAGATGGAAAGCGAGTAAAAGACTTTTGATGTCATTTTCAGAGCTCCAGTTGTAACTGAGTAGTAGAGCATGTGATCAGCCAAACAGGGGAGAAAAACAACTTTAAAATGCTGCAAGAAAACCGACACGCTATTGTCATATAGAAGATGGGAAAAGGCTGAGAGTCCTGAAAGGTAGTGAATGTGGTAAACAAGTATGTTACTGAGGAACTTTTCTTCTTTCAGTGTTTTCATTGTCAGTGTAAGTCAACATGGTGTGTTATAAATAGAAGCAGACTCCTTAAGACCCTAGGTTCTCTCACAGTTAAAGAGGAATTCACAACCACACTCACACCCTAAAACAATCATGACCAGAAAACAAAATTAAGCCTGTTGCTGGGTTTCAAAACACATTGGAAGAACTTGCAGGTCAACAATATTAAAGTTACTTTCTCAGAGAAAGAGGTCCAAGGCAGACCACACTCAAGATTCTCCAGTCACCTCCAGCCCCCAAACCAAAGGACACTCACACAAGACACATCATCTGTGATTACAGGACTTCTGACACAAGGAGATAAGAGTAAGTTTATCTGAGCCAAAGCACTCCTTTCTAGTTCCTACTAGGGAATTCTTTCAAGGTACAACTTCAGTCATATGCTAACCTAAATAATTTGCCTCTCCCCTCCCTTTTCACCACTTTGCAGAAGAAAAGAATGAGAGACTGCTTAAGCTCACCTACAACCTAATATCAAACCACGGCCTTAGGCGACAGATAAGAAGTCACTGAGTTTCAATCATTACTGTTAGAAACCTTGAAGAAGCACATCATCAAACCCCATCCTAAAATTATTGAACTCCTACCCTTTCATGAAAATTTACCTACTCCACTGACTTTAAAGAATGGAGTTGACTCAGGCAATGTACTCCATTTCTTACACGTACAGTCCTACCCTACACCAGAAATATATTTGCATTCAGTAGTTCATGTATCTGTATTTCCTTCTTCTATCTGTCAGCTGAAAATGTTGGCCTTCACTGTGGTAGATAATTTCCAAGTCATATAATTAGCATAGCTTTGGCTGTTAATTAACCTCTTAAAAGAAAAACAGAATAACAAGAAAAACATATCCTACTGTTCCTGCCTGTATTTAACCTTGCTTGTTACAGGTCATTTTCGTTGTTTCTTATCTAGTGAAAAAATCAAGGCAGTGCAAATACACACCAAAGCAGTTGCCATACTTCTGCAACCATGCCACACAGCATGAAAGGTAAGAACTTGGCATTCTGAACAGACATCCTGTGACAACGCATCACAGCCAGGCTGCATGTCACTGAACTCCACACAAGAGCAGGTCATGAAACCATGTGGTCAAATGACATAATTCCTTCTCTTTTCTTCAGTTATCCATCCTACTTTTACATGTTAATTTTTCTGAAAACAGAGGGTGCCAGGCAACATTAAGGAAGCGCTAGTGAGCACTAGTCATGAAATATTAAAAAAAAAAAAAAAAAAAAGCTTTTTGTGGACACATGTAAAAGACGTTTTTGTCAGTCGAAGTAATATGAGTTCCACAACATGTAAGGCTGAGCTCCAGCAGAAACTGCTGAGATCTTTTCTGCAGCCACATTCATTCTGTCTTTGGGTTCAGTTAACTGTGGCCAACTGCTGCCACCAGACCAAGCTTCAGGTCTACAAGGTTTGTTTCTGCTTGTGGTCATTCAGGAGGCAAAGAGCCAATATTCTAAAGAACTCACTCCAGAATGACATTTCCAAAACAACTTTGCAACACCTCCAATCAACATGGAGGAGAGCACTGCTGATACATGTACGGCAAGCTTCCAGGGAAGGGCGGCTGAACTTCTCCTCTGACAGTCTCCACAGACACTGCTGGCATTGCTATTCCTCCTGTCATTCAAAGAGATACCATTTCTTTGGCTTATGTAAGTTCCAGTACGAGCTTTATAGAAGGAAACATATCTTGCTGCTGCCCCATGTAAGGGGTTGGATGTTGAGACAGGAAATCGCTGTGATATCCTAAATGCGCAAGGTATTTTCTAAAGCCATTGCCACAGCAAGAGAGAGCCTTCCAGGTGACAGTTAGGTTGAAATGCAAAGATGTAATCAACAGGTATTTAACAGTCATGCTTATTTTCCTGCAACATTTTTCTACTACTTTTGGGCACAGTCATGAACCACAGTGCTTCTAGTAGTTATTTTTGAATTATGTATGCAGTAAGTTTTATACTTCAATGATTTCTAAAGAAGTTTCAACACATATGCAGAGCATTATAGAAATTTTATCAATCTTCAGGTATGAAAACCTCCCAACTAATCTGTTCAAATGCAAACTACGACAAATACCACATTTTTAAAGTAATTATGGTTTATTAAACGTTGAGAGTTTTTTTTAAAAAAGGAAGCCAATTCACAATGTGCAAAGTCAAAGCCCCTACAAAAATACAAAGTGTGGCTGCATGCACCTATATTCACCCCTCCAAGATGACAAATTTGGTATACTTGATCCAAAACCATTTTTTACATCTCTGGGTGTAGAAAAACAGCAGGAGGCATTCTCTTCTGTATATTATTCAGTGTTAGTTTAAGATTAGAGATGCTGGGAGAGTCCCCTTCCTGTGCTATGGAAAGGTATAGTAGGCAGAAAAAGGAATCAATGTCTTGAAGTCATTGTAAACACAGCTCCCCAGGGCAGCTGTTCTTTTTTGGATGACCCTTGACTATGAAACTTGGAAGTTGATCAGAAGAGCATTGTTGTTCACTGACAATGTGTGATACCCTAACCATTTCTGTGCTTCTGGTTCTCACTCTAGTGTTTCACAAATCCTCTCTTCACTCTTTTTTTCTGATCTCATTATGAAGACCTTCAAGGAACACCTCTCTTGAGCTGTGTTTCTTATGACGTAGATTAACTTGACTATTTACATCCCTGATTGCAGTAATTACAATTTGATAAACTTATGGTAAAAAGAATGGAGAAATGTCTATGGACAAGTCATAAAATGGTACTTATTCTTTACTTGAAAGGTTCTATTTTAATAGTTTTCTCATTCTACGATCTAAGTAGTGTTAGATAAACTTTAAATGACTGTGTGCTCGTGGATGGAAAGAAACAGCAAACAACATCATGGGGTAGGAATGGAAGAAATAAATAATGAGCTGGGTGATTACTACAGGATCAATAATGATGCAAGTCAGTAATGGCATTTGTAAGAAGAGCAAGAAGAGAAGTGTTCTACAAGTTCTCCTTAACACTGAGAATTATCCCCTAGAGTGAAAGCACCGTTAAAAAAAGAAAAAAGCAATAGATGCAGCAGAGCTATAAAGCAAAATACCGTTCCTGGAACTGAGACAGAAGCAAAGGAAATAGAAGCTATAAGGCAGTAGCAGTACAGGGTTCTAATTTGGCAGAGATTGCACAGCAACACAGTATTAAGTGTAAGACCTCTTTCTATTGATCCTCCTGTTTTAAAAACATAGCAAGAACTGAACAAAATTCTGCAGTTACAAAGGGATAGAGGAGAGGGGTAGGGAATTACATTAATGTGCTATTTATGAAGCACCCTTGTACCATGACTTGGGATTTTTCAGTAATTCAAAACAGTGAGTAATAACATAACCAGAAAAATAATGGTTCGCATTTTGGTTTTCTTCATTTTTTGATTTCACGTTCTTCATTTTAATCTACCAACAATACTTTGTGGGGAGATACTGGTGAGTGAATGAAGTGTTAGCAGACGCGAGGCCATGAAAGAAACATCAAAAGCTCAGGATGGAAAGAAGGACTTTGCATAGATTACCTGCCCACTTTCATGAGCAACTGACAGAAAAAGCAGATGACCTGAAGGTGAAACAGGGAAGGAGAGAAGACCAATTACCCCTAACATTGTATAAAACTCAGTCTGCAGCAATGGATTTAGATTACTAGATTATGCATTAGTTACAGATTACATTAGTATATAACTACATAACTTGCTGAAAATACTATTTCTCTCTCCAGTTCAGGCATTTATGACTCAAGTAGGTCCTCTAGCTATGAGCTAGGCAGATCCTTGGTCTCTTATGCTGCCTGCTGCTCGATGACCAGGTTCCTGACAGAAGGTTCAACTTCCTCCCTGTCAGGGGGACCAACATATATGGAGCTATCAAAATAAAAATCAAAAAGGAGGACAAACAGCAAAATCTTGAAACAAAACACGAATTCTTCATGACTAATAGAAATCCTGTAAACTCTAAAAAGGCTTATTTTGGTCTCAATGCTTTAACTACTGCAGTTTCATTCACATTTTGTCATGCTGACAAATCCTTGCTTGTACTCCCTTCTCTTCCTTCATTAAGGCACTGTTCTATCTTCACTTTGCCAAAGCAAAAAAAAACAAAAAAAACCCAACCAACCAAAAAAAAAAAAAAAAAAAAAAAAAAAAAAAAAAACAAAAAAAAACAAAACAAAAAAAAAAAAAAAAAAAAAAAAAAAAACAAAAAAAAAACCAAAAAAACAACCAACCAAAAAAAAACCAAACAAAAAAAACCAAACAAAACAAAACAAAACAAAAAAAATCCACGTGTCCCCATGCTTTCTTCTCTGCACCAGATGGAAGCAAGTACAAGATTTCAGCACAAAGTGAGAGTGAACCTTAAGTATGATTGCATGACTGCAATATGACCAAGAATAACTTATAAGCACATGCTCATCACCTGGAATTAGAAAGGCCATTAAATGAACTTCATTGTTTGAGAGTCTGGAAACATTAAACATTTAGGATGCCTACCACAGTTCAGCCAGAATTACACTAACCCATGTAAACAGGCGAAGTTAGGAATAAAACCCGAACATTCATTGAGTTCTAATATGAGTCAGTTACGATTACTCTGGGGCAGAAAAGCATTTTCACTCCCCATCCCTGTAAATGTAGTTCTGAAGTTTAACATAAGCTTAAGCAAAGTGACTTTGTTTTTTTCCCCTTTTTTTTTTTCCCTCCCAAACCCCCAGTGTTAGAATAGCCAGACCTTTGCTTTACACTTCTTAAATTTAAATACAGTTTCAGTAATTTAGTGAGAAAAATATTTGTGCTCAGGCTGCCCTAAATAGGTAGACTTTAGTCAGGTAAATCTACTTACAGAGTACTGTTCACTCAATTCACATACATACATACAATACTGTAGAAATAAACAATGAAATTCTAAGATTATATTCAGTGCAAAATAAAGAGCATCTCATTATTTTAGGACAGAAGTCAGGCGCTTCAGCTAGAAAGTAGTTCCTCAGTTACAAGGACGCTACAAACAGACTATTTTGTCCCTCTTTTATTTGCATATCCTGCTTCCTCTTTAACTCTATGCACTCACACAGTTGCCTACAGGTCTCATTTTCCCTTCTCTTCCAATTACTGAGTCCCACCACTCTTGCATTAGCTCTGGGTTTTGTGCTGAAATGGGTCAGTGCTGTAGAATTCATCAACACCCGAATCACAACTGAATTAACATAGTTACACTGGTATATTGCCACCCCTTGGGGAGAGTGCCAGTGTCATTACTGAGAGGAAGAATAACACTCCCTGATATTTCAGAGCTTAAATATTAAGACTCTGTCTTCATTTTCAAAAAGGATAACACCAAGACACCTTATTTCAGATTGATCTTTAAATGCCAGATTAGAATTTGTTCTCCACCCCAATAATGAAGGGAAAAAAACAAACCCAAAGAATCAGTACTGTAAGCATGCTACCAGCACTTAGTGATGAACTGCTTTGTTTATTTTTTATTGATGTGAAATGTTCTGTGATTCGTATTATGATACAGGTTTTTTCAACACAAACATTATAAATAACTTTGAAACAGTTAGTCACTGTAACTAAGGCAACGAGTCTCCCACTCAATTTCCAGAAATAGGAGTAGAGGAACAGAGGTAAGAACAAAATAAAAAGTTGGCAGCAGCAAGAAAACAAATGATCAGATATTAGTCCGAACTTCGAAAGGCCCAGGTGACTAGAGAAAAATAAAGGATAAAGAAACAAGCCAGTTCATAAAAGATGAAGTGGAGGATATGAAGTATATAATTCCAACTATACTTCCAAGTGATCTTATTCCATAACCCACTTCAGTGAATGGAAACAAGTGCAGAAATTTGGGAAAGTAACAATCCACATCGCATAGCAAATTGCTAGTTCAGAGTCACCACAGCTACTATTTTCCTATAAGAATCACCTTTTTTTGCAGGTGCTAAGGAAGTCACTTCTTCATAGACAAGAGCACATTTGCTTCATTTTCCCCCTGATACTCGCCTACAAGTCATGGCCAGAAACCTTCGATGCTATCTACATGAATAGACCTTTATATCCTCACAGAAGGCGGCTGAGTTAACAGGATCTGCCACAAGGATCTGACTGCAAAATCAAGGCTTGCTTTGTTTCTCCCCCACCTTTTTTTACTCTTGTTCTTTTAAAAAGTTTATTTTCTTGACTGAGAAGAACTGCCTGTTCACAAGTCAAAAGTTCCCAAGTTATCATCAGGCAATCTGATCCCTCCAAACGAACACGTGGTAGCACCAGGTTCTCTCAACACATTCTAATGGAAGGGCTGGTAATTACTGCGTATAACAAGATAAAGGGAGCTCAAGTTACTCAAAGTTGTCCATCAATTAAAGAAACTTATCTTTTCAGTACATGTAAGTTCTTAGCCTGGGAGGGGGAGAACTAACAGTAAGACTTCAGGTGTCTTGGTAAGTAATACAGCTTCTTAATTTAATTATCTTGTATACAGTTTGAAAAGATTAGATGCAAATTTTAGGAAGAACATACAATGGAGAACAGGGCACAAAGAGTGGTTCTAAACTTTTACAAGATTCCCAAAAGAAATGTTAGGGTTTTTTTAAAAGAACAGTAACCTTAAAGTGACTTCTACCAATAAAAAATAAAATTAAAAAAATTAAAAAATAAAAAAAAAACCAAAACACACATCTCATTAGTCTATGTCTGAACAGAATTTGTACAGTAATACCACATAACTCCATTCCCACCATATCCCTCCCTCACAGAACAGCAGCAGTTCCTTTTCATCACCACAGGAGACCATTCCTCCTCTTAGAGTAACAAGGAACTAGTTGGGACATTTATTCTTGGCATGAATCCTAAAAGAATGAAGTCTAATGCTGGCAGTAATGAAAATAGCAACCATAGAGGTATTCAGAGCGTTCACTATGACACTGCAAACATTTGTTTAACTGCCAATTGAACAAGATCCATCTTAGCTAAGAGAAAGATATAAATGGGCAATAAAGAAGTCAGTGCTCTCACTGTTCAAGGACTTTAAAGATAAGTGGTCACTCTAATGTCTTCATGCAGTTGTTCCTACTCAGATCCTTATCACTCACATCTGACTTCTGGAAAATCTATGCATTGCCTCAAGCACAGTCTAGCAGTCATGCAGAAAAATCCATACAAAATCCTTTCAAATGCCCATCACTATTAGCCCTAATCAGCCCTTTCCTATTACACATTTAGGATTCAGAGAAAACAGGAAATACATAACTAAAACTACCATGCACTGAAAGAAAAAAATAAAGCTTTACCAACTATAATGATGCTGCATCCAGTGAGTTTTGCCACAACTAGTTATATAGCTGCAAAACTTAACAAAATAAATCAGCCAGTTTTGATCAGTTTCATATTAATCACTTTCATTTCGACAAAACTATGCTGAGATGTAGGCTTATGTGAGCCTAAAAGATGACCTGTAGGCACATATGCAGGCAAGGTTTGTAACAGAAAAGCAATGTTGCCCTATTAGGCAATCCAAATTTCACCTACACGCTAAGACAAACTAGGCTGTCAGTTACTCCTTAGGTGTATGAGAGACTGCCTCACAACCCTTTAAAGCAAACATTTACCTGTTCTGGGAAACAGGTAATGTACCTGGAAACTGTGGCTGAATAGCAAAAAACCCAAGGAGATACTTACCCTTTCACAGTTAGCTATGAAGAGTTGAGAGGGCTTTCATACAGGAGACCAAGACCTACTACTATGGATACCCACAAGCAAACCATTTCTTTTTCTTCCGCTACCCCACACCTCCGCCTTCCACCTCCCATTCCCCCGCAATAAATTATGATAAAACATCAGTAACTCTTGCTATAAACTTGGTTTTCACTCCAGTTTCTTACAGCAGTTTCAGGAAGAAATAAACTTTTACAGGCTCCCTCTCACTTAGCATTTTAGTAGTTAAAGTAGCTTCTCATCTAAAAGAACCTGGTATACAAACACCCATATATGAAGACAGTATGAAGGCAAACAAAAGCAAATACCTTAATCATAAGGTACACTTACCATATTTTTCATTTCATAAACCTTGAATGGTTTAACCTTCAGAATTTGCAGATTTGCTTCCTCTGTTGTTAAACATGTCTGTCCAACACTGCACAGCAAACCAAGAGCAACAGAACAATCTACAACTTCTAAGTTCACAACTCTATACCTGAGTTAAAGTTTGGCTATTGAGCATTACAGGTATCAGCTTCGCTTAATATAGTGCAATTTAGCTTCAAATGCAATTTTTGCAAACATGGCTTATGAGTCTTTTAGATACCTAATATACGTTGAAAGCAAACACATAAGTCACTTCCGAAAGTGCATTGTACACCCTCAATCATGTCAAAACTTTGAAATGTATTCCTACCTCGTAGATTGGCAAAGCAATAAAGCTTGAGTAGTATCACAAATTTATAATGTACCTGCTGCCTGGCTGTTCAATGTGAGGAAAGGCCTGCTCTTCTCAGTGCACAGAAAACCTTTATTCTGAAGGTTAAAGGTGTCAGATCAGCCTCCACAGACAAACAAGTATTTGAACTTCACAAACACATTAAGCATCTGTAGGATCAAAGTTTTGTTTATCAGGTACTAAGTAAATTAAATCAAGCAAGTGGAACAGGGATTTCACCCTCTGAACTCAACTAAGAACCTCAGAGCAGAATTTCACACCTCATTGTAGGTCCTGAGCACTGCATTTACACTAGCTTTCAGTGACTTGAAAAACTAAACTAAAGCAAGAGTAGGAAAATACCAAGCTTCTTGTATGCTGCAAATCTGCCTCTCCCTAGCATAATTCTGACATTTAAGTAACACAGAGCCCTGCTACATTATCAAAGAGCAAAATTCATAGGTTTATGTTGAATCTGGGAAAATAATCTTGAGAATTATATTAAAGCAATACTTCAGTAGAATTTTTGTTTCAGAGAGTTATTAATCTGACTGTTGCAGAAGTCAACTAAAACAAATCACTTCCCCCCTGCAAAGCAGCTCTCACACTCCCCCATGAAGCACAGCCACCACTGAAGACAGACTCACTACAGAGACTACAAACACATATTGAAGTTTACTGTATTCTAAATGAACACACCACTATGAAGCAAAGTATATGGTTCAAGCAAACAAGAAGCATGTTCCAGGAAATACTGAAGAGAAACACCTCTACTCCCATCTAGTACCACAGGTTGTTTTTTATAACGAGCAGGTGGTGCTACAATCTCAGCACAGCATCCTGTCCTCGAGTCAAGACTTCTTACAGCATACTGCAGGACAACACTGGCCTGGAGGAATTCTCTGTAACCAGCAACGCTGAGAGATTTCATGTTAATATGATTCCTCATGACTTTTTGGCATTCTTAAAGAAAACAATTTTAACCGAATTTAGTTTGAAATAACTGATTTGTCAAGCAACTGACACTTAAGCGGCAGAAATGCAGCTGCTGCTAAAATCACTCCCTCTACAAAAGACTCTTCAAAAGCAGCACTCCCTTCCTTTCCTCTTTCCTTTCCCTTCCTCTTTTAAGTGAAAGAATACTTCAGTTCCCAGTGTATCAATTCACCTTTACAGATCCATGAAGCCTCTAAAGAAATCAACCTTGTACTTCTGGATTAAAACTTGCATTACTGTAGAAGCTGAAAACCTACTGCACTACTCTGTCAAACCAGTGGGCCCACACAGTCCAGTATTTCACCTCAGCATCTGTCAATAGCAGGATCCTTCCCAAAAGAAAAGTTCTGAAATACAGTACTTCCATGTTAACATATTGATAATGGGTTTTTTCCAAACTATTTCACAATGATTACTTGCAGAAGGGTGTATTTCCTGGTTTTAAGCAAAGGGCTTATCTAATACACGAGATGAACAAGCACTTATTTCTGTGGAGAGACTCCCACAGAAAAACAGTAACAAAGCCTAAAAGAAAACCTTACTCAGGGGACATTTAATGCATTTTGGGGCCGCAACTGTTGCTCATTCATAGTTGGGGTTCTAAAAAACGACAAGACTTCACAAAGTTTGCACACAGTACAGCAGGACACAGAAATCCCAGTCCCATAGCGCCAAACATTTTTTAGAACAAAATCCCAAGGGACCACGGCAACAAAAGTGTGAAAACACAGATGTGTCTGTAACTGATGTAGGGACTCGGAGGTAAGGATGGGCTGATACGGATCACATAACAAACAGACACAGGATACCAGCTGCCTAACCACCTGCCAAGTTTCTAGGTGTTTTTTTCTGTGGGGGTTTTTTGGGGGGTAGAGGGAGTGGGGTCTTTTAAGTGTTACAGTGGGTTATCTTTAAGGAAGAGTAGCAAAGAGACCCACAGCAGGGTGTGCGAGTTTTTACACAGAATTTGGCCTGAAGCACATGAAAACACGAGCAAACACCGTTTCTAGGAAGCATTTTCTCACAGGCGGCAAACTGGCAGCGCAGACCCTCCCACCTTTGTATCTTGATACCGCACAGGAGACAATAGGTAGGACAGGGGAGACACCAGGAAAGGACAGAGAGCGCAGACAAGTGTTTTTCACCAGCTGGGATGGAAACCGAAGAGCCTGGCAGACAAAGAAGGGTGTGATGCGACGCGAGCAGCAAACCACTGAAGGCACGAAGAGCCTCCTTTGCCTTCAGCAGGGGAGCGCGGGGAAGGTTTGCCAAACCCGCGGGAGGAGAAAGACACGGTGGCCGAACAAAAGATCGCCAAGGCCTGGGAGGGAAAGGTGGAGGGACGGGCAGGCGGCTCCGGGCACGGGAAACCGCGCGGGGCCGGGGCCGGGGGAGACGCTCCGGCTCCGGGCACGGGGGAGCCGCCTCCCCACGGGAGCCTGCAGGTCGATGCGCTCACACCGGGCAGTGCCCCAGGCCCGGGTAGGGACCCTGCCCTTCCCTAGGCGGGCACGGGACGGGCCGGCCCAGGGCCCCCATCGCCGCTCCCGGGGGGCTCGGCAGGGCCCGCCCGGCGGGGCGGGGCGGGGCAGGGCAGGGCAGCGCTCCCGCGGCCACCTGTTCGGCGCGGTACCTGCGGGCGTGGCGGGGCAGGGCGGGAGCACATGGCGCCTCCCTCCCTCCCTCACAGCACGGTCCGCGCCGGCGGCGGCGGCAGCAGCCATGCTGCCTCCCGCCTGTCACCGCGGGCGCGCCCGGCGGCACCGGGAAGGGGGGGAGAAAGAGGAGGATGAGGAGAGAATGTCGGGAATACCCACCTGCTCGCGGAGTTTCAGGAACACCATGGCGAGCCCCCGCCGCCACCTCCGCCCGCCGCCACCGACTGCCGGCCCCGCGCGCCGCGCGGCCCCGCCCCCTGGCCCCGCCCCGCCCCGCCGGCCCCGCCCCGCCCGCACCACCAAGGGCGGCGCTGATTGGCCCGCGAGAGGCGGGGCAGAGTAAGGGCGGCGCTGATTGGCGGGGCGGGCGCGGCGCGGGGACACAGCGCGGGACGGGCGCGTGTGGGCGGAGGCGGCGGGAGGGACGGGGACACACCGAGATACACCGGGATACACACACCGGGAGGGACCGGGATACACCGGGATACACACACCGGGGCTCGGCACGGACGGCGGGCGGCAGGCCCTTCAGGGATCGCCGTGGGTTTCCCAGGCGCGGTTCCGGCGGGCTGGCGCGATGAGCCCCCAGACGGTGGGTACCGGCCCGCGGCGGGGTCGCCCCGGCTCTCCGCCCCCGGGAAGGGCCCGGTCACCGCCGTCCGAGCGCATCCATCCGAACCCCGTTGCTGCCCCGGGAGAAAGCGCCGCCCCGCCCCGGGCTCCCGGAAAGGGAGCACCGCATAGCCGTGAATGCTTGCGGTGGGAGGGAGCGAGAGAAGTGAGAGGGTCCTCAAAAAAACCCACAATGTTTTGTTAGTAAATTACACGCTTGGCGTCGAAATTGGTGTGTTAGTCCCTGACGTACCGTATATAGGCACAGAGCAGTGGGTTTGGATAGAGGGGTGGGGAGAAAAGGAAAGGGGAAAGTTCTGGTTCCAGCCAAAGTGCTGCCCGGTGTCCGCAAAGGCTCAGGCGTGCCACTACCAGCACTGCTCTGGCAGTGAGCATCACGCTGGGCGGTGCCAACAGGCGTGAAGAGGCGCCCTGATGAACTACCAGATGGAGCAGACATGTACATATAGAATACAGAAGATAGTTAATTTGGGGGGGAAAAAAAAAAAGATTGTTCTGTTAAGTATTAAATGTTCATTTTTTTTTTTTTTTTTTTTTTTTTTTTTTTTTTTTTTGGCAGAGAATCAGTGGAGATGTCACCTGCATAACTCTCAGGCTGCATTTTGACACGTGATTTACAGACGTATTGGTAGGATGTCGTGCATCAAGCACAAATACGATCTTCATAGGTAGGATTTTAAGAACCTCTTGTGAAAGGAATGACAAGTGGCGTACTTAACACTGAAATCAGATCGTGTTGCTCTGCCACTAAATAACGTGCCAGCCAGCCCAGCACGGTAACTATGATTTGGAAGGCTTATTTTCTCCTGAATTTTCATTTCCCCTCAAACAAACAAACAAAAAAAATCACCAAAAAAAAAAAACCAAAACAAAAAAAATTACAGGCTGAAGAGACTGAGGCTTTTTGGAATTCCATACTGCTACAGACAATGCTGATAGGAAGGTTACAAGTTTCTGCATTTTCTTGTAGCTTCAGAATAGACTGTGACTCCTCCTTAACACTCCACGTTGTACAGTTAAGTCTACTTAGGCTTTAATACTAACTCAGGAAAAGTGAAAGTCTAACGAAGCAACTAAGTGTATTTTGTGTTAACACTCGTTTGTGTGTTTTTGCTTGTGCATGTTGTTGATTCCAGCAGGAGCCTGGCATGTAAACATATTCATTTGATGTCTGGCAACATGAGAACAGAAGGATTGTCTTTAGGTGCTGTCTGAGGCAGATCTTTCCTTAACTTTGAATACCAGTGGTCCAATGGGGTGTGCTCATTTGTGTCATTTTATTTTAACCGGTTAAGATTGCGGTCCTATTTTACTCGGCAAGGGAAAAAAACCTCAACATTGTCACACTTTCTAAATCAATTTTATTGACATCAATGTATGTCCAGAAATGCTGATTGTGATAAGTAAATGTTTTAATTCATTTCAAATAGCCCCCAAATTTATTGTTTGCTTATTTTACCTGTGGTTCTTCTTTCTTGTTTGTTTCTGAATAGAAGTGTATTGTGTGCAAATAAAAAACAAGTAGATTTGACACTATGCAAAATGGTTGAGGACTGTGATAACAACGTGTAAAGAGACCAATGGCTGTGGAAATTAGAGATAATTTTATCAATGCAGTCAGTGAAGGAGAAAATTACATCAGGAAACACTGCCTTTGTCTGTCCCCAAATTAGACTGCTCCTTTTCAAAGTGAAAAGAACGTCTGGGAGCTGATAAAGTTCTGCTTCCTCCTGGGAAGCTTATCAGTTTATGGAGTTACTCAGAAAAACATCTACTTTCAGTTCACCCGCTAGTTAGACTAATTTCTGTGTGTAGAGACATCATCCCACATAAAAATGTTGCATCTGGAATCATTAGCACCTCTAGCAGCTTGGGGCCAAGTACTGATTCAGTGAGGGAAGGTGCATCTCCAATACTCAGGCTATAGCTGGGGACAGGCTCGTTGGCTTTACCGTATGCACTTAAATGTGGCATCACTGAACTCTGACCACGGTTATAAGACAATATAGTGTGAAAAAGTTTAAGTGGTAAAACGTGGAAGTAACAATACGGATCCTGGAGATACCTGTCTGTTTCAATTTAGGCACGAGTGGCTAAGATGCACGAAGGAGGATAACACAAAAGAGGGGAATTTTCTGAGCGTTGTTTCCCTGATACCAATAAGTTGCATGTTGATATTTTTTCTCAAGTCACAATATAAACTACTGTCCTATTCTTATTCTGCAAGAAACAGTCCAAATGATTATTACATCTGGAACAAAAATAGGAGAATATCGCCAGCAATATTGTCTGATCTGGTAGTGCCCCACAAAATACAGTATTTGGTTGCAGAGCAACCAAACAGAAATGAAGCCTCAAAGGTTAAATGTAACAGTGCTGCAAAGAAACCAGCACTTCTTATTCATTTATTAGCATTCATTTCAGGGTAGCTTCAGGTATGTTAAGTTTAAATGTTGTGTTAAAGGGTAACTGCCCCAGTGTCCTTTAGGAACATTCACAGAATGTTTCACAGAAGTCTGAGTATTGACATACAAACAGACCTAAAGCCATTCTGATAATGTTCAGAATATACATCTGCAGAAGTTAGACATTTCCACATTTTTTAGCTGTACAGTTTGTAAATTATTAGCAGCACAGCTCTCCTGAGGGCACACTTTCAGCAGGGAGCCATAGGCTTTAAATGCACAGCTCCCATTAATGTTAATTTAAAATCTTCACTCTGTAACTTATCCCACAGTGTGTAACATTACCCAGTGTTTTAAAGATAGGACCATATGTGCTGCACTGAAATACATAATGGGATCAAATTGAAGGAACTGTAGAAACCTCATACTGTACTGGAGATGTTTTTTGAACTCATCTGAAATGTCCTCATGATTTATTTACTTTGCCAAGAATGCCTGTATACTTAGCTCTTTCTAACCAACAGTTCCAACCCTGGCAAAGTAGGTATTTATTCTCTTTTCATTCTTCAGCATGGGTAAACAGGCACAGAGGTCAACAGGCTTACACAAGGTCATGGCATGAGTCACTGCTGTGGCTAGGAATAGAATCCAGGAGTCCTCATTGCCACTGCCCTCCTCCAAACACTGTCCTGTACTCCTAAATTTAAGCAGGGCTGATTTTATTTTTTGCACAGAATAGCAGGTGTCTGAGATCAATGTAATGTTATAGTTTTCTACAGAGGGATGCATTTCTCTTTACGACCCTGAATCAACATTACTGAGGAGCTACTTTTCCAATGGAAACCACACTCATTTTATAATGGTATGCTGGGAGCATCATCATAAAGATTTTTACACATGCTGTGACACATTTTATCCATCAAAATCTAAAACAGTCAAGGTTTTGTAATTCTGTCCCAGAGATTATATTTTGAATTGTTGGCTGCTCAGTTACTGATTGTAGTGGAAACATATTAAGTATCATAATGGCATCATCAATCAAATATCATCGATTGGCATTTCTAAAGCACCATTATGCTTATGGATGCTCATTTGACCAATTTCATCCCTGTCTGGTGCAGACAGGAGGAGAGAGAACTCGTGTGCCCTCCTTATTCAAGGAACAAATTTAATATGTGGAGGAGGGTAGTGCAAATACAAGTGTCCTCTGTACAATCAGCAAGTGACAGGGTTGTGTATTCTAAGGAAAAGTCAAGTAGAAGGGAGAGAAAACAGAAAATTAAAAATATGTAGAGTGAGGCGAAAATGGTAAGAAGTTACATCACTTACATTTCAATGGGAAAAATGTGGGGAGTTTGCAAGAGGTTTGGTGTGTCCTTATGTTGCCTATTTCCCAGTATTACTGGTGAAAAATATATTAAACAAGGGGCTTTTACAAAGGTATCAATTTTGTCTTGATTTGCATATTAGAAATCTTGTTCACATTTATCCTAGTTTGAATAACATGCAACCTTTCCCCCCCTGAATTAGATCTCTCTTCTTCAGCAGCATACTCTCAAAGAGGCCTAAGAAAGGTATAAAGGACCCTGAGGTCTGGGCTGACATAGAGGAGAATTTTATCCAAAATCTTCTTATGATTTCTTTTTTTAATGTCTCAAAACTGTCCAAGCATTGGTGAAAAGAAGTTGTATACCTTTGGGAATGTGATCATAAAAGTCTATTAATTCTGAGTAGCTGTAAAGCCAAACCTAATAAAAATGAAAGAAATAAATTGTATCTTTAAGCTTACTTGAGTTGATAAAAGAGAAAGAAAAGACATAATTAACATTTTTCCTGGTATTAGCACATCCCAATATGACTCCTTCTTAAAACACTGTAAATATCAACACCCTTACACTTTCTTACATGAACTTACTTTGAATTAGTGTTTAAAGATTAGAATACTTTGTTACATATTTTTGTATAAACAAGCCAGAGTATCGTACTTATATTTTATTTATTTAACAAAATTCTCTGATTTGTTTATATAAATAACCAAATTCCTGAAAATGTCTGTTTTTGCAAGCTCATTGTACCTCAGAATGGAGCGTATTGACTGACTGGAAACTCCAGTGAGATGTGATCTTGCAAATTATTTTTTCAGGCTTGACCAGTTCTTCAAAGAGTAACACCCAAAGTGAAGCATAAGAGGGAATGAGTTTTGGTCAGTCACCTTGTCCAGCTGAAAGCTTAATCACCATAAAAGTTCTGTTGGGAGGTTTTTCGTGACCTGCCACACAGGGATTTTCTGTTAAAATGCATTTCATCAGTGCTCTGGCAAAGTATTAAGTGGAAGTAGTAGAAGTATTAAAGTGGAAATGCTGGTTTTCATGCGAGAAGCAAAATAGAGGTTTTGACTTCTGAATGAGAAGTTTCTGATCATCTGAACCCCTTCCTTTCCAATGATGTGTGATATAATTCTAATATCCCAGCCAGGTGCTTGTTTAGAGAAGAGGATTTCCACATACATAAATGCCCTCTCCAGATGAGCTAGTGATCCCTTATGGACTGTATCCTCTGGGTTTTGCTTTTAGAATGGCTTGGTTGCAATTGTGGGAAAGTGATTGCAGTGCATATTTTACATATTTGGTTATAAAGCAGGGAAATGGTCACCAAGGCGGGGGGTGGGGAAATGAGGGAAAAGGCATTTTTTCAACTAGCCAAATTTCAGTTGAAATGAGACCTCTGAAAATTAGCTATGTGTGACACAATGTGAGCTCAGAAAGGGGGACAAATTGGAATTCTGCTTTCACAAGTTCTCTTTTCACACCCAATACTGCAGGAGTAGGTGCCATTAAAATGGGGACAGTGTGTTCTCTAAAGAAAAGTGAAGATGAAGAAAAGCTTATTTTACCAATACCACACTTACTGCAGTAATGGCCAACTTTCTCAGTTCTCATTTTCCTCAAGATGCAGTATGAACCAAAATGCAGTGGCTATACACATGTATTCTCACGTAGTAACAGTGTGTTACCTGATGCCATTTTGCAGAAATGGCTATTACACATCTGAACATAGGAAAGCAGCTGCACTGCCACACAGTGATAACTTCCAATTAAACCTTTCAGTTTGTAAAATACACTTGCAGGGTCCTTAATTGGTACAGGAAAGAGCATTTCACTGTCCAAACACAGTGGAAGGACGATCACTGCACCAGCCGTTGTGGAATAAAGATTCTGCCATCAAGGATATCCATCTTAAAATGTGCTTTCTTTCTTGGAAGGATGATTTCTTTTTAGTACTTTGATGGTGTACGTGAGCCTACAGCCACACAGATATGTATATAAACTCTTCTCAGATAAATACTTTTATCATCTAAAGGAATAAAGTGCTTGAGGCAGAAGACAGGAATTTCTGGGAAATACACTACTGTGATGAATACATTTGTCAACCGAGTGCCACAGTGATGAATTTCAGGGAAGATGAAAAGGTTTTTCACAACAGCAAGAAATTTGTAACTCGAAGAGAAAATGAAACAAACAGTTTGCATTTATCTTCGCATCTTAATAGACAACTTTATTCTTGTTTTCATGATGTTGTCTTCATTCTCTTGCTAAAGGATTTCCATTTGTATGAAATATTTAAAAGAAATGGAGTCATACAGGTACGGGTTAGTACTGCTGTCAGTCACAGCAGTTAGAGAACCTAATATATGAATATTTCAGTCTGAGGTTTTTCATTAGTACTGATCCTAGAGCTGCTTTGGACCCGTCAGTTGACATGCACAGAGAAAATGCATTAAAATACCTACAACTTTACTACTAATTAGGGTTTGATAACTTAGTCCCCTTACCCTCCCCTAGAATATACACCACGACAAATGAAATCAGAAAGGCATTTCAGCTTTTAAATATCTGGATCTGCTACAACAGCACTGAAATCAGTGTTTGTTCTCCTTTAGTAGGTGCAAAGATTGAGCCCTGAGTCCCCACAAGCTGCAAGACTGTGTTTTCTGCTCAGGATCTGTACCAGTGAACATGTTCTCCCTCCTCACCTGTCACAACCTGAGTTTCTTAACTTGTAGAACATGCTGCATAACCTGTATTTTCATTTTCTACATAGGAAAGTATTATACTTTCCTTGGAAAAGTGGAGAGAATAACCTCCAGATCAGCTAGCACTGGGATGAAGGTAATTAAAGCTCTTTTACTGAAGACATTAACACCAAATATTCCCTAAAGTACTGACTGTAGAGTTCTACATTGCCATGAGGTGAATTTGCTAAATTTAAATTTACATACACTGAAATAGCATAATTTAACAGAAATGTTGGAAAAGTTCCATGTAACATATTTGGCAATGGTTCTGTGCAGGCAACTGGTCTGTGCAACATAGTGTTGATTTAGGGAAAGATTTTGAGTTTGCACACATGTCTATTTGTAAGTGAACCAGAACGTGAACATGTATTGAAAACGCTGCACACACCGTAGATTTTTGTTTCTAAGCTGCAGGTTTTCCAATTACATAAAATAATATTTATTTATTATGTTTCCAAGAATTATGTGCTGCAGTCATAACTGTGGGATTTAAGACACTTGTGTTATCACAGTCAGTTTTAAGTTGAATGCCCTTCAGAATACAAATCTTGGAAGAGAATCACCTTTAGACCTCCCATGGATCCAATGCTATGTTGCACTCTTCTTGAATTTGAAATAGGGCTCAGATACACCACCCACACATAACTATATGTTATACCCATATAAATCTATGTGTTTCCTTACTGCTGTCATTTAGAGCAGGCATTTGGCTGTATGTGGAAGTTTTCATTTTGTTGGTGTTATTATTTGCATCCGTGTTCCAGCTAGGATTTCCTGCCATTTGTTTCTTTTGCAACTTCCTATAAGCATCAAAGCAACTTCCAGCTGCAAAGAGTCCATTTCAGCAGAAGCCACCGTACAAGCACAGAACAAGAAGGCAGTTTCTCTCCTGGAGATCCTGCCCTGCAAGCCTAAGGCAGGCAGCAGCAGTGCAGGATGTAGAGGCAAGGCAGCAGTGGTGGCTGGTGTCAGCTAACAGGTAACCTGACCGGTGTCCGGCTCCTGCAGGCGGGATCGGTCTTGGATGAGCTTTCGGTGGACTCGTGCCATGGGCAGGGCTGCACAACTGCCAACACCTGCAGCAAGGTGCAGGAGTGCCTGAGTGGTGGCAGAGGAGGCTTGTGAGGGTCCCTCCTGCCAGGGGTTTGTATGGAGGAGGTTGTGGCTATGGCACCACCCAGCTGAAGGTCAGAGCTGCTGAGCGCCCCGCATGATTTCAGGAGTCTGAGACATTTGTGTTGGGGACATCCCAGTGAGGTCGAGGTGAGTGAATCTGGTCATGCTTTTAACGCTTCCAGAAAAAGAGTATGTCGATCAGAACATCACAGGACAAAAAGAGCTCAAAATCCACAGTTCTGTGGCAGTTTTTTGGTGAGGAACGGAAGCTGGTTTGCTGCATGATGCCTCACCCTGCAGGACACCTTCTCTGGCCAGCCAGAAGAGTGAGCACCAGTCTGGCACTTCATTTGGTCGGAGCAATGGATAGCTCTACTGCTGTTAGAATTTATTAATAGTTCTATTTGTGAAGACCAGCTAGAATTGTGCTTCTCCTTCTGCCAAAGAAATCAAAATAAAATGTAGCTCAAAAGTTGTTTTAGTTGATACCTTTGCTTCTCCCCCATGGGAAAATGCGAGACAAACCCCTTTGTCTTACATCTGGTACAGTTATTTACATCTTTGGGGCTGAGGAAACTGTACCACTGCCCTCTCAGCACGGAAACCCAGTGATGCCCCCTGCACTGACATGTCCAAATCCTGCATAAAAGGGACAGTGGTTGCTTAGCCCATTGCTCACAGGTAAGTGTAATTATTCACAGAGCAAGAGAAGAACTGTGCAAGGCACAGTGATTTTGGCTGAGAATCACATGTTCATCCACCTGAAATTAGCATTTGTTTTCTTTTAGAAGGCTTTTGGACAGACCTGCATGAGGCTGAGCACTGTGATGACACACTGGGGAGGAGAGGAGGGAAAAAGAAAGTTGGCATGTAAGTCATGATAGTAAAAAACTGCATATCTCAGCACAGGATATAGATCTGCATGTATATATTGGCAGGTCTGCATGTGCTGATCTACAGATTTTCTCCCAATGCAGTAATTTTTGTGATTTCTCTTGGTCCATCAGCTGAGCTAGAACTGTCTCCTGATAGTCAGTTTTTCTGCTCTGTCAAAACACTTCAACTGCATAATAAATAATGCATATGGGCATTCTCTGATCAACCATAAGCCCAAGAGGAGATACACATAATGTGAAACTTTTATGGAAGGTTTTGATCTTCAGAGGATTTGCCAATTCTTTTGGATTTGCCAGAGGCGGGGGGAAAAAGTATTTCCTGAGGATGACTGACTTGGCAGGCTTCAGAGCAGGACGTGGTTCAAAACAGCATGTGGGGCACACCAGCAGATCAGCAGCCTGGGAGCAAACCCACTGGTGCTGGGGGCCTGCAGGTGCCTGCAATACAGGGATCTCGCTGTTTGCCCAGGGCTGGCAGCAAGGAATCATGGCCAGCCCCTGACAGCAGGTATCCACAACTGCAGCCTGGAAAGTTCTCATCGAGTTATGATGGCCAGATTCAGTTTTCTGATACACAAGTGTCAGATGTGCTAGGTAGATGGACAGCCACCACAATAAGACGGAGTGTATTTTCTGAACGGTATGAAAACCTCAGTTTATGGTTGTGTCAAAGAAAGAATCTAGTCTAAGAAGGTGTACATTCAGTACCTTATGTATCCTAAAGTTTAAGACTGCAGTAAGAATTAAAAGGAATACCACCTTTCTTATTTTTAAGGACCTCATGACTTGTGCCAGCCTGACTCAGGATTTCTGAATGCTTGGGACTGGCCCTACCCTCAATTCCATTATCACACAGCCCCTTTTTCCAGCTCCCTTGAGCCAGCATGATGCACTTCCATGTCAAGAAATGCCAGAGTGGATAAAGTGAGCTACCAACTCTCCCCTCACTCTCCCAAACCTCAACAGAGGAGTCTTGCAGCGAGGCTGTGGTTTCACAGGTGCTGGCACAAGCAGCCCCCCACTGCTGCCACCCCTCACTGCTGGGGATGTGAGCATCCCCAGATGCACCACCAAGCACCTGCTTCTGTTACCTGGGCAGACAGGCTGAAAAAAAACTTTTTCCTTTCTTGGGTTTTCTGTTTTGTTTTGTTTTGTTTAGTTTGTTTGGTTTTGGGTTTTGTTTTGTTTTTTGTATCTTTAGCTAAGACCTGTCCACTGGGCCAGCTCATTGCACAGTCACAGAAATAATCCTACCAGGCATGATCAAGGACAGCTGGGGCTGGGAGAGAGGGGTGGGAGTCATGGGAACTGCTTCCACTGGCTGCTGCCAAATGCACGTGTGAAAGCACATCCTGTTCGGGAGGCTGGGATGTCTCTGGGCACTCACAACTTGACTTAGAGCCCTTCGTTCCTTGTTAAATGTGCTTTTCAATGACTGTTGTAGACAGAAGCTGTGATTTTTTTTTTTTCCTACTGAAACCGTGTAAGGAAGCTGTGAGATAGGTGGTGACTGTTCGCATCAAAACGGACACTGCTGTGCAAGACACAACACATTCCTTTGAAATGTACAGGAAAGTGAGATTAATTGCCACTTCAATTCCATATGTATCTGGTTCCTCATTGTGATCCACAGCTATCCTGCTTCTGTTCGACTCATTGATTCAAAACACCAGGCTTAGGAAAACTATGGACAACAAACAAGGAAATCCTCATTATTCTTTTTGTAATGTAAACCTAGACTTTCTTTCCTTTCTTCCAACAAAACCAAACAAACAAAAAATCCAAATAAACCCCAAAACAAAGCAAACAAAAAAGTAAATACTTTTTCTTTTATCAGTTTAATTTAAAAATAGCAGAACTATTCTATTTTTATTCACAGTGACATATTTACTGGTGTCTTTAAATAACCTTATTAAGTCTAATCATCCTTCCCAAAATATATTTGCATTTAACAGTGTTTTATGGTACCCCACAGCTCACTCTGTATGATACATCAAAAGAAATACGTGATGCTTGCTTTGCTGTCTCCCACAGTGGTCTAATAAAGAAAATTGAGAAACTGATTTTCTCCTCTGATATGTGTCCCAAAGACAGTTTAAGGGACCCTGTTGTCTTTTCTGTGATTATATTTAATACACTCAGTGTTGTAGTCCCCTTTGGGTTAAGAAAAAAAAACACAAACCCTTTAATTTGAAAATATGGATTATATTCAAATCATCTAATTGTATGGTCAAGGTATGAGAAGGGGAAAATTAACCTGGGATGGCAAGGGACAAAGGACTAGCTAAAAAACTACTAGCTCTCCATTACTGTCATATCTCTCTTCATTTGTAGCACATGACAAATCTGGATGGGATACTATAGCTACTAAGCCTTGTGACTTAAGGATAGATCCCTGCAATTCTTGGGTAACTGAATGGCAGGGACCTGCTGTTGGAAACCTCTTTCCAGAAGAAGGTTATGGCTGCCCTCCTGAATGTACACTTGGGTTTCTACCTGTGGAAGCAAAAGGCAACACTGGATTAGCTTTGATTCTTGTAAACTGCCAGTAGGTCATCAGTGACCCCACAAGGGCAAGGGAACTGGGCAGCCATCAGGCCTTACAGGTTGTGCACAGCTGCATGTACACATACTATAATGCTAGCAAACCCATAATTCTTCATAATGTCACTATTTCTTATTGCATAATACATAAATATTTGTATGACGTTAAATCTGCATAGCACATATATAAATACATATAATATATGCAGATAAATATATAGAGATTAAAAAGTGTGTTATATTTATCTAACAACTGCAATTGCTTCTAAAAAAAGAATGTGCAAGTCAGTTTTGCAACCCTCTTCAGCATTCTTGCACAATCCTTCCAGTGCAAAATTATCCTGAAGGAGTACACCCCCTTGTTGATGAATATGGGGGAAAGAAAAAGAAAGTGTGGAGTCCTGATGGCTTTATATTGCAGTGCAAGGCTGGCTGGAGTAAGAGATGCCAGAAAGCTGGGACGTCTTTGAAACTTCATCAGTCTCTGAGTACAGGTTGAAGCTCTCAGCAGGTGTTGCTGGTTTCAGAATCTATTAGGCTGTACTAGTCTATATCCTCAGATCTGTGGGCAAACAAGTGCATGACTTTGTAGCCTGCTTGGTGGTTTTGCCCTCCTGACTGCACAGTTGCATTTGGGCACTTGCTTCAAAAAGGAAAAGAAAAAATTCTAAGCAATCTGCTGCTATCAGAACTGTGAAGTTCAACACAGTTTGAGTGCTGTTATGCCTTATTTCCAAGATCACAAGGGGAGTGAGTATATTTTGCATGCAAGGAACATAAAACACTGATGTTCAATGTCTCGGGAATGAACAAACCTATTAGATGATCAAGGGAAGCTGTAACAGAGAACTCTTCAAGATAAATCTAAAAGAACAGTGTAAATCCATTAAGCTGGTAATTGTCTATGTGTGATAAACTTATTTTACTTACTATACTTTTCCTGTAGCAATACTGACAAAGCACTATAAAATTTAGGGCTCCTTTTAATGTCTGCTCCATCCCAGCGGGATCTCTGCCTGAAATACTGCTCCAAGGAATACAGCACATAATCAGGCCCTTTGAAACTGCTTCAGTAATGCTGAATCCATATAAGCGTGGATGCCAATTATGCTAATGAAACTGCAATGGGCCCGTGGTTCTTGCCATTCTCTAACAGTGCTGTAAAACTATTGTCACACTCAGCAACTAAATTTTTGTAGCATACGACCACACAGAGTACTGAAATTTGCTGCACGGCGGTGGTGATGCCACACTGTTCCCCTAACCTAATCCTGCTAAAAACACAAAGAAAGCAACAAGTAACTGTAGAAAATCTGGGGTTTTTTTTTTTCTGTGTTCACTTCTACTCTTCTACTTGTTCTGTATTCACATTTCCAGAAGATGTAAGTCTAATGCAAACAATATTTATATTGTCCTCCTTTCTTGCTCCTTGTTCCCTTCCAAGGCAATGCTCCATCCTGAGGAGAAGGCACTTGGGAAACCATAGCAGGCTAGCAAAAGTTCAAGATGCCCCTGAGAAAAACCAACACACATCCTTAACATCTTGTCTCCATTTCCTCTTTTGAGCTGATAAGGTGTCATCCAGAAATACTGATTCATGGCTTGGCCAAGAATCTTAATCTACAAACTTAAATTTCAGCTGAGGGTAGTATCATGTGGTCTCAGCACATCACCTCAGGCTGTAGTTTCAATACAGATTTGCATATTAAATGGACAGTATATGTTTTTGCATAAACAAAGTGAACATCTGTGCATGCTCAGAGTTTAGAGTTTCTCCATCAACCCTGCAGAAATCTCTTTACAGCCTGGCAATGCTATAATTACCTCAGCAATACAGCAAAGGCTAAGGTACCAATCAACTTAGGTAGCAACAGCAATAAGACAACTATAAAATCCCACTGAGGACACTTTTAGGGTGTGGTGGGAATAGTTAATGTAGATCATGAGAAGACACAGACAGGAATATGGATTCATCAGGAATAATAGCTTTCACAAATGATTAGTCAGGAAAAAAGGAAATGGAAATGCAGTGTTGACCAGTCTACTTTATTGGGCTATTACTTCTAGCGTCAGGGGCAAGTCCTGCCTTACTAATTTTTTTTTTCCACATTAAATCCTGTCAGCATCCCTACAATTCCAGGACTACAGTGTTTCAACAGTGCTTCGTCCTTTCCTCATGCGCACTTATTACAAATACTACAGTCTCAGGGAAACAGGTTTGAAATCATTATTGCTGCAAATGCATCTGTCTTGAATTCTGTCATCACTTTGTAGACCACGATGATTGCAAATGTAAAATCAGTGAAAACCTACAAATGTTACCCTTTCTCTTAGTTTATGCAACAATAATGTGCTGCCACGTTTTCCCATCCTCTTAGGCTGCCTTTGAAGGGACACCTCACTAATGACACTAACTCCATGACAGGCGACAATGGATGCTTGGAAATACTGTTGTAGTTAATGGCTGGCAGCTTTTCTGGAGATTGACTTCATTCTTTGTCATGCCTGCAAATCCCTGCTATGTTCCTCCCTTCCTTCACAAGGCACTGGCTGAAGAGCAAAGACAGCCTGTGGTTGGGAGTCCTCAGGTCACCTGTTCTGCTCCCTTTCCACAGAATGCAGAGCAGTTCATAAAGCAATTCCTAAGCCCTTGCCATTTACATCCTGTCACTTGAAAATGTATCTTCACAAGTTCCAAAATGAAGTAGAAATTCCCATCTTGTCATGTTTCCTGATGTTTACTGTACCTTTGCTTGAGTCATAGCCCAGAGATGTGCTATGACATTTGATCATTAGGCTGTTCAGATGTCTCAAACACAAAGTAATTTCCAAAATTAAGTTTCCTGTAACTGACATTGCCACAAAGTGCTGACAATGTTCAGAATACAAATGTTCATTTTTCTAAAAAAAAATGTTGTGAAAATATTAAACAAACATTATTGTCTCAACTGGTTCTATATTATTTTTTATTTCTTACATACAGCTCTGTTTTAACTTAATTATTTTTGCCTTTTTTTCAGTGCTCTAAAAAGGATTAGCTTAACAAAAAAGCTGCCTTCTCTATCACAAGTAGCATTGCCTTTGTTTCCAGAGCAAGGAGACAAAGAGTTGTGAGTACCCAAGGGAGTACTCAGAAGGAAATGTCTCCATTTGAAGAAGAGGAGCAAGGACATGACATGCCAGCACAGCAAGGCAGATGCTTCCCTCTGCATTTCACTGTTGGCTTCAGCATCCCCACCTCAGCCCAGAACAGGCATTAGGTACTATAGGAAGGGTTGCTGCAACCCAGGCTTGAGGAGCATGCTGAGCAGCAAACAGGTAAGAAGTGTTACACTGTCCTGTGGTTCTGAGGTTCATATTGTTCTGATCTGAGGTCTGAACTGCTCATTAGAAACACTGAGATACACACACTGGATAAAATGCCATCAGAAAATCCTCATAGTCATACCTGGAGTTGCAAAGACATATATAAAGAATGCAGAAATATACAGATGGGCACCTGAAAAACTCAACAGTTGTGCGGAATTTGCCCATACCTTATGCTATTTGAAGCCTGAGTATCGATTTCACCATTCCTTCCTTGCTACTCACTGCTGCCACCATGTGTTACCACAATTGTGGTGGTTTTCTGAAATAATAATGTCCCTTGAAACAGAAACCTGTGTACTGCTGTGGGCAAGGAGGACCTGGAAATTTGGTAAGGCAATACCCAAGAGATAAGATGTGAAATGGGCAAGCCATTCCTTGGAAGACTGGGCATTGCTGGAAACAGTTTAACAAACTTCACAGGAGCCCCATGTAAGCAAAAACTTCACATTCTGAATTGAGGATTCATACAATTTATTACCAGTAGAGTTTATGAATGTGTGTTAGGAAGTGCCAGGCTAGTGCAAATAAGTGCAAGTACCTACACTGACAGTCTGTTTGTCCCATGCCTTCCTCGTACACTTGGATCTTTAGTCATGCTTTTCCGGGGATGACAAATGCATTAATAATGAACAAAAGTGGAATGCACTCAGGAAAGCAGTTTCTTTCTAATTCCCATGATCTGGTAGTGTGCCTGTTCCCTCAGGAATGAAAGGCAGTCTTACAGTTTGGGCTTAATAAGAATAATTTTGGATATTTTTAGTCAGTATGAATGACTAATTAAATGATTATTAACACATGCTCCATGTCTCCATGATAAAAAATGTATCTAAGTTTTACCCTTGTCATTATACACTGTGTTAAAAACTAGTGTGGCTCAGATCTGGTAGGACAGCAAATTCCTACAAGCTGAACTTCCCCCAGTGTGGCTTGGTTCTCTGCTAAATTTATTTCATCTTAAGTAACTCGTTAAGGATGACATTTAAGTGACAATCTGTTGATAGCTAATCACAAGCTTACAGCGTATCATTTCAATGGAATGTCTTGATATGCAAGTTAAGGTTACTGTAACAATTTTCTGGTTTATGGTCTTGTGAGGGAAACAGGGAGCATATGCACAGCTTAGCTGTTCTCTCTTCTCTCTGTCTGGCAAGGTCTGAAAGCACATGCCTAGGTATAGATGCAGTGTTACCAGTTCTCACATTGGTTAATGTGCTACCAGCACATACTCCGGGGCCAAGGAATGATTTCAGAATATCTGCATTTAAAACATAAATTCAAGTTTAGTTTCCAGCTTTTGTGACTGAGAGACAATGGATGGATAATCCTAGCTCCAAACCAAGAATGGTGATGAAGATGTGTATGAAATCATGTGATGTTGTAGCTAGTCATGTTGCTGAGACTGCTTATCCTGGAAGTTTGTCTGAAGTCGGTGGTTCCCTACACACATGTCCTGGCAGCTGAACCTGTGTTTATATACCTTGCTGCATAAGCATGCTGGGGAAGGACAGGAAGCTGATGCTAGGTCAGGACTTGATGAGAAGGAGAGGAAATAGGAAAGAAACATATATGAAGGTCTGGTCTTGCTTTGGATAAATTGTAGCCAAGTTAGGAGTCACTTCTGCTTTTGCAGGTCAATTAATTCCAGTGCCTGTAAGGAGGTTCTTGAGGAAACAGAACCAGGGTTTTCACAGCAGTGAAAGGCAAGGGCACATGAGAAAACAGATGCAGCTTGAAAGAGGAGATGCTCTAACTGGATATAAGGAAATATCATGGGGGAAATTGAGCATGGGAAGGTGTTGCCCCAAGAGGTTGTACAGTCTGTGTCCTTGGAGTTTTTCAAGACCTGACTGTTTAAAGCTCTGAGGACTCTGGTTTACACTCATAGTTGATCCTGCCTTGTGAGGAGATTGGATAGGAGCCCTCCAGAGGTCCCTTTCCACTGGGGTTACCTGATGGCACTGTGATGCTATGGACTTGCGTGACAGCAAGAACAGACTTCAGCAGCGTTGAAAACTAACCACCATGCACTAAACATTAAAGTCTATATTTTAATAAACAAGAGAGATTGAAGTAGTTAATCTGTGTTTTCCAGGATCAGTTTTCAAAGAAACATAAAAAAATTAGGGAACTCCAGTTTATTTTCTGCAGCAGGAACATCTTTATTGATGGGAGGAGAGAAAAGAAGGAAACTGAATTGATTTGGTGTCAGTATAATGCTGGTGTAGGCACCACCTCTATGATCACCCTCTGTCCTACCGAGATGTTTTCAAAAATACAGAAAGTACAGGGTCACTTCTGTAACCTAGGTCCCTCATATGGAATGAAGTTCATTATTTTGAGCCAAAATGCTTTCCACTGCCAGCCTTCCTTGACGTGGCATAAGTGCCTGATGGCAGAGTCCTAACAGTCTGTTTCAAGCTGTCTCTGATATTCTGAAGCTAATATTCAATTTTCTTATTCCTTCTGTTTCCACCTCATCATGAAGTGCTTTGTTACAACATACTTTCCTGTTGTTTACTGGACTTAGTGAAGCAAGAAGAGAAGCAAATGCAAATACCAGGAGTGTCCCATCATTAAAAAATGGGATTGTATCTGATTTCACTTTCCAGAACAGTAAACCACAGCTTCCAACTGATGTAGCCATAACGTTTTCTACTTGAGGGACAAGACAGAGAAGACTTAGGTCCTCAGTTTTTGCTATTGTCTCTGACTCCTGGTTAAGGTCACGTCATTACAATGATGCTATGATGACATACATTCTTCCGTGTTTGATAGAGCATTGTGGCTCCACTAATTTACTTCAAAGGTGACGTGGATGTCCTGAGTGCTCTGTAATCTTGAAACAAACAATGTTGCTTTGTTGGAGCTGTCACTACAGCATTTGACATAAAACAGAAAGGAAAAAGTGTGTATTTTGGAGGATGCGAAGGGATTCAAACCAATTTAGAGGGATAATATTTCTTTAACAGTGTAGTCCGTATGAGACTTTCCTACCAAGTACAAAAGGATCTGCATCAGGCACCTCTAGGGCAAGTCTAAAAAATATTGCAAATGATTTAGGCAGTCATTAAGTATGACCTTTGTTCTTGGCAGCAGCACAAGGAAAGCAAGAAATAATTAAGCAAGGGACTGTTGAAGGCACTACTGACCGATTTCAACACTGAATTTTTTTTCTGCTGTGAGATGTTTTTGCCTCTCGTTGTTTCATTTTCCCGTGTTGAAAGAAAGACACAGATGTCGTTTTACTGTCTACAGATTAGTTATGTTGATTAGCATTATACATTTAGAATTGGCATTAATTATTTTCATGCGTACTACATCATCCAGCACTGCTGTTTATATTTTTATGTTTCTGGGTTATGAATTTTTTAGTAATTCTCTGGAATCTGCCAAGTAAGGTACAGTGTTTTGCTGAGTTCTGGAAAAAAGGCAGTACTGGGCCAAATGCTCCTTCAAGCCATAAGAAATTAATAAAAAATAGTCTTTTAGTGATTTGCCCTTTGATCTCACTGAGCAGAACCAAAACAGTCTAATTGCTCAAAGAATGGCATTGGACATCTGCCCTGGCCACTGACAGGTGCTAAAAAGGCTTTCCAAAATGCCTAAGTATTTAGCTACCAAACTCCTCTTGATTCTCATGAAATTAGGCAGCACTGGGAAAAATCCCACTGGGGTCCAGATTCTTTAACATATCTAGGCAGTTGTACAAAGATTCAGTTTCTTTGAACATAAGAACCCAAACACATTTTATTTTTAGACATCTACTGAAAAAAATTGCTTGCTTTTCTCTTACCCTAAATGCTTGCAATAAGATGCAATACAGCAAAACCAACCTAAATGATTGATTCTATGAAAATACACAGGGGGAACCTCTTTGAAGCAAGTATACTACAGGCTAGTTTACTTTGAATATTTTTTCTCATCTCAGTTTTTATGAATCAGAGAGAATATTTTTTAACATTATAAGAATTATAAGTTTGAACAGGTTTTAAATCTTCAGATCATTTTTGGCAGACTTTCCTGTGACATTACACTCAGAAGATGATAGCACTATCTACTCTGGTAAGAGGACAGAAAACAAAAACTTACAGGCATTAGAAGCTCCCAGATTTCAAGAAGTGAAGTAACAACAAATTTTTATTGTTTAAGTAGTAAGAACTGGATAGCAAGGGGTAGGTCTTACTAGAAATTCAACCCCAAATAGAAGTCTATTTTGTACAATCCTACTCCATTGCTTACATATAATAATTTCATTCTAATAATTACAATCAACTAATTAACATGCACCATTTCTAATTTAAATATCTCATGAATTGAATAAAAATCGACGATGTCGTAAAGCTGTGGAAAGCCAAACTTACTCTTGAGTGGTGTTAGCACAGGCCAAGAAGAGTATGGATCTGGTGGGGAAAGCCAGTGTGAGAGCAACATATGTTGCTGCGTTATCAGGCCCTGTGTTTTATGTGCACACGTTAAAAGAATTAGAATTATCTTGTCAAGCAAGGAGAAGAACTAGAGGGGGAATGTGATACTTCTTGAAATGTGTAAGTGGTTAGAGAAGTGGAATGAAATATTATTTATTGGAGGAGGATGAGACCTAAAGGGCTTCAAATTGAGCAAGAATGACTTAGGCTATATATTAAGAGACAAAATGTTTAATGATGAGGTCTAGTTGGAGACAGAACTAGGAGACCCGGAGGAGCTGTGCACTTACCACAAGAGAGTGGCCTTAATAACAACTGCCAGATGTGAGAAAGGTCTGGCTGGATCTGCCACAAGGCAAAAGGATGAACTAGATGAGCTCTTAGACTCCATTTCAGCCCTCATTGCTGTGATCCTGAGACACATCATGCTGAAAAACCTTTCTCTAATTATTTTGTCCAGCAACAGGAGTTCCCCTATCAAAGCCATTTTATTCATGGGGCACATGAGCACATGGGGATGGAAGTTTTCTGAGGAGTGGAGCACTGAATTCATCACTTTATTACCATTTGTTTCTGAGTTATAACACAGTGATGTGGTCTAACAAGAAATTTGGGAATTTTCAAGAGCCCTGTTAGTAGGAAGCATCTGTTTTACTTCAATGTTTCAAAGTTTGGAGGTTAAATACTCATCAGTAGCTTAATTTCTGTAACCTGCAGGGTCACCGAGAGGTTTGCTTATGCCAGGAAAAAAAAGAAAAAGTAGGGTTTATTTCAATAAGAGAGCTATTTTTTATAAATCTTTAAATAATGTATGAACTTTCCTCCCTTATTTCACAATGCGTACCCTTAAATAACATGCCATTATGCTAGTCACATCATAAAATTAAACCAATTAGAAACAAATTAAGTACCTGATATAGTTTAATTGTCCATATAAGTAAAATACAAATGGTAACTAAATAACTTGTAATAGTAATAAATAGATCTAATACTGACATTGCATCGTAATGAAGCTAATTTTTAGAAGCACAAATGATCTGCTTCAAGAAAAGCAGTTTAACCTTGACAGTGAATATAGCTTTCAGCCATCCAGAGGAGACAGGAGAACGAAATTGTGTTTCCAGATATCTATGGATAATGGTGCCTGTCTATGAAAAATGGTGTCTTCTGTGCAAAGGAATGTTTCTCCAGCATCAAAGCACAAATATAAACCAGTGGCATCCAAAAGGGAATGCCTACATGTGCACATGTTGATCTGGGGCGTACTTTGGTCTCTCATCTACAGGAAGACAAGAACCTGAGATGAAACCTACTTTTAGGAAGAGCCACTCTCCATGTTGCTGATATTCCCCTGAACTGCAAGAATAAGCTACTTTACTGGAATTCTCATCTTCTTGTATTTTCCTTGAAGAGAAGTACTGTGCCACTCTTAATGGGAGTTCAGTTTCCTCTGCCTCACCTCCATGAATATATGCCAGTTTAAATAAGAAAACTGCTGTGTGCATTTCCATATAATTGAAAATAAATATCTATCATCTTCCTTCCTACAGAGCACTTTAAATGCCACATCCCAGCCTGTAATTTATTGACAGAAAGAAAGGCTACTAATATAGTTTATTGGCCTCCCTGCTGCTCCTGGGAAAGGCTGAGGATGCAATACAGCCACCTGAGCAGTCCCTTCCTGTCACTGCATGCAATCCTGGTAGAGAACAGGCACTGGCAGTGCTCAGACATCAATGCACAAAAAGCCCTTCTCAATGTTCCCAAAACCTTCCCAGCCCCATACTCCCATGTCTGTGGATACCTTGCGGGGTTGTCCTTCCCAAGAGGTCTGGCCCTCTAATTTCATTCTGTTTCTTGGCATGAACTGTAAACGGATACTGGCTGCCCCTCCCTCCTCCTATCTGCTCGGAGAGCTGGAGTAATTATATCCTGTCTTTCTGCTTTTTTTTTTTTTTTTTTTTTTTTTTTTTTTTTTTTTTTTTTTTTGATTCTGAGCCTTATCAACACTCTTTTCTGTAAATGGTTGGTATTTGTAGGTTGGTTTTCCCTCAGTATGTTGAAAGAGCTGATAGCCTGGTGGAAGAGATCAGTTTGGAATATAAGAACATCTGATAAAATGCATTATGAAGTTCATTAAACTCCCATCATGAGTTGTCCTCTGTCATTAACAGAAATGTTACTGCATCTGTTGTTTATCATCACACCCTCCTCTTGAAAGACCTGTCTGAAAGCATTTAATGTTTTTACAGCTCAACTCTGAGGCTTTTTTTACCTTATTCACCAGCTATTTGTTTGTTATGCACTGTAGCACAAGAAAAAGGTCCTCATCACAACTTCCCAAAGAATGAGAGTAAGAGTCAAAGTTAAATGCAAAGTGCATTCACTAATAGCTATTTAGGGGAGTAAGCAGAGTTTATTCAGCTATTAGCCAGCCTTTTCTGATTCTTGGATAAATGATAAGTCCATCAGGTCCTATTGCTCGGCAAAAGATATACTCAGAAACAAAATCTAGATGAAGCCATTTCTATTATTCTGTAGTGTGTGAGTTTAATGCCCTGTACTTTGAAATAACTCTCATTTCATTTCTATAGGACTTTAATAGTGTAAAACATCATATTCACTCGATAGATTAGTAATTATGTTCTTAGAGCTTAAAGAAGAATCATCCACTTCTCAGAAAAAATCAAAAAACAAAGCTATGATAATGAATAAAAAAGGATAATTTGAGTTATATTTTTTGTTTCTTATTACCCTGGCATCCCTCCTTCTGCTCTTTTCTGTTCAGCTTAAGTGATCTGACTTCCTAAGCCAATTCTTTAGATGAACCAGTGCTCTAATTTTATGTTTATCATATGGCCTAACAAGACATTTTCTTTGTGCGATTCTGCAGTGTCAATTTCTGTACAGTCATTGCTATGTTGGGGGTCAGAAGAAGAAAGAACATTTAGACTCTTTTCGAATTCATCTTGTGTATATTTGCAAGGAATTTAGTTCCACGAAAACTCTAAATAATAAAATACATGGCCTGACAACACGCTGCAAAGTGCTTATTATTTGGTATCTGAGTATACTCTAACTGCTTTTGCAAACAGATGCTGCAAATACCGTTCTTAATTAAATATCAAGGCTTGGATTCAAATGTTGGTCCATGCCAGCAGAAGATAGCACAAATCCTGGCACTGGGCCCCAATCCAACAAAAAGATGATTGTGAATGCCTGAAACATTGCAGGCTCCCTCTCTTGTGGGCAGACATGCCAGACATTGAGATATGATGCAAAGAGTCTGGATTTTGGGGTGTTTCTCAGGTGTCAGTGTGGTAGTGCAGTCCAGATGGCTGCTTGACAGCATGACTTGTGTACGCGTTGGGCACGGTGCTCTGCAGTGAGGCTGGAGAGAGCTGCTTAGTCATATCATCAGCAACCACCACTACAAACTCCTTGAATCTTTTAATGAAGGTACAGGAGTCAGTCACTGAAGGAAGAGCTATGAGATGAGCTGTCACTTAAACAATACCTCTCTTTTTCTTACCACCTTAAGGGATTTTCTTCTGTTTAGTAATGGATGTGCAATAGTTTTTAGATAATGATCGAGATGGTAAAAGATTTATTTTGGGAGTGGTGAGTGACTCTTAATACTCAGGGTTTTGGTGTTTGGTTTTGACAAGGAGAGGAGACAAAACACTTACAAGAGAGGCAAAGAAAAGGAAAGTGCAAGTAGCAAAAGGATCTGTTCTTTAAGCTGATGACTTCTGAACCACACCAATGACCCACTGTGGTCACTCCAACCTGACCCATTCCATGATTCTGTGACATTACACAGTGTAACCTGTATAAAGAAGACTAAGTAGCTTTGTAGGGCACCATGACTGTACAGCCTTACTGGTCTGCCACCAGAGATTTCAAATATTTCCAGAGACAGTATTTCAGATTTTCAAAGATTTAGCATTTACCTGCAGTGAAAGGCTGAAGAAAAGCAGTCAGATCATAGTACAGTCAGATCACCCATTGCATAACATATATTAATCCAGCTGAAGCAAAGATTACTTTTTCTTTTTTAGATCATTTCTTGCTATGGGTTCACAGCTCTGTTGGAAAAAGACTTAACCTTGGACAGCAAGGCTAAGCACTTCCATTAAGAGGCATATACAAAACAAGGAGAACAGAAAAGGAGCAGGAAGCAGAAGCAAAACCAAAAATGGATGAAGAGGCAGAAATGTGATTTTGACAGCTGGGTTCCTTCTTGGTTCCCCTCTCTAGTAACTGGTCAAGTTATTTCTTTGGCATAACTGGGCTCAAAGTCATGGGTATCCTGAGGCTGGGGAGCTAATTGAGCTCGAAAGCTTTCCAGGCTGCCTGTTCTCCCAGACTGTGTCAGGCTATTAACCTCCCGAAAGGTCTATTACCTCCTTCCCAACACAGACATTTTAGTCAATTGATTAATATCTAATGCTCTTTTTTATTTAAAAGCCATAATGTTACCACCATCCTTTGTATAGTATGAAGTAGGGTTTTATTTATTTTTAACTTGGCTGTCTCATGCACAACTTCATAGAGCAAACTGATTCAAAGTTTTATATGCTTTACAGGTCTATATACTTTCACCAAAAACTGAGGCACCTCAGCCTTGTATAGACACAATTGTTAGGGCAGGAAGACCTGGGTTGTGCCTCTTCTCCCTTCACCATTGAGTCATAGAACAAAACTCCCAGGAGAAGCCAGCCTGAGATTCCAGGTGCTGAAAACAGCCAAAGCAGGGCTTTATGGATTCTAGGAAAACATTTTACTTTTGTAGCACTTTTTCTCTTCTGTGTGCTGCCTCTGTTGTGATTGCTTTATCTCTGTATCACTCATTTGCAGATCTGTTCTTTTCCCTTCTTTCACCTTTTCTGTTCAGTCATCCTCATTTCACAACTTTCTTTCTCATTGTCTGACTTCTTTTTGATTCAACACATTACAAAAGAGGGGAAATACACGTGAAGCAAACCTACGGATTTTTTGCCATCATTCCAGTGAACCTCTTTGCTTATGCATTATACCTCTTTCCCAGCCAGACATGCTACTTGATGTCTGATCTATTTCAAGCTGTGTAGTACAGATACTGCCTACGACTTTTTGTTTGCACAAAGATGCCTCATTCATACTTGGTTCCTGGCCAGCATTGGAATAACTTGCTAAATGTTTAACAAGGATGCAGAGTCAAACTAACCAGAACCAGCACTGTAGGACTTCATGACATTCTAAAGAAAAAGCACTTGTATTCTAATCCCAGTTTTACTTCATTAGGTCCTTATTTTCAGGCATTGGGAAAAATCTTAAGGGCCTGCACCTTGCCATCTACTGTTTTCTTCCATGCTTCAGTGTAGTTTAAAGTTTATGACCCTCATGAAAAAATATGCCCCTTCTTGGTGGAGAACTGGATGCTTAGCACAGCAGAAGCAATAAAATTCAGCAACTGGGGACACACACTCAGGTATTCCTGTAAAACTTGTATCTCTCCTGTCTCCTTGAATGGGAATGGTCACAAAAAGTTTTCAGGCAGTCCCTGCTTGGAGAAGGTATCTCTACCTTTTCCTCAACAGATCTGTTGTGTAGAAATCCCTGAAAACAATGAAAGGCACAGTCCTTTCTCCTGCATCTCCCCTGGCATTTTTAAGCGTTGTCTCAGGCTTCTTACCAAGCCCATCTGTTCTACTTTATGCTGCTTCTCTGCAGTATAAGAGAACTAGAGGGCTTCTGCTGGGAGGCAAAGCAGAGTACAATTATCCTCTCACAGTATCGTCACAATATCCTCCTCTGGGTGCAGTTTACTGCTTGGCAACCTAGTGGGATTTCACCCTGGGTGCGTATTCAGCAGTCTTCAGGGCTAACTCGCTGCCCATTAGTAACTCCTGATCAGCAAACCATAACCAGGAGTAAGGAATGGAAGTGATCCATGCTTGGAAGGATTTTGGCAGCAAAGATACAAACATGTGTAGACCTCGCAGGTGCTATGGAGGTAACAGTGACAGGGCAGGCTGGGGGCAGTGCTGCCAGTACATGGGGATGATGCAGGTGGGCCTGGAAACCCTGCCTGAAAGGGCCTCTGGAGTCTGAAAGAGCCAGTGTATGTCCTCACCAGTGTGCAAATGCTGAGGAAAGCAATACGAAGAGTGGAAAAAAGCATGAGCACACAAATTTATGAAAACTCCAACATGTGATTATGTAAAATGCAAGGTGTGGCTGGTTGTGTGTGCTTTCTCATTAAGGTGACTTCCACATCATTACAAGCAACCAACAAGAGATAAATCTGTCATCATACAATCAATTTCTCATGTGTTTTCCTGTTCTGGTTTATGTGGGTGTCTACGTGCAGGAAAATCAGGTGAGGAAAAGGGAGCATATAAAAAAATTATCTACCTAAACTGACTGTATGCCCTCTAACAAAACTTCCCTTAAAAAAAAAAAAAAAGAGAGAGAGAATTTGATGTTGACATACAGCTTATTTCTACCACAGCCAGGTTGCAAGCATTACAAGACCACCCCAGTCGCTAAACTCTTTTACATGTCCAGCTTCATGGTGTCTTATCAGGAATAAATTGCATTCCCAGTGGATCAGTAAAGAGTTTTCAACATGCCAGAATCACAAGCCCACTCAGTGAACAAGCAAAATAAAGATATTCAAAACAAAAATATGTTTCGAAGAGTCAAGTATGTAGTGGTGAGTTTTAAAACTGTAAGGGGTTATTGTACACACCTCCACAAAGATAAAGCTGTTACTTTTTATGTCAGTTATTTCTGACTGTACTTTTCTCTTTCCACCCAATTGCTGTGCGTGTCTGGCAGAGTCCAATTAATTGCTTTTTGGAGTATAAAGAAGGTATTAAACAATATTTTTATTTCTATGCAGAAATGAAGGAAAATATTTATTATATCAGCTTAGAGTTGCAAGAACAAACAACATAAATGGCAGAAAGCTTTAAAAGAATTGTGTCTTTTTTTTGGCACCAAAGAAGCAAAGCAATCACAGAATCAGAGCATAGTGGAAGTGACCTAGGAACTTCAGAAAGACTCAGCCCTTTTGATTCATCCTTGCAGTGCATGTCCAGAGATGTTGAAACCCTGCTAAACAGACTCCTTTTTATCTGCAAAAATACATTATGCAAGTGCTGGTGACAGTATCAAGACAGTATTGCAGTGTTATGCAGTATTTTCTGCAAATATTTTTGTATAAGAAAAGTAAAAGGTGATACATTTAAGTGTGCTTCTTTTCCCAAATACATATGGGGCCATTCAGTTGGTTTTTTACAGTGCAACATACAGAAGACCAAGTCCCAGTGAGGCAGGTTCAGGAATTTATTACTTACGGCAACATCCATGGCATATTGTGGCAATTAGTAGTATACAAGAATAGAATCTTTCTCCTTCAGACCACCATGGTCATGACACTGCATCAAATATATGAGGACATTACACACTTTTATAGGCACCAATAAAAGTATTGAATGAGTTTGCTGAATATATTCTCCATATGGGGTCATGCTTAACAGTAATCATTGTAGATTGAATGAAGCATGCAAGTTATCTTGTGTGAGCTAATTAGTCAGAAATAGTGTTTCCACTCTTTGGAATGAGACTGTTACCAGCTGCAATAAAAACAAGCAAGACTATGCTTGATGTGAACTGTGTGCTGGTGGCATTGTCAAATCTTTGAACTTGTACATAAAACATTTGAGAGACTAACTCGGAGAAATGGAATGGAGGTAGCGCTTCAGACCTTGATTACGATAGCAATGAAGGTGTGAGATAACTCATTTGGGAGAGCCAAAACTGCTTCCCCAAGAAACAAGAAGTCTTAATTTTATCTGTATCCTAAAGGAGGCCAGTTTCTGCCTGATTATTTTGTTCTCTGTCTAAACAGATCTCTGTAAGGCATACAGCAAGTTCTTCTATCAGGAATTTGCTAGACTCAGATGCTCTTGACCACATGACTATTTACCACATGTAGCTGCTCCCCTGCCAGCCTCTGATCTTAGCTAATATTTGTCTTTGATTCATCTCTACAGGGCAGTTTCTGGCAGCAGGAACCCACTTCCTGCTTGGGTTGTAGTTGGCATTCTCCCCCAGCTTTCGCAGCACCTGGAGACCCCACACTTCTCTTCCCACTTGGACCACGATTCTTCCCATTTCCCCATTCCCTAATTCCTAATAACTAAGAGAAAAAGGAAATGTATATAATTCAAGGGTTGTTCCTTCCTCTTGTGGAGGGAGCTGGATGATAGCAAACCCAACAGGGTACTTATTCTGACCCTTCACACATGCCTCTTTTCTTCTGCCTTTATCCTCGTTTGAGGATCTTCTGCTGCACGTCCAAGGAACCACCTTGTAATGAATTTGGTTCCTCTAAGACTAGACCTCTTTCCCAGAGTTGTTACCCATTATTTTGATGCTGTGTCTCTGATTCTCAAGTACAAACACCTTCATATCACAGAGGTCGAGGATTTGTCTGTCTTATCCCCTTCTTTCTCAGTCACTCCTGATCTGTGGTATTCAAGTACCTTCTTATCTCACAGGCTTTATTTAACATTAGCTGTTTCTCAGTTTCACAGCTTTTCAGCCAGTACTAATAGTCTTCCATCCAGCCATCTTTCTGCCACCTCCAAATATACTGGGAATTGTCTCCTCCATCCAGAGTAGTCCAAACACATACAGATATACAGGATCCTGGGTGTTGCCTGTGTCACCATAACCAAAACATTTCTTGTCCTTGATGCAAGGCAATCCTTTCAGACACATCAGTGAGTGCTTCCGGGCTACTTTACTTTGCTGCCATTTTATTCCTTGGTTTCTCCACCCCCCAGAAATCCCTACCATGACCTCCATTACTCTATCTTCAGGCTAGAAAGACACTTACCACCACAGCTTCTCTGCTGTATTTCTTCCTGCCATTTCTGTAATGCCACTTATGTCTCCATGCATTTTTCTTTGGCAAGGCCAACTGCAATACAACTGGCTGGAGCTCTACCTTGCAAGCAGTAGTATATTATTTAACTACAGTGGCCTCTGATAGTTCAGTGTTTCAGTAAATCAACAGTTCAACAGTTTCAAGAATGCAAATCCAGTTCCACCATCACGAGTTCATCTTACGCAGGAACCCTTTTCTACAGGTTGCCAAATTTCTCACCCTGCCAGGCTAATGAGTCCCAAGATCTCACCTTGTGCCTATCTGTGCCCAATCTTCATTAAAAATCAATCCAGAAGTCTCTCAAGTTCTCCCTCTTGACTGGCTTTCTACTATTGCCTTACAACTTTTGATATGTGGTTGCCGGCAGATGTTCATACCTTTCTGAACCCAAAGTCCTATACTCACATACTTTTAATGTTCATCCAGCTCCTGGTTGCTTGTAGGTGGCACCAGAGTCAGATGGCTACCTGTCAAAGACTCAGGTCTGTAATGCAGTCCCTTCCAGTCCTGCTGCCAGTGTTAATAAACCAGTAAAGGAAGAATCTTATTTAAAGTTATAACTGAATAAAAAATTGCTTTCACAGGTGTGTGCCACAAAAAAGACAAAATTCTCTGTCACATGACAATGGGACACTAGCATTTGTTCACCTAATACACAAGGAGTTGAATAAATGCAGAAAATAGCCATGAAGAGCCAGTCTTTACAAAGACACTGCTGGTCAAGGAATCCCTGCACACCACATTGCTGGTGCCTGTGCAAGTATTGCAGGGGAGCACTAGTGTATGGTTTGCATTACTGCCAACAGCCAGAAACAAGACACTTAGCCAGCTGGATCTCTGCCTGATCACCTTATGGTATTTTAATTTTCTATGTTAAGGCTGTATTTACAAGTGTTAAATACTTCCAGGAAGTTCTTGGATGTGCTGAGAAAGCAAAGATGAAGTTTCAAAGGTGTCTCTAAGTTAAAAGCTTGTACAACAGAGCTGTTGATTACACATCAATGGTGACAGAAAGGACTAAAGAAGATTTGAAAAGAAACACCTGTTAATTTTTGGTCATTGTAAGATGGAAGGTCATTCAGGGTCATTCACTGGAAGTAGTTTCTCTGGTTTTCAGTTTCCGTTTTCCGATCTTGAGATCTGAAAATTTTTGAAAGTTGCTGCTAGTTAAAAACCTGAGCTGATACAGAAATAAACCCAGAAATTACAGGGGAATTTGCAGACTTTCCAACAGCTCCTCACTTGTTTATATTTCTGAGACAAATTCAGTCAGGAGTATTAGAAACCTGTTTACTGAACAAGCCAAACTGTGGAGTTGAGCCCGTCCTGAGCGCAAAGGAGCACTTTGTTCATCGTTTACTGACCGAGGCCCACAGTGCTGAGACAATGCCTTTGTTGGGACGATCAGAAGACACAGTTTGTAAGAGCCTGACAGCCCAGCTTGCACAGCTTTGGCAGCTTAATTAACATGTTTCTTCCTCTGGGGTGGAGGGAGCCTCCTCAGTGATGGAAAGAACCTCACGCTGCTTCACCCAAGTGCCACCAGCTCGGAGGCTTTACCAGAGGGCAAACCAGCAGCACAGGCTGCGGCTTTCCCTTTTTACTCCAGTGAGTACCTAGAAGGGGAAAGCAAATCTGTTTCCTGACAGAGAATGACTCATGCAGGCTACTTGGCTTCCCCTTGCTGTGTCGGTGATAGGGCATTTGGCGGTGTCTCCCGGTGTACCTTTTGTATACAAAATATCCGATATACATACGTGATGTGGTTTTGCTCCTGCACAGATATGTGCGGGAGCAAACACAGCAGGCTCAGGTGACTCATTTGGGTGTTGCTAGAGCTAACTAAAACAAGTAAGCTGGACAAGGATATGCTCAAGTCTCAAGTTCATGTCTGTTTGACTAAGGCATAGCAGTTCGAGAGGAAAACTGGAATGCAACACTCACAGAACCTTGATCAGAGCAGGGCAACTGCCTGAGCCGTAGCAGAGCTCTGAGCAGAGGGCAGAGCAGTAATGCCTGCTGGCCAGAGAGCCTGGCCAGCATCCTCTACCCTCTTGGTGAACCTCAGCTTTCCTCTCAAGAGCCTCAGAGTGCCAGGAAGGGAGCAAACTACAGGTCTGGGACTGTTCCTCAAACTGGAGAATGGACTGCTGATGCTGCTTTCTTCAGTGCTGGCACTGCTGCCAACCAGGGATGCTTGAATGAAAGCAATGTTAAAGAATTTGGGTCAGTTTGTTTTTCTGTACAGCGGATGCAAGTGCTCGGTGCTTTACCTGGGGGAAATACAAACAATACCTGTATCCCTCTGTGAGACAACTTGTTCTGAACAAAGTGCTTTATCGCTTCAGTGTGCTTGAGGCTGTTGTTTTGGTTTTCATTATTCTTATTTCAGCAGAACCTCAAAGACCCTACCACAACCAGGGCACCATCTTCCTAGCAACACAGAATGCAAAACAGTGCCTTCCCTAAACAGGTGGTGATCTCAGTATGTCTTGGAGGCTAAAGGGAGGATGCAATGGAGCAAAGGTGTGATGCAGCAAGGCTCTGGCTTACAGGCATCCATCAGTTTAATGCCCAAGTAGAGGCTGGAGGCTGGGTTTCTTGGCACTGTAGCATGCACCCACTTTTCCAGTCACCCCAGTCATCACATCCACACCTTTGGATTAACATGGAATTTGTCCTCTTGCCCACAGCAAACCTGTGTTTGGGCAGGCTGCCTGAGTACTGCTTTTTTAAACACATCACATCAGCCCTTCTTGCTGTCAGGATATCACTTCACAAACATTCATGCGAGAGCTAGTCCAGAACAACCATTGAAGAAATGGAGCAACTTTAAGCCAGGTCTGACTCCATAACCCTCCCCAGATAAACAAGTCCTGATTTACAAGCCTTGCAAATCCCAGGCTTGAGTGAATAAAACTAAAAAGATGACTGCTATACCTTCAGGAGAATTTGGGATAACTCTGCAGTGAAAATTTCCTTATACAACAAAACCAGTGGGAGAAAAGAGGAAATGTGTGGTGCAGACAACAACTATCACTGCTGCCCTCTTCCTCAGAGTTTCGACCTCAAAAGGAAAATATACTTTATATTGTGATTTTTAAAAGAAGAACTCAAAATACTAGGATGGCATACAGCATTATAAGACACCCAAGGTTACATTAGGAAATGAAGTACATTAAAATGAGGAACCACTGTGTGAACTAGCAATCACATCTCAATCAGCATGATGTTATTTATCTATCACCAGAAGCACACATGGTGGTTAGCAGACAAAGGAAAAAAAATAAAAACCCTGCAGCATGAGTTTGCTAATCATAATTAGGCATAATCAGATTGGAAGATACTTCATCAATTATTTTTGTTATGCTGTGTTATATTCTTTAGAAAAGGCCAATTTATTAAAAGAGAAAGATTTGTAGAGAAAGATTTATATAAAATAATTTCCTGTGAACTTTGTTGAAAGAAAACGTTCATACAAGGAAATGCTTTAGAGATCTCAAAATGAAAACATTTGCATGTGAAATTAACCTAAGCTTTGTGGCAATTTCTCTTAATGCGAACTCTAAGGATCTTTGTTTTTCACTCTGCTTTGGTGCACAGTATGTTCTATAAACTGGTTATTGATAGAATTTCTTTGGTCACATCATGCAATGCAGTATGGAACTGTATCAAGAATGAGGGTCAGGATAGTGCTGGGCAGTTGAGGCTGACAGAGAATCACATGGGTTTGGAAGCATGGGTAGGTTACAGACCACATGGGTTGAAAGCAATCCAGGCAGAGCAGTAGCATAAGAAAAGTCATAGATTTTCTCCTGGAAAGGGACCAAAGGAGTCTCAAGGGTGGGTGAATTGACAGGGCTTGGGGAAGAGGGGCAGCAGGGGAGCACAGTATGATAGAGAGCTATTGCGAAGGAAATGGATGAGCCAGAAAAAGATGTGCTGTAAGGAAATGTCAGCATGAATATTTCATATGTTGACCCTTTTTGTAGTTTCAACATCTTAAAAGACAGTGACTGTAATTGACGTTAGACACTGGGTAGAGAATGTAATTCTTGTCCCAGGAGATTGACGTATATTACCCCAAAAATGCAGCTTCAGGCTATGTTCTGCAAGGTGACATGCATTGCTACATGTACCCACTGAAGGAGCATCATCATTATCTGCCTGAACCTTAATTTCCCATGGAATATCACCCCTGTGCCTTTTTCTCTCTAGCTAATGTTGCAGTTTCATATATAAGGACACTTCTGGAACAGAAAGGTATAATAAGACTCCGTGGATGCAGGTTGAAACCAGATAAGTTCAGACTATGAATTAGCTGAGGCATTTTTTCTTATCAGTGAAGGTAAGTAAACATTAACGAGGGTTGCAGAGGATTTTCCACAACTGGAAAGCTTAACATTTTAATTGGTTGTTTTTCTAGCACCAAACACTGCTAATGAATTTTGCACAGGAATTAATAGGGCATTGTTTGGTCTGTGTTATTTGCAAGATCAGACTAGTTCCTTCTGGCCTAAGTTGTTGATTAGTCTAAAGCAAACTCTCCTGCCCTCAATAAGAAATTTGTGAACTGAAAGCTGACTACAAATGCCTAAGGTTCTAGCAAAACACTTTTATATTGAAAGTTATTTCCCTGGCTATAGTCTGTATAAAATAGCATCCTACACAGAGAATATGCATTGGAGCCCTTTAAAGTATATACCCTCTGGTGGTTGGTGCAGCATCTAATGGACACATCTAGTGTAGGAGTGAAAACAATACAGGCTGTGGAAAGGTTTACGCCCTGACCCTAGAAGTGGTTAGTATACCTTCTTTTCCATGTTTTGACATCACAGTCCCTGCTCTCCTTACCCATGGAATCTTTCAAGTAGAGTTCCCATCTGCTTCCACCCCAGGCTCCATGGAGGTGCCAGAACCTCACATTTTTGGAGTGCAGGACTGGGGTTTTTGCATCTCTCTGGGCTATTTGAGATGCCTGACTGTTGGAGAAGCCTTTCAGTGAGGAACCCTTGCCAAGACCAGCCCTCTGCTTTGTACCAGCAGGGCTTTACTACCATACGTATCCCTTGTGCCACTATTAGAGCATGCAAAAAGCACGTACAGGAACACGCCAGTTGATTCATCTCATGGACACACATCTATCACATGAGTCTGCATCAATTGCCACATTTGTCCAAGCAATCCAAGTCATGGAGTTCACATGCCAGAGGCTCATAAACTGAGCTCTGCATGCACTGGAAGCACAGAGACCTCTTTGAAGGAGCTTGGCAAACAGGGACCTAGGAGAGGCAGCTTTGCCAGGCAATCTCTGCCATGAAGACATGCTTTGTTGACCATGAGAAGGTTATGTGCTTTCCTGATCCACTTAGCCATGATGGGAGCTGTAAGTGCAGCACAGGCATAGAGCACTAAAGGACCTGGAGATTACTCTTGGTACTGAAAGTTAGGTACCTACTGAAGTGCTTAGCTCGATCAAAGGCCTTGGATGAAAGACTTCTTCACCAAATGGTACAACACCATTGCCTCATTACACCAATCTGTACATTCTGTTTCTCTTTAGGAGATGTAATGAGAAAGTCAGTATGTATCAAGTAGAAGATGGAAGAATACACCCTAAAGTTGGTCTTTACCTTGCTTTTGTTTCGTCAAAACTTCTTTGTTGTCATCAAAGGGAAGCTGTTTGTTTCAAGTCAATTTAAATATTAATATAGGCTAAAATGCAGGATAAGCCAAAACAAGGAAAAAAATTACTAACCTATAAACTAGACAGAGAAAGCTGCCAACTGGGAATAATGGTAAATGGGCACTTTAAGCTCCTCTGTGGAATGTGAGTTTGATCAATTCAGTCCAAGCCACATTAGTCTCATAAAAGCAGAGAGTAGCATTTTCTCCCAAGGGCTTCCTTTGAGGGATATTCCTCTCAGAGCACAGTATCACAGAGACAATTAAGGATGTTAATATTTTTTGCATATACTAAGCAACTGATGAGTCAACATTGATCAAGACATACTTTCATAATTATTTTTTTAAAATGCACTTTCAAGTTCACAGTATAGTTGTTGGCACCAAGCTGACAGAAGCAGTAATGACTAGAGAAAATTATTGTACCATGACTCTATGAAATACTTGTGACAAGCAAATACTTTCCAGGAAGCTGGTAGGGAAAAAAATAGTGTTCTCATTAATACTGTGTGCTCTTATTCAGGTAGAAGACAAGGTGGGTATGTTATCAGACTTTCTAACATCACTGGCACATTCTTACTCTTCCCTCCCTGATTAATGGACATTAATGTTCCCAGGTCTCAGTGATGGCTGCAGGCTCATTACAGGTGCTGCTTTGCTTGTATATCATTGCTCTCCCACAAGCATATAATTTAGTGCTTAGAAAGGATTTCTGGATATTTTCCCAGATGTAAAATCACAAAGGCTTATATTTAGTACTCCAGCTGACGACAATCCTACCTGCATACTTTCTCTCTCTCACACACACACTTGGCTTTGAACTCTGACATTTATCTCATGTCATAAATTCATTCAATTAACCCACACAGTCCATTAGTATAATTGTTATTCCTAGCCTGAATTCTCTTTTGGAATAGCTAAGTAGAATTGTAGTAAAGTTGTTTTTGTTCATATCGTATATACAGTCTGCTAAAAGGCATTTGAGTTATTGGTGAGGTTCTTCCTATGGAAATGCTCTTGCTTCAAGGTTGTTTCCATAAAAAGGTGTCTAGTCTTTGTAAAGAAAAACTCCGCATACCTCTGTGCTTCCTGCATAATAACGTGATGCACTACCTTTCCCTCTGAAGTTATCATCCTGGCTTCTATGTAAAAATTTTCAGCCCATTAGGAAAATTCAGGTAGGCCTTGAAACAAATGAAAAGATTCATTCAAAGGTGCCCTTGAAAATTCAGGGCCATAAAATGGGAACAGAAAAAACAGCATGATCAGAAGCAGTTCAGGTCTGGACTAATTTGTTTATGTCAGACTTTTTCAGTCTTTAGAACAGCAAGGTGATCCAATGTTAAGTAAAGCTTGGAAAACCCATGGCACCGCTCAGAAACACACAGTTCAGAGGAGGGTGAAGCTCCTATCATGTTCATCATGTTCCTAACTATACAGTTCAACTTTGCAGAGAATTTGTTCCTTTGTGAAACATGAGGGGACATAGGAGAATCTGGGAATGCTACTGAACACCACTGAATCATCACAAGGAACTTCCATCGGTAACATTGCCTGTCAGTCAGCCGTAAATGGTTTATTTTAAGTTATATGTTAACTCCCAGGGCCAGAGCGTCCACACAGCTTGTGCATGGTGGTAGGGACAAAGTGTGTACCAGTCTTGTTTTCAGAGAGGGAACCAAGAAATCATTTTTCACAGTTGATGTAGTAAGGATTTTTAAAGCAGCATTGTTCAAATATCTTCTCTCCTAACACATTGCTAGGAGAGCCAAAGAGCTCTGCAGGACTGCCCATCTTCCTCATATTGATCCCTGCTGCAGCAGGCACAACAGGGAAACACCTTTAAGTAAATAATTAACCACTCTCAATTCCATCAGTTATTGCTGATTCACAGCTTTTTGACCACTAAAATGACGTTTTATCAGATGTTTTCAACAGTCTTTTATACACAGTCCGGCATTGTTTTGCATGGAAAGGGCACTGGACTCACTTGTTTAGAGTAACTTATTACAGACATGGAGCACTCACACCCCGAGCAATAATTAACATACTTCCAAGATGGCATGGAAAAAGGGGGTGGGGGTGCTGTGAAACTTTCCATTGCACTGGGATAATAGCCTTAGTCACACTTTACAGTGCCGTGCCATTTCCACAAATTTACCCATAGCAAATCATTTGTTTCTAGGGTGATTCATAGCCACGGCTGCTTCTCGTCTTCCTGAGGGCTTTCTGCAGCAAGAAGCTTCTCACAGTCTCAGCAAGACCCACGTCTGAAGAGGGCTGTCACCAGCATCCAGCCTGGGCTTCTTTTCTGGTGAGAGTGGGTGATATGGGCGGCGGGCTGAACAATGGATGCTCCTCCACAAGCAGATTAGCCTGGCTCTGCAGAATATCATGTATCTTTTAAGGGATGCTGTCAAGAAGAAAACGGCAGGTCAAATCCTTGGTGAGAGCAAATTAGCCCGGCTGCGTCAGCTGCGCTGCGGTTGGCGGAGAGGTGCCAGCTGATGGGAGCTGAGGGTCTGACCCCGTCTGTCTAGGAAAAACAGTGTGTATCTGGGGTTTGAACAATGCTGGAGAAGGGATTACTGGAACAAAAAGGAGCGTAAGCGTTTTGCTCACTTTTCACCCGTTGTACTGTTTCCCATACTGTCTGCTAGAGTGCTGATGCTGGGCAGGTCTGGCCTCTGTGAATGCACTTTCGGCTTTTGTGGTATTGCAAAATAACCCCTGTAATGAGCCTTTCTCACTAAGATTAGAAAAAGCTGCAAAAGGTTCTCCAGCATACTGAATTTCTATTACATGGAAGGCTGCATCCTCTCCCTTCTCTCTTTGAGTGAAGGGGACCTGACACTGAGGAACAGCAGCAGAATTTGGCCCCTGTGCCACCTCAGCCCACTGGCACCCACCAGGGACCCTCAAAGGATGTGAATCTGCTGTAGTTCTGCTCCAGCTCTGTTGCAGGGGCAGCACAGAGAGAAGGGGACAGACCCTCCCATCCCCCTGCAAGGCAAAATCATGATGTTCTCTGCGGGAATGTCAAGTGCATGTTAAGGACTGACAGAAATGTCACAGCGCATCACAAGTGCTTTCATCCCCTCACCAGAAATAAAACACATGTCAGGTCACAGAAGGCTGTTTTCACTCTTACCAACAGTGCCGGCTGTTGTCTGGCTGTGAAGGACCTCCCAGCCTCTCCAAAGGCAATTTTATGCCAAGGGAACAGCATCAACCTAAATGATTCTATGATTTTATGAAAGTGCTTTCCTCTCTCTCAGTGGTTTGGGTTTTTTAGGCCACTCAAGCCTGAAATAAAAAGTCTAGCTCACTGTAGTCTGTTGGTTCAGATACAGCTTCATTTGCTGGGGTTTTGATATCACTCAGACCAGGATTTATCTAGCTTTCATGGGTTGTGGCTAAACTTCCTGCATGGTTTATCCTTCAGAAGTTCCCAGATGTCTCAGCTGACACTTCCCTGGCATATATTTCAGGGGAAGAAAGACGTAAAAAACCCTGTCACTCATCTGACTGGGATTTTTTCTTGCTATGGTGCTGTAATAGTGTTGATAAATACTGAGAAAAATTGGCATCAGCTCCACTTTTCATCTGCCAGGACATGTCCAGCTTTGGTTTGCTGGGTGATCTGCAAACTTTGTTGGCAGGTGGCCTGTATGCTATTGTCCACAATTTTGGCCTGCTCTTTTCACACTCATTTTGCACCCAGAATTCAGAGGGTTTCCCAGAAGTTATCTTTGATTCTCTGACACTGTGCAGACAGCATACTAACAATCATGTTTACTGGTAGGTTTCCAATTAGTGTGTCTTATTCAGTGATCCAGTTGCCAAAGGCTGTTTGTTTTGTTAATTCAGTGGAAAATATGCCCATATCATTTGCTTGGATCTATTCAGTATCTAAACTGTGAAATCAATTTTAATAGGCCTTCAGGGATGTGTATGTAACCCAACATATATCCCCAAGTATGTCTGATTCCCAAATGAGGTAAATCACAGCCATTAGTTTGTGGCCAATGTTTTGCTTGATGAAGTAGGCATCATCCACTTATGAAACAGAAAGCAAAGTGTCTTAAGTTTCTACAGAGTCAGCTAAGACACAAACTGTTAAGTGTAGCACTGAAACAGATCCATGCTTTTGACAGACCAGCTGGAGGCATCTGTATCACATGGTTGCAGGTTTCTATCAGCCTTCTGACTCCAGATGCATTTGAACCTAGAGGTATTTGAAGTTTTCCACAGGACTGTTTTTTCCCTTCCATCTCTCCAGGACACGCAAAGTGGCTTCTCTGGGTTGCTCCATGTAGACACAGTCAGGAGACAGCCCAGAGAACCAAGTACCTGATGCCTCTGAGCTCACGGAAGACCCTACAGGATTGTTTACAGACGTAGAAGCTTGTTCCACTGTATTTGACCAAACATTCTTCTCTCTGCTCTTAAGTATCCAAATACTTGGCCTTTTGCTTCTGGGATTAGTGACCACCTTCTGCTCCACTTGTGACATTGCCCTGCACAACCAAGTCTAGGAAATTTACATGCTGGTACTTAGACACTTCCCCAGATGCAATGGTGTTCCCAGAGAAAGGACTGTATTTCCTTTCTGCCTGGCTGAGAAGCTTACCAGGTAGGTAAGAGATGGTGGCAAATTAAGATTGCATGTGTTACGCAGCACAGCTGAGAGGGCTTAGAGGCACACACACAGCGTTAATGTTTTCCTGTTATATCTGTATTCTTTGTGTCTGTAGGCTCTCCTGGACTCTACACAGGCACTGCAGTTCCTATATGTTTCCTTCTCACACATGGTCAGCAGTGACACATCTTTGCCTAACCGATACTCTGGGTCCTGCAAAAAGGCAGGATGGTGCATGTGGGTTTTCTTTTACTGGTAGCTTTTGGAGCCATCAGTCACAGTTTTCTAAAGACTGGCTCCAGTGAGCGTCAGTCCCGCTATTAGTAATGTGATTCCAAGGTGAGCTCATGGACATGGCAAGTCCCCAGCACAGTAATTACCTGGGGTGCTTAAGAGCAATGAGAGCTCCTGGAAAATTTGATAGAGTACTAATTACATCAGAAAGGTTTTTAATTATTATTTTCTGTTCAGAGATGGAGAAACAAAAAAAGGCATATATTCTGCATATATCCTGAGTGTTGGCAAATAAATTTTCCCTGTTTGAGGGGCCTCATGGGTGGTCTAACAATAATTATCTCAGTGCTCAGAGAAGCTCTGGCTCAGTCAGAATCAACAGACAACAGCACCTCAGTTGTGGCACTACCCGAGTTCTGCACCTCTCTATTTTCAGAGCCTCAGTTTCTCTCTCTTCATATCTCAGCACCAACATAACGTCAATACTTTTTTAAACAACCTTACGATGCCAGCTCCCAATCTTGTAATCGAAAACCTTTTATTTTATATCCTCCATTCTCTTTCTCTGATATATAAAGCTCCCTCTTTCAGTTTCCTTGTTCATGCTGGTAAATTAGGTAGGAGTGTGGAAGTGTTTCCAAGGTCAAGGTCAGAATGGTCTTCCTGCTCCAGATGGGCATTTGTCAAAGACTGTTTTAAAATAAAATATTTAAAATAATAAAATTATTCTCCAATGACATATAGTCCAGAACTTTTCTGCCACCCTTTTCACATTTTACATGCTGCTAGATTTTACAAATTTTCAACAACTGAGTTCCTAATTGCACAGGGACTTAACTAATATATCCAAGTTCAGATTGTTGTTATTTAAATGGACCAGTGGATATTACAACATGTCAGGAAATGAGCCGGCCTTTCCATTTTAATTTTGTGTTGAAAAAAATGTGTTTCAATAATATTATCAATGGTAAACTGCAGAGGTGCTGGGATGTGGTGGATTTATTAGGATACACCAGGTACTTCTTATATAAAAATATCCTTCAGAATATGTGAGGTTTAACACATTCTTGTATTATAAACATAAATTATTTATAAATCATTCCACTTACAGGTTTGACACTTCATAAAGTATAATTTCCAGAAAGATGACCACTCTTGAGATGCTCTTCTCTTTGAGGAGAGGTCTAAATAGTCATATGTTGATATTACAAAACTGAGCCTTCATTATAGTAGAATTATCTGGAATACAAATGCAGTGGTTCTGAAATTGCTCTCTTCTTCCAAAGGATAAGGAATATATCTCTTGCACAGCAAATAATTTAAAGTCCAATTTCTCAGTCCCTTTCTATAGATTAGAGTTCTTCTTCAGCCTGAGGATATTTTGTGATGAGTGGCAATCTAACTACTTCAGATCTTTATTCAAGAAAACTCCTCCAAACTTTGATGTACACCCTGGTGTCTTTTCCATGGCATTTGGTAAACAGTAAGGCTGGAGAGGTCCATGCTTGGTCTCTGGTTACCAGGCACCTCAGTCAGTATGATGTGCCTGTCCACACAAAAGCTGAGCTCATTCTTCTGCAGCCAAAGAAAACTGCAGCAGTTCCATTTACTTTAAGGAGAGTTGAAAATGCGGAAGTTCTTCTGAAAAATCAGTCTGCTCATATCCCACACATTTTTGTAGACTTGGAAATTTTGGTCAGAGTGCTGGACTTTGTTTTACTCACCTGCACCTGATCTCATGCAACCTGTGAGACTGTGACCTACTTGCACAAGTAGGCACAGGTTTATGCAAGAGCAAACACAGAAGAAAACACCTGCATTCCACCACTCCCAGGGAGCCATCCTAATACCATCTGTAGGCTTTTTTTAACTACAGGTGGCCTGTGAGAGTTGCTTCTTCTCAGGCAACATTGCTTGCAACATTGCCTGTAAAAGCACTTGCTTGTCCACTGCTGTAGTGCAATACACTAACATGTCTCTTGATTCCTAGAGCAAATTCACATGTATGGACATTTCTGTCCCAGAGTCTTTTAGCAAACTTATCCATGGCAACTCTAGCACCGGTCCAGGTAAAATACATTGCTCTTCTTTAAGAGAGGGAGATGTTCTTCAGTGCTTAAGCACTGTATCTGTTGTCTCTTTTTTGCTCCCCTTTAATTATCCTCCCTAAAACCCAGTGTTGAAGACCACTTGTCCTCAGTCTCTTTTTTGCCAGTAAGTGAAACTAATGCCCATTTTAGTAAATTTAGATACATTCTTACCCAAAAAATTAGCAAAGCAAAGTCTCCAATATCATCCTAGATGAAACCAACATGTTTAGCATGTTAGTCTGCGTTATAAGCTTCAGCAGATTCCCTCAAAAATAAAATATTGGCTGTCATTTCTTACTGTCTGATTTTTCGTGATATAGGAACTAGATTATGTAGAACAGATGGGGCCAAATTTTGCTCTTATTTGCATCAGCCTAAGTCAATTTATTTCAATGACAGCACATTTATAAGTTCCTGGCACACTTATAAGAGACATCTCTTTTTAAAGCTCCTAGAACATCACAGCTCAATAGCAAAAAAAGGCAAATGAACACTTTAAATGTCTTTGGTTAAACAAGGAGTAAAATGAAACTACTTAGGAAGTGTATGGTGGTGTCACTCAAAACATGTTAGCACCAGCACACTATGAAGATGGAATAATATAAAAAAACTCAGGGAAATACAGTAAATAAATCAGAGGGCAAGGACAGTGCACAGAAGAGCACCAAGGAAAAAAAGAAGCCACAGAGACCCAACAAACAGAAGAAGAAATATCACAGAGTGCAGACAAGGAACCTTTCTTGTTCAGCTTGAATGTATGTTCTAGTTTTAATTAGCAAGCAGTTTCTTATACCTTGTAAACATGAACACAGAATTTCTACCAATGTGTGTGTGTGTATGTAGGTGTATCTATGTATGTGTGGAATTAGCGCCACATCTTAAAAATATAACTGGGGTTTTAACATAAATATTGCTTCATGACTAAATGTCATGAAATAAATCCATTTGCTCTATCAATGTTTATGTAGCTAATCTTCTGAACACATGACCTGCACACAGCTGAACAGACATATTTTTTTGATATTCATGTTTGCTGTTGGCTATTTAAGGCTTGTTTGTATCTAAGTACCCGGGCAAAGTGAAAGCACAGCGTTAGAGAAGGAACACAATGGATTTTAGAAGGCTTGGCACAGGCAAGCCAGGGAAATCTGCTTGATTGAGGATATCTACTGTTTTGGCCTGAAAAAAACACATATTACCAAGGTTGCATACCTCAAAAGGCTGCAATCTGGCCCCGCTCTGCCAGACAGGACTCCCAGTGTGTGTAGCATGGTCCCATACCATCCAGAGGGATTTATCTGGGCACATACGGCAGGTGGCTTCCTGGGGCACAAAACAAAACCACTGAAAAAAAGCAGCCCGTTGCAGTGAAAACATGGGAAATATCTCATGATCTCCCTAGGAGCAGACTTTAACCTTCCACTATGGAAAGCTCTCACATTTTGCAGGATGGCCAACACCGTGCCCTGGACACTTCACACTGGGAGCAACAGCATGGAAGCTCACAGGACCACGCCCAGGCAGTGCTGGTGGGAACTGCGTGTCCCTGCAGCACAGTGGGAAGAAGTAACCATCCTAAACAGAAGAAGCCTTCTCCAGTTTCAGCGGAATGAAACTATTTGGAGAAACTGTTTCTGACAACAATACACTTCTGCCCAGGCAATATTCAGTGTGCCCTGGATTTCATTCAATTTACTAGCCACAGGCAGGTATCTTAATTCTGTCCTGCTGGCAACTGTCAGCATCTACCTCACCTCCAGCCAGAAAACCCTCAGTTCCTGTACTCACATGGCTAGTAAAAGAGGTGGTTCCCCTTGGGGACCTGCCTCACCAGCACAGCTCTCTCACCGGCACGTTCCCCTCCTAGCTGACGATCAGACGAGCTCGTCAGTGGGTGTGTGATGGGATGCAGCAGAAACAAGCTTCCCCCATTACTCTTGGTTCCCCTTTGCCAGCCACAGAGGTTTTGAGTTATTCCTGTTTATCGCACCGACGCACAGATTATTAGCGGATGTGTCAGCCTGTAATTTGTTTCACAATGTGAGCCTGTATGCCTGAATGGTTCTGTTCCCTTTCTTTCAACAAAGCCAGTCCATCCTTTAATTCAATTACAGCCCTTTATAGCTGGCTTCCCCACAGATCCCCAGCAAACCAGCCTCTTTGCTTTGCAGATGATAAGGATACTGGCACCCGGGATTCTTGAACTCATTTTTTATGCAAGCTACAAAGATAAGGGGCCCATATTTTTTTCAATGAGCACATCCTGATCCTCTTAGGTGTTGAGCTCTTGTTCTGCTCCAGAAACCCCCCTTTGCTTTAGAGGAAAGAAATGCTCCTCAGCATGTGCTCAACATTCGCAAGACCCCACAATTAAGTCATTTCCTGAAGGCCACTAAGTGAATCAGAAACAGTGCCAAGAACTTAATTCGGCTTCCTGAATCCATCCCCTGCTAACCATGAGAACAAAGCCATGCACTGTTTACAGAGAAATTAAATGGCATTGAAATTTTACTATTGCATGATTGTGCCCCTTTTTTAATTAATTTTCCCTCTCAGCTCTTTTTTCCACACTTTCTTCTGAAGCATTAACATCCATGTTGAAGCTGCATGTTTCCTAGACATCCAAATTGGAGAATCACAGATGATGGCCAGATTTGGGGCTTGAAGGGCTCTCTGGGCCAGCATCCTACTCTCCTCCAAAGGAGACATCACCTTCTCCTGTCTCTTCTGTCTTTCTCTCAGACCCTGCACAGGATTTGTCTGGGATCCTACTCCAGGAGACAGGAGGATGAAAAGGAAAGAAGACACCCTCCTCCTCATCTTGCTTTGAAATAAGGATCTCCTAAAGACAGGATCCACAGCCAAGATTGAAGGCTGCTCTTAGGCAAAGCCTTATCTCCTCTATCAATAAAAGGGAACAGATACATCCTCCAATCCAGTGTCTTCCCTTTGCAGAACCTGCTTCCTGGAGAAGGGCTAAGATTCCGGGTTGAGGAGAGATTCCTGCAGTCCAGAAATCAAACTGGAGTGACCTCAGCTATAATGGTCTAGACCCAAGCAACAGAAGGGAGTACTGCTGAGCTGCTGTTTATGTCATTTCCACCCCCATCTCTGTAGCATATGGCCTTTTCCTCTCCTATCTGCCATCCGAACTGATACTGACTATATCAGACTCTCAGAAGGGCTTTTCCTACCACTATACCATTTGACATTTCCCATATATAGCTGCTCCTCCAGTACTGTGAGGTCTCTGATTCTGAAACTACTCTAGCTTGCATGCTCCCACCCAACTGAAAATGAATCCACATCCCATTGGCTGGCATTTGCTCCACACATTGCTGTGCTGAGACCCCTTTGTCACCCATGGCACTGCTATCACCTCCTTGAGCTTGCCATCCCTTCCAAGGGACCACAAGCCATGGAAGTCCTGGGCCCCAAATGCATGGTATTGGCTAGAGGTGGGAGTTTGCACAGTTTGTGCAGCTCATGTTATTTACATAGTCTGTCAGAGATTCACACCACTCTCTTGCCTTGGGTCTGCTACCAGGAGTGAGGTCTCAGAGAACTGGCTGTGAGCTTTACCACAGCTGGGGAATTTCCTCTCAGGCTATGTTTTGATTATCTTGTTGAGGGTTTAGCCTTTACTGAGTATTTTGCTCTACAAACTCAGCCTAGTCTCCTAACCAAGAGTTCAGCATTTTCCCAAAATTACAATGTTGCCTCATTGGGCCAATCACATTCTTGTCTGTGCTTTTGTCATCCTTTTAGTTTACCACTTAAAAACATACTGCTCACATTTCATGTGCTGCCACTGTCACTCAAATGCCCATAATACAGTTTTACATCTAGCTGGATTCTCTTATGTGGAAACTTTCACAATCTTCAAATGTTTTAGAGAAAACAACGGTCAGAAATTAGACTAGTTTGACTGTCTTTATTTTGGCACCCATTGCTTTCAGATACTGAGTCACTGTTATCTTTATACTTCCAGAGGATTTCAGCCCTAGAAGGCAGAAAGCTTTCAAGCTTCATTTCAGGGAATATTCTCACTTGATTTCAATCCTGGTCCCCTGTATCGCTCAGCAATTACTCCAAACCCTGCAGTCCTGGGCTTCCGGGCTGCTTCCCTCCCCATCCTGGCTATAATCAGATGCAGCCTCGAGCCTGACCCCAGGGGAACCTCTTCACAGTGTGGGCATCAGCTCTAAGTGACCCTTGCATGGACCTCTCGGGAGTGCAGTCTCCTCAAAAAGGCAAGCCTACAAAAAAAATTCTTGAGAACAAGAGATCAACACTGTTGTCAGTCTCAAGGAAGGAACATGGGACCTTTCACACAGATTAAATACAGAACAGTGAGTAGAAATAAGTAGATTCTGTACAAATAGTGATTTTTTGATCTCCTGGGGGTGGGGGAAGTAATTTCTAAGGAAGTTATGTATATCATCTCTATTTCAAAGAATTCTTCCTAGGTGTCAATAAATGCACTGATAAGATGAAATTTAAAGCCAAACGACAGCCCCAAATCCACAGATAGTTCTCCCCTCCTCCCTCAAGAAAATAAATAGTACACACTGTACATCAATCTGTTTCTTGGAAAACTGGCATATTGCAACACCCAGAGTTGGCTCAGATTCTTCAATGGCAGCCAGACTTTTGCAAGCTCAAGCACTGATTACTGAGGATGGCACCAGGCTTTTCTCCACGGCAATGCACACCACTTCTGCTCAGCCATCTGTCTTATCCATCACCTTTTAAATTTCACTGCTGTCCTTGTCCATGCAATTCTGACATTTCATATGCAAGTGTGCTGCATACAAATCCCCAGTGCAGGATTTCGCTGTAAAACTCCAGGTGCTGTTCAGAGATTTTATTTAAATGAAGTAACACATGTATTATCCTCACAGTGAAGATTATGAGAACTTGCTTTTTTCTTTTTGTTTTTTTCACACTGATTTAGCCAGTTCAATTTTATCTAAGGTTACTTAAGAGATAAAAAATGACAGGTTTACTGAAATGTATTCTGGTTTTCTTATAGGCACCACTCAAACTGTTAATTCTGTTTCTGGATGCTAAAGAGTTACATAATGATGGCAATTACCTAGCATTTCTATGGTATTTTCATGTCATGAGTATGTTCTGTGAGCTGAACATGGAAATAAATGGAAATGCCACCATTTCTAGGGGTTTTACAGCCACTGTCAGTGCTAGATAGATAATAAGGAATGATAGCTTATCTAAATGAAATCCTTTGGGCAGGCTTATTTGGAATGCAGGCAGCTACAGAACTACCATTTTCACATGAAAATTTTGGGATTTACCTAAAGCTTCTGTTCTTGAAATCATGGAATTACAAAGGTTTTACTGGAAATATCTCTCTTTTGATCTGCAATTCAGAAAAGCTTGAGCATAGGGAACTCAGAAGCTTGAAAACAAATGAAAGCAACCCCTGCTATATTCACTTTAAGGCAGTGTTATGATTTGAGAAGAAAGGGGAGGCTGCACCCCCTGTTTTCACTACGTGCAGTCAGCAGGCACAGGTTTTGACATTATGCTGACTGCAGCTTGTCACAAAGACAAGATGCAGCCTACATTAATTAATAGAGGTCTGGCAATCTCTACTCACATGGCTTCCAGAGATCTGTATTTTCAAACAATGGATCTGAGTTTGATCTTTGCTCTGAGTAACAAATTGTGGAATACCTGAAATCTGGGAGTATAAAATACACGACTCCATTTCTTACAGCCTGTGGCCATATTGTTATTAGTTCTTTGCTTTACTGATTGTTCACATTAAACTTCTCTTCTACTAAATGTATTGCGAAGTCTTTCTGCGCTCTCAAGAAGCAAAATGTTCCCTAGATCTGCCATAGTAGGGGTTTTTGGATGTCAGACTATATGGGAAATTCCATCCAAATTTAGATATGAAACCGCAGAGACTTCATTTTTAGAATCACAGAATCCTTTAGGTTGGAAAAGACCTTTAAGATCATCAAGTCCAGTTTGTAACTCAGCACTGCCAAGTCCACCACAAACCCATGTCTCTAAGTGCCACATCTACATATAAATGTGGTTAATGTTTAACCACATTAAACTCCCATAGGGATGCTCCTGTCTGGAGTTAAACTAGCTCCATTTGACCAAGTTCACTTTCTTTTTAGAGGAGTTAAAAAAAGTCATAGTGCAGCCACTTTAGTTTAGAGTGGGAGTCTAATGCAGGGATTAGAGCAGGCTCAAAACAACCCCTTTCTCTCTGTGAAGCATGACCCTCAGTGTGACGATCCACATAGAAATCTATGTCCTTCCACAGTTCCTCCTGCAATCTCAGTGTACCTTTTGTCCCTCAATCCTGGAAAAAATAGTGAATGGACCAGGTAGCCACAAAAGACACAGCACTTGAACACAGAAAATTAATAACTCGCCTGCCTGCACATTGCTGTCTGACTCAGCATGAATGAGACCTTTCATTTCACTGTATTTATTTGTTCAGGACTGGAATGTGCTGCTTTACATGAGGGAATGTCAGACTGCCCAGGCCTTTTGTAACCCTCTCTGTCTTGGGCGTTTACAGGTGGGCAGAGCCCAAATGCCATCACACCGTTTACAGCCCTCCTGAAGGGTTTTAATCCAGAGGACGTACCAGCTTTTTACATGAGTCCCCTCGAGTTTATTGGCGTCACCCCTGACAAAACAGGACAAAGTGAAAGGAGGAGTGGAGGTAGCCAGGAATTGCAGAAATGCTGGCCCATTGTGCAGAACTCGCAAATGCTAATCAGGCTTTAGAAAAATGCAGTAAGTTATGGCTGATCCAGCAAAAAGAGTGAAAAAAATGAAGATAGCAAGCAATGTCTGTCTTGTCTCCAAGCTGTGTGTTTTGTTTACTCACACGAGGACGACAGAGCAAAATGGGTGGAGATTTTGTTTCTTTCTTTTTTACACATCAAGAATGACTTGGCAGCAGGGTTTGATTTGAAGAAAGAAATGCAAGTCAATACAATCTAGATTATTAATTCTATTATAAGCCATGATGATTTAAACTGCCAGGCTTAAAAATTCCGAGGGTGTCATTTTATCATTTCTAATTATCTAATATTGCAGTGCTTTTTTCTTTACTCTGCTTGCCATTTGAATTAAACTGGAATGTGAATTTTCAAAGCTAAAGCATTTGAAAGGGATCTTTTGGAGGAGAAGGAAGAAGAGTTGCATCTGAATTTTTTTTTTATTTACAGTCCAATCAATACGACAAAGGGTCTATTCAGAGATTCACATTGAAAAGGAACAGACATCCTGAGAAAGCAAGATGTGTTAGTGTGTTAATATTTTAAATCTGAACTTGAACCACAGCCTTCATTTGACCTTGACTTTAAACATTTAAAGCCTCTTTGCCTCAGCCCATTGACATGTGCTGCACATTTAGCCAGTATCTCTCCTACCACAATTCTGGTTTTGTGTCCCATTTATTTTGCTTTTCCAGCAAAATCTTTCCTCTTCCCTATCTATAAAACAGGTCAGAAAGGAGACTTACAGTGCATAGGAAATCAGCACTATTTCCTTTTGCATTTGCAGCCAGCTGCCAAGCACAATAAACACATTCAGTGTCAGCTCCGCTCCCTTCCCCTCCCACACCTGGTCCAAGAGTGAAGAAAATCAGCTAAAGGGAAAGCTTCTGGAGCCTGGGGAAGGATGTCCGGGCGGGAGCGTGCTGTATCCGCGCTGAACAGCAGAGGGGAGCAGCAGAACGGCGTCTGTCCGGCTGCTCAAGGGCTGCCAGGACCAGCACTGGAGATGGCCCCAGTATCCCTGGCTCCCCAGTACTGGGGAGACCCTAAATCCCATGCACCGAAATGAAGCGTTAAATATATTTCCTAAATGGCTGCGAGGTGCGTGAACCTCTTTGGCAACAAAGCACAGGTCTTCAAGAGGGGGCTATAGGTATTTCCCACTATTGACTCTGTGTTAAATCCTTAATGGTCCAGATCAGCAGAGATGTCTAGTGCCTGACTCTCACTGGTTTGGAGTGGTCTCCACAGCCGTTTGAACGTTTATCAGCTGGTATTTCCTTATGAAAATGTCTGTGCAAATGGCACACTCAGTTATATTAAATCAAATCCAAGCTGGCATATGAGAGACCCTTGAAATAAATTCAGAGTGTGAAAAACATGTAGTATTGTTACTTGAGCATTCACACTTTACTGTTTCTGTAGTATCTACTTGTTTGATAGAGCTGGTGCCAGGAGCTGTGGGAGCTGACCCACGAAAACCGAGCAGAAGCCATAGTAACTGGCTCATGTTGGGGTTGTGAGCCATACAGGCAGGGTGTTAGGAAGCCCTCAGCCTGAAAAAAAACTCGTGGCAAGGGTTTAAATTCATGAAAAGAAAGATGGAGAGGCCTTTTAAAAGAAGGTTGAAGACTGCAAATATTAGTTGCCCCCTATATGCAAAGCCTAGAACAGAGGTTGTCTTTAAAGTCAGCTGATCTTCATGCAGACCAACACAGAGATCCTTCAGATGCCTGATGAACAGCCTTGCCATGGTACCAAGCCGTGTGTGATGGGTAAACATGGTCTGGCAGTCTTGCAGGCTACCTCAGAAGTGGGACTCACTATAGCCAATGCAGGGTTTGCCATGTGATCACACCCACTGTGCACCACAGTACACCCAAATTCGCAATACAGCACTTACCTGTAAGTCTGGGGAGTCACGGCCACAGAGAACACAGTGCCGTCGCTGTCCCAGAGTGTCACTTCAAAGAAGTGGGCTCCTTCGGACACAAGTATTGAGCAGCAATAGAGGTGGCACGTGTCTAAAGAAAGCCATCCCTGCTCTGAAGTTTGTGTGGGAAACCAGTCAAAGACCTTGCAGATGTAAGAGCAGATATGTATTTGTAGAAATCCTAAACCAAAAGCCTAATTTTAAACAGACAGAGCTGAAACAGCAAGAAAAGGGGCCCTGGTGAACAGATTTTCCTGGAACACCAAAGAAACTCAGGATTTCAAGGGTTGTCCTTCTGAAGTTAAACAAGCCCCTGAAGGTACAGCAGATTTGGGAGTCTAGGGAACTTTTTGCATGACAGTAGCTGAAAAGCTATTTTGAGTCTCCCAGCAAGTCATAACCCACCAGCTGAACTGCTGTCAGGGATAGGCAGGGAGATGTGAGGGGCAAGTCACAGGCATTGGCTCACATATCCCAGACTACATCTGCACACGTGCATGTGTGTGTGCATCTGCACACATCTGTACATGTTTGTGTATCTAGTTCAACCAGAGGCGGAGATGACAACCAGCCTCAAAGTTTTTTTGGGGTAAGAAACTCTAGAAGTTCTCCTCTCTGTGGTGAGTCTGTGAATTCAGATGCAGAAGTTACTTGGAGGGTCATCTTACCCAAACCAACCCTTCAGTATTTCAGCTCCTTAAAAACGTGCCATTTTGGCAACAATGGCACAACGTTTTATTAAAAAATAAGGCAGATTTAAAAAAAAACCCAAACAAACAAAAAACAAAACAAAACAAACAAGCAATAGATAAATGCACCAATCTTCATTTTCTTACCAAACTCTGAGATAATTTGTATAACTGGGGTCTCTACACCAAAATTCCAGCCCGATTCCTTGCCTTCAAGATTTCCCACATTTCCTCTGCTGGCCTGGCTTCCTGCACAATGACAATATTAATGTAGGCTAAAAACTTTACATGCACAATTTCAAAATACACTTGTGAACTTTGGAAGAAACAAATTCTTCTTGCAGCAGTGAAGTGTTATGTCAGCAGATACTAAAAGCACCAGACCTGCTAGTAACAGCTGCTATTAAATAAGGGCAGTGCAAGCAGCCTGAGCACTAAGGCTGTTGCTTTTGTTGTGGAAAGGGAGAGCCAAAGCAGATTGCATCAGCTAGACAAATTGAACAGAGCAAAGAAAGGATTCACTAAATTAATAGCTCACTGCCTACTTTCCCCATAGTAACTATCTGAATTAATTCATGTCAGAAGGATAAATGTATAGGAGCTGCCAAGGAACATGGTCAGAACTAGGAAGAGGGAAACACTGATGGCCAAACTGCGCTGGGTATGCACACCAGGCAGAAAGATGTTTCAAAAACACTTCCAACAGGTACAACTTCTACAGGGAGTGATTCTTCTACAGCTACTCTCCTACAGGGAGGGATTCAGTTGTGGAAATGGTCCTAGGACAACTCTCTCTGCTACCAGAGAAAGTTAAAAAATACAGAATCCGTGTGCCCTGTCCAAGACCCCAGTGGGTGTCCCTCACCCCAGGGAAAGTCAGGCACAGACCTGCAAGAGATGTTTCAGCCTCTTGGTCCTGCAGAGGGAGAGGGAAGGTGGGCCAGGTCTGCACCACTCAATAGCTGCATGGAGATCTTACAGGGGCGTGAGAAGACATTACTTGGCTCCTGAGGATGAAATCAGTTTGTCACAGCTGGATAAATCCAACTAAGGGTCACAGGGAATTTACAGACTTGTAGGGCTGAAGTACTGGTACTGAAGTGACAGTCAATGTGAATGGATACAAAGAGGATCTGGAAGAAGACATAATACTGAAAGGAAGGTAGCTAGCAAAGACAGTAATGCTCCCAAAGCCCCTTTATGAAGCTGGGCTGAAGAACAGATGCAAACAGGAGTGGCCTGTTGCTGGCCACTACATCTTCCTACCACAGAAGTACATTGGCTAGAGGGTTGCTAATGCAGACCAGTATGACATAGCGCTATTCTATTAGCAGAAATATTTGATGTACTGGGTATTTTGTCACCTGCCACTGCAATGATGTCATTCCTAAAGTCAAATGCAGCTTGTAACACTCTCATATTAGCCATATGCAATGATTTAAAATGAGATCCCAGAAAATCAGTATTGACATTTGATCAGGGTAGTGGGTCAGGGTGAAAGATCTTTATGGACCATAAATAGACACAGGCTCTGTTTTATAGCTTAGCTAAAAAATCCTTACGAAACCAAAAGGCTTATAATTAACTTTATAACAACACCTAGCAATGCATGCACGTTGCTCAGACTGCTCCCTGGTTACTTCCAGCTGAGCAGCAGCTCTTTCAGTGAACAAAGCAAAATCACTTGCCTTCTTCCCAGATGGAGAATAAAATTAGTCTGAAAGAGATATAAAGCTAAAAGGAAGAAGGAAAATTGCAAGGTTTAAGGAGAGAGGACAGACAGGAGACAGAAAAATTACTACTGAGGAATATTTTTCTCACCTTCTACTATTTTTGTGTGTTATGGCTCTGTTTTGGGCTGCATTGGCTCCCCAGCCTTTTCCTACTGGCTATAATACAGATGGAGCCTGATGGACTTTGCCAGAAAGAGGCTCCCTGTTTTGACTTTAGCATTCAGCAGCAGTACACAGTTGTTTTTTCCCTTAGCAGATCTACAGAATGGGTGAGTTTGGCATCACTGATTCCAGCAAAGAGAACATCCAAAATCCATAACCACACAATAACATCAGGATGCGGCTTAGCCAGCCACAGACTTGGGAACTGATTTCAGACACAGGCAGTAGGTTTTTCCTCACATATAACTTTTCTATTTGTTTTCACACTTTCAATTCTCAGAAACAGTTCAGCAGAAAGTTGTATAAACACAGCACAGTAAGCTACATGGAGCCCAGGACATATAGCAAAGGGGCTGAGATTTGTTAGCATTTTTAATGTAAGAAAACCATTTTCATTACTCATATATAGGAAGTGGCTGCTTCTCTCAGCTAGGGTGGGTGGGGAAGCTTAGCTGGGCTCTGCCTTGGGTGATACAGACGCAGCTTTTACAGTAGTTTCCCTGCTGTGAGCATGAGTTTCCCAGGAGAAGGAAGCAGCATGTAGGACTTCAACATAAGATGCAGAGTATGACTAAATACATATTCTCTACAGGCTAGCTTTATGCAGAGGCACTGCAAACAACAGCCCTGTTTGCTGGCAGTTACACAGCCCTTCAATGCCTGAAATGACTCACCCAGGAGTGGGTATTTTGAAAGGAGAACAGCTGTTAGGGCTCGTATCTTTTGCTCTACACCATTGCTATAAAATGCTGTCTGTACAGGTGGCAATGGAGCAAACCAATAATCACTGTATTTCCACAGTATAGTAATACCTCCTTTGGTAACTGTCAGTATATGCAATCTCATGCCATCCCTGTGTAAGAAAGGTGCCATCCCAGCATGAAATCACCTGCACCCTCCTGGCTGTCTCAGTGCACTGAACCTCTGGAAATGGGCTACAGTCACTAGAAATGTCAGGCCAAGATCAGGTACGCTGTATGCAGGCAGAAATAGAGTTTCAGAGGGTTGTGTTCACTTACACCAAGGCTGGTTTTGCCCTGCAGCCTGAAAACTTATTAAATGAAGTGTTAAATTCAGCAATGTGTGATGGCAGATTGAACAGATAGGATGCATGTGTCAAGGCTGAATGGAAGGAATTGACATCTAGGGCTGTCTAGCCTTCCCTTGGTAGCTGAACCAAATAAACTTGAAAATTCAAACCAATCAAAAAAACCAACCAAACAAACAAACCAAAACAACCTAGATTCTGGGATTGGAGGATTTTTGGAATACTGTTTCAGTCCATATTGCTCTTCACAAAATAAGTCTTGCTAGTAGGACCTCTAAAATAAGAAACGCCTACCTTTCCTGGTCCCTTCCTACACAGGTGTGATACTGCAGGGATATTGCAATCACAATGTGGCATGAGAACATGAAATGCACTTCATCTGCAGCTTGTTTTTGGGTCACAACAAATTTGGCTGCCACAAGGAAAACAGGAGAGGTTGGGCAACTTCACTCCAGGGAAGCACTAGCTGTGGTGTATTGCAACAAAGAAATCTTTTGGAAAATCATTTTATAGAAGAACCATTTTTGTTGAATCTGTGTCCTTTCAGTGTTCTTTGGGGATTTCTAGTACTAAGAAACACAACATAGAACTGTACCAGGCTTAAGGAGAAGTGTAGCCATCTAGTACAACAATGAAAGTGCTTGGAATAGTTTGTTCACTGTGCATTACCATGGGTGCAAAACCAACTCAGAATGGCTGTGTCTTGTGAATGCACAGGCAGCCATAGATAAATTCGGCTCAGCACCATGAGATGTATATCAAGACAGATGTATTTGTCTGTTGAGGCCTGTGAATTTTCAAGACACATTCCAACAACTTCTTTTTAAAAATCAAGTCAGAATTTGAAAATATTTCCCTTTTTTTCATTGGCTTCCAAGCAAAAACCATCATGTCTTTCTCATGCTGCAAGTACTTAGGAAATTCACTCCACATCTGGACAATTAAACTACCTGGAAATGGTCCAGCTCTGGGCTTTGAAGAAAACACTTTAAATGTTGAAAGAAAACATTGATAAGCCAAAAATAGGGAGATAGGTGGATTCTAACAACTTTCATAAAGCCAAGATCATGTACACATGTATTTGATTGCAGAAACAGATTCTGTTCTGCTTTGAATTGCATTAATCTGAAACATTTCAATTTATCCTCACATTTACACTTTGAGATTCTCTTCTGATGTGATTTTTTTTTTAATTAAGAGGATTTCAAATTGCTGAGATAACTTTCAAGCAAGATAATTGTTGGCCTGTGCCATTACATACCATAATCTATCTGTTTATCTTTGAAAGGCCTTAATAAATAGTACTACATTTCAGAGCCCTCCTCCCCATGGGAAATGAGTATGCTCCATATTCCCATCCTGTCCCCTTTTTCAAATTGCTCTTTTGGCTTCTCGGATTCACTAGAGGAGTTGCAAATGCTTGCTGTGGTGAGAACTGAGAATGTTTTTCCACTCTTTTTAGTGTGAAATTCCAGGTACAGTATTATGTCACATCAGATCTCTATGAAAAAAATGTATCTTGGCTCCAACAGAAAAGATTAATGGAAAAATCATTCTCAACTTGCCAGGAAAATATTTTTTTCCCTTTCAGCATAAAAACAAAATGTAGAGTCAGCTGAGAGATCTAAGGATAGAAGGGAAAGTAATGTTCCAAGCTTTTCTTAGCCTCCATCCCCAAGTCTCTTGAAGAAAGCGGAACAAAATAAAGAAAACCAACTTTGCTTGTTTCTGTAACAAAGTCCCTTATTAGTGGTGTTCTATATCGGTATAAACTTTAAGGTTGCTTTTATCAGCAGTGCTGTTTTCATCAATTATTCCTAGCAAAAATATTTAAAAAATAACTGGATAATACAGAATGACGCCTTTGGCTCTGGAGCCGCTCTGTCCTTTATCTGTCTAGCAGCCACAAGAAGTTTCTAGTGCTAAGTAAAAGCAATGAATTATAACATAGACAAGCCTGGATCTTCACTGTCATATTTTATTAAACCAGCTACAGTGCATTAAACTTCAGAAAAGATTAATAAATGTGGATGAGGAAAAGGGGAGGGGGGGAAGGACTGACATAGCAAAATTCAGGGTCTTGTACACAAATGGTAAGAACTTGGCTAGAAGGGGGTATTTGGCTGATGGACACACAGAACAAATCTGAATAATGCCTGGTCTTCCTGTCAAACTCTTGATGGCCCCAAGGAGAGGCATTTTGCACCCCAAGATGAGCACTGCTCTGCAAGGCTATGAGCAGTGAGTGAGTGCACCAATTTGTCAGAGAAGAGGTGCTGTGCCCTCATCCCATAGTCAAGCTCTGGATCTGCTTGGTGGAGAGCATGGTGTTCAGCTATCCCAGGTTGCAGAGAAAATTTCATTAGCTTTCCCTGGTAATCTTGTTCTCTGGGATCCTAAGGCAACTGATTGCTCTGCTGGCCTGTTTGTGGCCACGGCTGAGCTGCTGCATCGTATTAACAAGCAAAAATTTCCTGGTGCTTCCAGCAGTTTCTCACCAAAGAGCTCAGTGGCCCTTGTCCACTCTGGTCCCTTCTCTGCTACACAGTCAGCCAGGCAGGGCAGCAAAGGCCCTCTGTCACTGAGCAATGGCTTGGGTACGTTTTTGAGACCTTTCGGTCAATGGAGCATGGGGAGGAAAGGGGACAACAGGCACCGAGAGAGGGACAGGCATCTTTCCAAAGCATTCAGAGTCAGAGAAGTGCAAGGACTCTGCCTAACCTGCCACCACAAAACAAATGGGGTAGTGCAGCACAAAAATCTGCTCCGGGCCCTACTGAAATTAACAGGAACTTTAACACCACTTTGAAGGGGAATTTGATAAATGTCCAATGGGAAGCTGCCCAAGGAGAAATCAAGTGTGGTAGCCAGGGTTTTTGGGTTTTTTTGTTTTTTTCAGAGAAAATGAATGTTACAAAGTGATGCAGAAGTAGAAGACAATAAAGATTCAGAAAGCCAAACACAGCAACAGATTTAGAAGGCAACTCTGCACCCTACTCTTCTTTTTTGAAATTATCCTTATAGTGAGTGGCAGCAATCTAAGGGAACAAATAGGGGTCACAATGAGAAACATTGTCCCAAACCTAACAAAGATTCCCTTCTTAGCATGCCTTACACTCTTGATCAATCCAGCATACACACATGAAAATCTTGGCCAAAGACTGAGCATTTCAATTGGATAAATTACTTCCACATTTAATCAGCCAAGACTGAGCTATACTTATTAGAGAGTGCAAAAGTTCTGGCATTTTAAGGCAGCTGCCTATATCATTGTCTTCTCTAATGCTATTAAAACACTGCTACATTATCACTATGGAGTCTGGCAAAACATTCGTTGTGTGGAATGAGATTCAAAAGACATGAATTTTAACTAAATTTGAACATAAGGAGGACGGTTTTCATAGTGGAACATTTTCTGTGATTGGTTGGGCTGGTTCCACAGGTCAGCTTTTACCAAGGTCTCTTCTCAGAGGCCAGACTCCCAGAGAAGAGTAGCACAGAGAAGACACATGGAGCTGATATGTGAACTCTCAAGTCAAAGGTGTTGTTCTAGAGTAACCTGAAACAAAACATGTCAATTTTTGACACAGAAATTAGTAGCCAAAATGTTTTGTTGTTGGTCAAACAGACTATTTTGGTCAGTGTGATATATGTTTAATTTTGTGAGTGCAGGAAGTGGTAGGCTCTTCAAAATGTTCTTCAGGTATAAAAGCTAAATTTTGTTTCAAAAGAACAAATGGATTTTAGGAGAAGAATACTGACACTAGACACCTAAATTTCTTTTTCTGCTACCTTAAAAATTAGGTTCTATAAATTGACAAATTAAATTTTTTTTGCCTTGAATCTGCATTTTTTACAAAAAATTACAAAACAATCACCAAGATCCACCCCTGAGCAAGGTTTCCAAGTACAATTTAAGTCAAAAGAATCCATCCACAGGGATGGGAGGAAAAAAAAAAACCCAAACCAGACTTCTTTCTCAATTCAGTCACTTGCTTCCATTTTATTTGAACTGGTAACAGAGGACTTTAACAAATTTTCAAGCTAAATTAAACATCAGTAATTCAGAAATTCTACTGTGCAGTGAAGCAATGCTGTAATTGACAGATCAGTCTCCATTTGAATTAGCTCTTAGGAGGATTAACTATGTGGGGATTAAATCCTTTCATATCTGACCCAAATACCCCCAAAATTAATATTAGCTCTCTAAGTCAGCTGGTTGAAAATGTACTTTGATCACCTGGGAAACTTATCTCTATTTCTCACTGATAAGGATGCTGTCTTAAAAACAAACCCATTGCTCTTCTCTTCGACCTGACCCTGAAAACATGACATGAGCCTTGTAACATGACAAACAAAGAGACTCCTGCTGCAATTCCATGCAGGTACATAATCCATATCATCTGCAAATGAATTCTTATCATCTTTCTTTTTTCTTAGCTTATTTGGAAGCCAAAATACAGTATTCTTGTTTAAGAAAAAAAAAAAGTCAGAAATTCCAGGGTGGTCCTAATCTTCTCATCTTGAATTTATATTTTTATATATGTCGGGGATGGAACATGTGGGCAGAGAGGAATGTCAGGCAGGCGGAGTATTAGGGACAGACAGAGTAGCATAAACCAAGCAACCTTCACATAACTAATTTACTGTGTGGTAAACTGGATCAAATTCCTACAAATATGATGTTAAACGCTTATGTATGGCAGTATATTTTTATGGAACAAGATTAAGAAATGATGTAAATTTCCAAGCACAAAATTTTGGCTAATCGAAATCTTTTTGGCAAGTTATCTGCTTTCATTTTGAATGAACCCTCCACATTACCACTTTGTCTCCAAAAAAGACTGTATCTTCATATAGATCCCATGAAAATGTAATGGATAATTGCTTTTTCCTGGCTCAAAGAATTTCCTTGTACCATCCCCACCCCCATTTATTTCCATATATTTTATTATGTACAAATTAAGTATTTTTTTTTTAGTAGGAACAGACCTCCTACGTGAAATACTAGCACTTCACCAAGTTTTCTTAACTTCTGACCTATTAGCAGTAAAAACCTGTCAAAAATCCTGCAGTAGAGGAACATTTCTGTTTAAGGAGGAACATCGGCACCTGATAAGATGTGCAGACAAGAGGGTAGAAGAGGTTATACTAATGTATAACAGATTATACCAGTTTCTGAAGTTGTCGATGGAGACGACTACATCATCCAAGTCTCTAATAATGAATTTCAAGATGGAGAAAAAAAATGTGGCACAGCACAGCTCTGGCTCTGCTGCTTCATCCTGTCTTCACGTGACTCAACCCTCAGCTGCAACACTGTGACTGGATTTATCCTTTTTAGTCCGACCAGCTGAAATTCAGGATCTTGGCTATTCAGGGCAGGAGAACTGGAGATGGACTGAGACTTCATCAGAGTAAACCCCTCTATGTCAAAACCTATTCAAGACCTTATTTCATACCCTCAATAAGCCCCAAACCACTCCACTCACAGATCTAAACATCCTTCTGCTTTTGGACCGTAGGTCTCCAGTTCCAAGTACACCAAGTCAGGAGTGACACCTCTGGCCACACAGAGGCCCATAACTCATTGTTGGGTGAGATTTTCCTCCCACCCAGCTGTACAGAGCAGCACCCTCAGAGAAGTGCAAGGGCAGCGCTGCCAGCGAGCTCCACTCCCAGCTGTGCCAAAGGCCACGTAGCCACCTGTGCAAGGCTGAGCCCAAGCATATCTATCCCACCTTGCAAGGTTTCCTCAGGGAAAGAGAAATTCTGTCTTTTAGCAAGAGGTGTTTATATTCTGTTTTTCTACCTGTCCCTCCTTCTCTTACATTTACATGCACAGTTCCAATCCTGTTTTTTAATTCTGGCCCAGCTTTCTCATTGATTACAGTTTTAGGTGACTGATCTTAAGCCATTCATTTTTAAACAAATATAATTTTGAGAAAAAGAGCAGCTGGGGAACAGCTCTGAACCACTGGGCCCCCCTAAGGTAATTAAGAAACGTATTTCACTGCTACGATTTTCAGCAGTATTTTTAACCTAAGGAAAACAAAACATGGCAACTCTTTGTGTAGTTGGCAGAAAAAAACCTTGACAATGTCCCCGTCAAGCACTGTTGAGATAACAGGGTGGGCAAAAGAAGTGACTCAGAATTGGTATCAACCCACTCAAAGTGAGATGCAAATAAAACCACTGGCTTTTCGAGGTACCCTGTGCTCTCACACCTCTTAGGGGCCTTGCAAGACCCACTGGCAGCAGCAATTACAAGAAACAACCCAAAATGCTGCTCTCTGTACTGGAAAAAATTTCTGTTTGAAAGGTCTCACCAAGCTAGTCCCTCTCTCGACTCTGAAATATGCGAAGAGAGGGGCAGTACTCCCAGAAACAGTTTCATGAGCAAAACAAGGAATATTTCTTTGTCTGGAACAAAGAGGAGGAGTAGAGACAGTGGAAAGAAGGTGGCTCTAAGGAGAACCATATGAGTGAGAAGGAAGGAATCATTTATTTTTCTTTACCATCTAACTAAAAAAGCATGCTACAGAACATTTAGGCTATGAAACGGGCCATGTCTCTGGGACTGTCTACTTGGACTTGCAGGATGCTCTTGAGCGTGAAGGATGTATTACAGACCAAAGACTCAGTGACTTAGAATCACACCCATCATGCGACCTTCACCAAAATATATGGGCAAGTAGGACATGCAGAAGCTTTGTCAATAGAGCCATACTGCTGAGCAGAGACTGCCTGAAAGGGGGGTTGCACTGACAGCTCTTTCATATAAACCCAGCAATTGGGAAAATGGAGGCGGGTGGATATGCAGGGAAAAGCTTCTGTTGTGCAGCAGATGTTTTCAGCCTGCTTGTGTGGAGGCTTCTTCCAGCTTACAGTCAGGGAGGCCAAGCTGAGGGGACACAGAGCAGTTCAGGAGTTCATAGTCCCACTGACTAATTTTTCTATTGAGGAAATGTCAGGGTGTGTTTGCTTGTGCTTTGGGATGTCTTAATTCCCTCCTCTGATGATGGCTCCTGTCCTGTAAATGTGTTGACTGTTGCTGGTTAGTGAATTCACTTCAGCCTGGCAACTTATCTGCTAAGGCAATTTGAGCAGCAGATAGTTGATATTTACCAGGCTTGAGTTAAAAGTAATTCATGCATTACATTTGAATGTTGAATCTGAGGTAACCAGTCAATACAAGAACATAGTCCATAAGTAAAAACAGATGCAAAATTAATCAGATACATTTTTTTTCTGTTTCTTTCTCTATGGCTTTTCTATTTTTCTCGTGAACTCTGTCTATTCCCATCTTTTCCTTGTTGCGGGGAAAGAAACCTGCATGCCAAGCTCACAAACAAAACTGCCTTCAACTGTCTTTCTGCTAATCAACACAGCAAAACATCCACCCATTCTTGCAATCCCAGGGGTCGCTGTAATGACAATGTTATGTGTGACCAAAGCAGTGCCAGGAGGGGCAGACTGGAGCGTGACAGAACAGAACCTCCCTCAGCAGCCGGTGTGCGGGAAGCTGGGAGCACATATCACAAGAAATGCTGCCACATGCCTCTCACTATCTCTGCTTTGCTTGCAACAGAAGGACTTTCTTCTGACCTACCATGGCAGTTCCTATGGCTTGTTTGATGCTTTTATGTTTTCCTAACTGCCTACTCACCCAGCAATACTATTTGTCAAGGGGGAAAGCCCCAGTTGGACTGAATCAAGAATTCCTTCAAGCACAATGCTGCCCAAATGCTCATGGCTGTGCTGCATGGGGAAGGTAGGATAGCAAAGTAACTAAAAATGGTCCCAGAGAACCCCCACCCAAGTTCCCCAGACTGGGAGCCTCAGTCATCTGCTGTGGCTGCTGCACAACTATCTCCAAGGACTGACTGAGGAGTCCTTATGAGCAACATGGTGAATAGGGTCCATCCTGTTCTCAAGAGGCCCCTCTTCCCAAAAGGACACCAGACTTGACACCATACTCTCATTTCTGCTGAATACAGATATCAGAGACGCTGGACTTTACAGCTCAGCATCCAACAGTCTGTTGATGTTGTTCCTACACACACCAATTGCTTTTCTTGCTACACTGCCTCTGTTAGGAAGGATTTAAGAGGTTTGAGGGTCAGGCCATGAATAGGCTTTATTTTTTGCCCTGTAGGGATATTGTAAAGGCCAGTGAGAGATGTGCACTGTGGCAAGCTGACTGTGCTTATGTCTGGTTCCATTATCATCCTGGGAGTAGGCCTGCCATTTTGACACCAGAAGACTAAGATTTCACAGTGGAAGGTCATAAATCAGCATTAGTTACCTTGGAGACTGCAAATGAACTGTAAAATGCATGATGTGCTTGGCTACCAAAGAGTACCAACATGCCACCACCCTTGTCACATAAATTTTGGCCAGTTGAACATTGGTGGTCTGTTAGTAGCAGGTGTGGAGACAGAGAGCTTTGTAGGTCACCTTTAATTCTGACAATCAGGAACTGACCTAGTACCTGGGGAAGAAAACTGCAGTAGTGGTGGTGAGTGTCCGTAACATCCATGTAAATTGGTCTATCGGTCACCCTTGAGTAGGTGCACCAGGCACAGATTTCCTGGGAGGGGTCAATGATCCCTTCAGCACCTTCCTTCAGTGACATCACCTGTCTTGCATAGCATGTCACCCCACTACCTCCTCTGTGTCTAATGCTGAGACTAAGCAGTAGGACAAGTGAGGAAAACACACTCTTGCAGGCCAGCCTTTCCCTCTGGTATTTGCAAGCAAATAGCAAGAGCAACATGTGGTACATCTTCAAGGTCCCACTGAGAGGATGTGCCCTGGAATACCCAGAGCAGACCCTCTGTGCTCGTGGCTGGGCTGTGGTCATTGCCACTCTCCTTGTGGAACAGTCCCTTTTCCTCACTCATGCTTCTGGGAGTAGCTGAACATTTACAACATACTTGTTTTGCAGCTCAGTTCCTACTCTGATGCACTAGCTAGTTGTATATTGAGTATTGGATTTTTAAGAATTAACTTCAAAGTTACATCAATATAAAAGAAGGATGTAAAGCGATAGAATTTATATGTTGTAATCCAGATGTTTAGAGGCTTCCCCCATAACTACAAATGTTGCATCTTGTGTCATTTGATTTCACAACTCTGTCTCACTGCTTTTCCTTCTGTCTTCCCAGGAACCAAGAGCAGGGCAACCCTGAGAAATGTCTCTCTGAAAAAGACACCATGGGGCAGGAGGCTGAGCCTTCCTTGGGGGCTTGTACAGTCTGAATTTGAGGTTGCCTTTCCTGACATCAGGCACAGCTTCTGACAACAACCCTGCAAACTTGGCCAGAACTGTGAGGGCTGAGCCAAGCACCTCCTGCCATGTGCAGCACTGCTGCAGGGGTCCTCAGGGAAAGGGTTGCCCTCACTTACACTTCATCAGCTCCATGGTAGTATCCTTCTCTCAGTAATACGTAGGGGCAAAAGAGGACATATTTCTTCTTTTTGGGAGCATCAACTAGTTATAACACCTTCCTAGCTAAAAATGACAAAAACAGAAGGCAGCTACAAGAAGACTTCTTAGGCGTATTGCTGTAGGTGTTTGCTCATCCTGAGGTTGCAAAGACTGCCATAGTCTCATCCCTCACCGAAACACAGGCTGAGAGAAGAGGAGCAAACCAAGGACCCAGGGGTGATATAAAAGTATGCAGCTGAGAAGTGGTGGGAGCTGTTAGCATCAGAGCTGCCTTGACCCCAAGTAGGACTATAGTTGTGTCTGTCGCAGAAAGGATGGGGTAACTTTCCCTCTGGGGGGAAGCTTGTCCCTCCCTTGCTGTACTGTCACTGCACCTGCAGTGGCCTTTGGGAACAGAGGACCATTCGATTTGGGCCAAAGATATCACTCCACCCTCCAGTCTTGTACTCAACTCTCTGTCCTCAGCTAGGTTTCTGAAGTCCAGAAGAGTGGCTTGACCTGTTCTTTCTATCCTGCAACCTGGAAAGCCAAGAGGCATTAAGTATCTCAGCTGGCTGTCTTAAAGGGTGCCTGCTGTCATTAAGGAGAGGACAGAAGTGGTAGCTCCATAATATCCACAGAGAGTTTCAGCAAATGCTTGAAGAAATGTTTCCCTCATTTGCTAGGACATGAATCTGAAAAACACTCACTGGATATTAAAAACAAACATTTGTTAGATAATAAATCCCAGGCTACACTTTCTTGATAAACTGTATGATTTTATGAGGATTCCTCAGTGACTGAAGGCAGATTCTTTCCCAGTGTTGTAATTTGTTTTGAGCTTTGCTCTTTGTTACCTGGTTTTGCCTACACCCTCCTCTGTGAATGAGGAAAACACCTCAAATTGCCTTTTCTGTAATCTTAAGGGAGAAATTCAAGTAACCAGTAAAGTAATAAATCCTTACTACAGATCATCACTCATTTTTCTTATGAATACGTAAGACTTTTACCACTGGTTGGGGGAAGAAAAAGCAAATATTAGTGCAATTTCTCTCATTTGTTACCACAACAGACTAAAAAAGAAAATAATGAAAAAATAATAATTTCAAAAAATTTAAAAAAATCCCTCCCTCTATCCAGCTATTGCACTAGTCCAAGTCTATGCAGTGGGACCATGAGTCATGTCACCAACAGCTCTGCAAGTACAGAGCTATTTCTACATCCTAACAAAAGCAATTCTGTAGCTCAGGATGACAAATTCACAAAACATCTGTGAAAGGTCAAGAAACAACATGCCACTTTAGGACAAACAGACTTTCTTCTGAGATCCCACATTTCAGAGAAAAATCTCTGCTTCTCAGCACATGCTGCCAAAAGCTATATTAAAAATATCATACCATAAAGATAGAACAAATATTAATGTAGCACATTGCTGTTTTATTTAGGTTTTTTAGCAAACTCAGAAAGGCAGTTGTAATATTAAAAAACCCAGAAAGCCAGCAGCCAGGTACTAGCATTCTTCACACTGTGAAGATCCTTCCTTGCATCCAAGCCAAATCTGCTGTTCCTTTCCCCTTCTGTATAACCTGTGCAGCCCAGGGGCCAAAGGCTTCATAGTTTCCATATCTCCCTTTTCCATTCCAGAGACTGTTCCCAAGGAACCAAGACAGCTACAAGTGCACCTCCAAAGAAAACAGGCTAACTGGGAATAGGAGTGAGGTGACCGGTTAAAGAGATTCTTAGGGCGGGACCTGAAACAAAATAACTAAGACATCTGTGTGCCCACTTGGAAGGCAAAATCTGTGCCTTTGGAGAGCAGAAAAGATTCTGCCTCAGGGATGAATTGGTCTGGGAGAGGTCTGCAGATTATCATGTAGCAGTTTCCAAGCAAAAATCCCCTCCTGTGGAAGAGGACAAGCTAGCCCAGGTTTAAAAAAAATTCATTTAAATCCCTTGGAATGTAGTTTTCCTTTCTGTTTTGTCACTTAAAATCATAATTATAGGTGCTACTACTGCTCCGTCCATTGTTACCCCAGGCTAATATTTTCCGTCATATCCACTGTTTCCAGTTGCTTGTAACTTTGTCAATCTTTAACTTCTTTAAAGGTCTAAAATCTTCCATGCTCTTTCTCTGACTGAAGTTGATTAGGAAATATCCAAGTTCAGATGCTTTCTATAAAAAAAAAAAGCTCCTGATAGAGGCAGGTTTCCCCACCAGCTCTTGAAAATCACTGTGAAGGTTTAGCAGAAAGACAACAGAGAAGTTAGGAAGCTGTGTGACACCCTCTTGCTGATAGTTTTTCTTGTCTCAGTTGATGTGGACTTGATGAGCAAAGTACCAATGCCTGCCACTCCTTCATGCACAGTTGAGTTTTATCTGTTCTCAGTAACTCTGTGGCTGAAGCTGAGGGCAGCTGGTTGGAGATCAATCTCCTGCTAAAGACATCCCAGACACCGGCAAGCCTGGCACTGTTCAGAAAGGACTGTGTGGGGCTTCTTATGCTATACAGGAGAGAGAGGGGGAGGGAGGGGGGGAGAGAGAGGGAGGGAGGGAGAGAGAGGGAGGGAGAGAGAGGGAGGGGGGGAGAGAGAAAACATGGCACACTCTGTGCCGAAATCTCTTTCAAACTGATGTCACGGTCAGTGCTGCAGCAGTAGAGCAGCTCTGTATTCCCATGTCACCAGGCAGACACATGCCTGAACCATCTCACCTGTGTCATTGCCACAGCCCTGTCCGTAAAACTGGGAAGGAGGCACATCACAATTACCTTATCAACATTTGTGAGGGGCACAACTTGCTGGTATTGTAAAGTGCACTTATACAACCCAGCCCTGGTCTTCCCTGGTGCCTTGTAGGGCCACAGGCCTTTCACATAGTGACAATATTTGTGACTAGCTCCTTTAGAAAACTGGCCTTTAGTGTGACCTTCCAGGGCTGGCTCGCCTCCACAGAAAGCATGTTGCCACTGACTGGGTGCACTTTGCAGAGCAAGTCATGCAGCAGTAGGTATTCCTGAGCAGGGAATCTCCTTTCCCAAAAGAACTTGGTTATTAGTGGATTATTTGTTAAGGGACTCAGCGCACATATTTTCTAAATTTTATGGCTAACATTTCTTGTAGAAGTTAAGGATGGGATATGCTCTTCATACTTATTCAGTGGAAGTAAATGGAAATCATAAGCAGGGCATAGTACAGTTTGGAAAGAAACACAAAGCACTAGGCATCCCTCCTCCACAGACTTGTTCTTTGAGGAGCTCTCAGCAAAGCCACCAGAGCAGAAACAAAAAAAGTCTACCTCTCACTCTATAAGACTCAAGTCTACCTGTCCCTCTATAACACTTCCTTAATAGCTTTGACCTGAGAAAGGACAAAGCATGCCAGCAAAGGTATCACCTTCACACAACAGCAGCATTTCCACCACATTCCAGGAGACCTGTGGCTCCTGACAATCTAATCTGCCTCCAGCCTAAGAGTTAGACCCAGGAGACGGATTTTCCCAATCTCTGCTGTGTTCGGGTTCCTTTGTGCCACTAATACAGGGAGGAGGAGGCAGCAAAGCAGAAAAAAAACCAACTCAGATAAAAGGCATTCTTAATGTTGCTTCATCATATATGTTTGCTTTAAGGTATCATTCCTTTTTAAATAGCATATAAACAAGCACAGATTAAAAAATCCCTTTTCACATGCTAACATTTCAGAAATCTGGGACTATGTGCTCCGTTAACTTTGAAGGAAATAGAGGCTCATGAGTGCCAATATTATTGTTGAAAAAAAGGTCTAAGTCACTTAGACCTTAGAAAGTTTTTTGCACAGCTTTCAGCTACATACTTGAATCATCAAAGTGTGTACAAAAATAACATTATGTGTATAAATTTCTACTTAATGAACACACATGTTCACATATATTTAATTTAATTGAATTTTAAGGTGGCTTTTGCATAGTATCTGCCTCCTCTATTTGTGGCTAGGACTGAGTTAAGACATTTATTTGGAATTTCCTTGTCTTCAGCTTCTTGTAACTTTGTTCACACCTCAAAAATCACAAAAACACTTATTATAGATGGGGAAAACTAGGCAGTTTCAGCTATTTTCTAACATTATTCAAACACTTTTAAAAAATACTCTGATAAAATGTAATTCCAAAATATTTGTTTTCAAAATGGGGATATTTTTTATCAGAAAGAGATCTGCTGAGAAAAGTGTGCTGTTTAACACTCAGACATGCAGATCTGTACTTATGACTGCATTGACTTCAAAGGAACTGCTTGGAGCAGTGGGCTCCTACACAAAGGCTGGGACATCCTGTCATATGTGATTTTCTTGCCTCTCCACAGGTGCATTCCTGTTATTTATTCACCACTTGCGCTATACTTCATTGGAAAAAGAAAACCAAAAAGTAATTCATTATGCAACTTTTAAAGAGAATAGATTTTAAGGTCTTTGAAGCAAGAAGTTCTTTTGTTCTATATTTGACCAGCACTAAAAGTACTACAATACAGCTCAGAGACTTGGTCTTTATGTTGCAATTATGCTACAAATAAGCAATAGCAAAAACCAAGATATGCTTGAGATGCAAGTATTTGAACAACAAAGAATAATGTGATTTTTTTCAAGCAAGATTCAAATCTTTACACATTTTAAGCCTTCACTTGAATCAATATCTAATAGGCCACACCACTGACTTATATTCCAAATATTACACCTGCATATATATTAGACAATTATCATGCCAAGGGAGTATTTTTGCTTTGATTTTTACTCCTGGCCCTGCTTGTTTCTGCAAATTGTGTTGATTCAAAAGCCAGAGACCTTGGCTAATTTATGAAGGATGATTAACACTCGAGCAAAAGTGTTTCAAAATCCAGCTACTGCTAATTTGCCAAAAGAAGGAACAAAGTCGTGAAATGCATATTAGGGCTGAAAAAAGAAGGGAAAAAAGAAAGAAAAAAGAAGGGAGGGGTGGGGAAGTGATAGTTGACTCTAAAACTGAGAAAACTAGACCAAGAGAAACTGAAGCAAGTATAAAATACACAGAATGTCTAAGAAGTGAATTGGGTTTTTTGAATGCTTGGCAAACTTGTGTGGGAATCTGGGAGCCAAAGAATATAGGGAAACATAAAAGTTCTGAATCTGTGGTTGCTTAAAGAATACAAAAAGCCATTTATGCAACAGGAGAGACCTGACGAAATATGAAAAATACATTACTATTTATCACTATGACCAATGTATTTAAAGCATTGGTGACATAAGTATTTTCTCACGGTTTAAGCTGCAGAAAAACACAAATGGATCTTCAAATAGAAAAAGGGATCCCCTACATCCACATCTATTTCCTCTAGGATTTAACTAAGAGGAAGAATTCTTCAACAGAACCACAGCCTAATCCCACCTTCCCACCAGTTTTGGAAACCTAACTTCCAACTTTCCAATCTTCATGTTTGCTAAAATTATTGTAACACACTTTTTGCCTCAACTACTCTATTAGAAGTTGTTAGTGAAATTGAGATGCTTTATAAAGTACTTAACACACTTGTATATCCTATCCTTGACAGGGTTTTTACAGATCAACTCGGTGGTGAACTCAAGTTTCAGCAGGGGAATGGGTCAGGGAGCAAAGTGACAACAGAAACTCTTTGTGGCAAAGGACCATAATTTGAATGACATTCATTTCAAGCACTGCTCTCACAAACATATCTCCCTGGATGACAAATACTTTCCATAAGTACATGATAATTAGTCAAAAGCACACCCACTTTGGGAATATATAAATACTCTGAGACTGGTTAGAGCTACCCACATATTAACATCCCATACATTAGAGTTGTTTCAAAAGAAGATTTTCAAATTACACTAACAAGACCTTTTTTTATAAGTAGCTGTAGTGTGCTGGAGGTAAACCTTGGAGAGCAGATACCTCAGTGGAGAAGGTTGCTGTGAAGTGTGACCTCCCTTTACCTTTCTCCTTCTCATTTTTATTTAAGCAGAACTATTTAAGATCATCATATTACACAAAAGCAAAAAAATCTGTTCATTTAGGGCTCTCATACAGAAATCAATGTCTGTGATTTTCTTGCCTCTCCACAGGTGCATTCCTGTTATTTATTCACCACTTGCGCTATACTTCATTGGAAAAAGAAAACCAAAAAGTAATTCATTATGCAACTTTTAAAGAGAATAGATTTTAAGGTCTTTGAAGCAAGAAGTTCTTTTGTTCTATATTTGACCAGCACCAAAAGAAAATGGAGCCCAGCATTCCCACTTTGTAAGCAATGACAGGGCAGTGCAGAGAGTGCAGTGACTTCCCCAAAACCATGGTTTGGTGACAGATGGAAGCAGAAACCACATATCTTTTCCGTACTCTAATGCCTTTATCCTTACCTGAACAAGTGGGCACACTGCAATGCAATGGTAAGGAGCTTGCATTGACCACTACTACTCATTATGCTGTTCCCTCATAATTGTCCATTGAATTTGGTGCCCAGAAACTGCAGCAATGGGAAAGGTAAGAATTGAACTGCAGCTTAGGGGCTTGGTGTTGTCAGAAAGAATGCAAAGAAGGTGTGGTCACTAATCTCTAATCATCTCTGGGTTGAACTGCAATATAGTCTGCAACTTTTGCAAAAACTCAGTCTCTAAAGAATTCTCAGCATTACAAAGTTGTGGTGCATGACGAGAAAAGCCACCAAAAGCTTTTTGACAAACCTCAAAACCACTCTCTGATCATGACATTCATAACCCTGCTGAATACCAAACCTGGTCTGCAGCAGTGTTTAAATTACACAGGTTTGAACAGGAAGAATGGGGGAACAACAGAAAAAAAATTTTCATGAAAAGAAAAGTCAGAGTATGAGAAACCTTACCTGCTTTGGCCATGCTGCACATTTGTCCCCTCTCTTTGTCCTCTTTGGCAGTCCAGTTGCACTGCTTGAAGTTGTTCTTTTGGCCCAGTTGGACTGCCACCGGGTTTTCTTCACAGCAAACTTGGGAATACCTGGATTTTGCAAGAGAAGAAATAAACCAACAAACTGAGATTCTGTATAATCCTGGCAGGGAAAAACTACTGACAATCTTAACATTTTTTTCCTTTAAACAGCTAGGTAAAGCACTTCTCAATTTGTAATTCAGCCTCATGGTAACAACAGCAGAAACAGTGACCAAAATTGTAATTATCCTTATTCTGAATCCTTTTTAATTGTTCAAAACTAACTTTCTCTTACCAAGCAGACACATGAACATATATCTTTTATAAAACTAGACATGATGCAGTTACCTTCTCTTCTGGTCGGTTGGGGTATCACTCATCAGTTCAATAACAAATATGGACCTAAAGTTCTCTTTGAAACTTTAATCTTTATCCATAGTTTTCTCTGGAAAACTTCTCTATTTCAGTCTCCAGTTTTTGGGTTCCAAATAACTGAACAAGTTGCTGAAGTGTTTGCTCAAGCTAATAAATTAGTTGGCTGGCACAATTTAAGAACAAAGTGTTACATTCCCATGCAGCATCTTTAAAACAGTAACTTGCTTGCAAGGACAAGAGCAGTCACGAAGCAGTAACTTAGCCCAAAATAGTATGTAAATTTTGGTTGTACTGGATCACTAAGCCACCTGTTGGAGGGTCATTTGCATCTACTTAAGTAGAACAGGGTTTACTGAGACACAGACTGATTTCTTAAGTATCTATTAGGATCTAGACAGGAAAACTTTCATTTCTTAATGAAAAAGGTCAAATTCTGTAATCTACACACTAATAAGAATTTGAAGAGCTAAGAATGGCAGTATTAAGAACACCCATGTACACGTAATCAAATGAGTCTCCAAAATAAATGCCAAGATCACTTTAAAGGGAGATGAATTACATAATGTACTTGTATGAGGGAATGCAGCTCTCCCTGCACTGAGAAGTTTAACACCCTAGCATGCAGCAGTCAGTCCAGGTGAACAAGCTCGCTACAGAATTTGAATCAGAAAGCTTTATCAAAGCAAAGATTTTTTTTTTTTTTTTTTTTTTTTTTTTTTTTTTTTTTACTTCTTGCAAAGACAATAGACACCACCCTGAAGTGCCAAGCACAGCAGATTTTATAATGCAATACATCTGCCTGCCTGTGATCACCACTCCAAGATCTGAAGTCTACGTGCTGGCAACAAACAGCCCTACCACAGAAAATGTTTGGTTGAAGTATTTGCACTACACAAGATTGTGTCTAGCCTTGAATCTTTTCCAACACTAGTTCATGCCAGTATTGCAATGAAGCCATTAAAAACAGTGGAGTTACAGCAACACAAGCCTATAGTCTCCCTGCCTTTGGTAGCTTGGGTGCCTTTGCTGGTCACTACAGAGACCAACAGAAATTTGTACCTGCCACTGAAATGGAGCCAATGTCATTACTGCTGAATCTTCCATCAGAAAATTATAGGTGTGGCTAAGACAGCTACAGCAGAGAGAGACCAGACATCAACAGCTTTGGAGCAAGTACCCCTTTATATAAAACTTTTCTGTAAAATTGTGTTTTTTAAACTTTCCTTGTGGGCCTCAGTGTGTAAATACCTCAGCAGGGCCTGACTTTAGGATGGTGGTGCCTGATAGGGGGGAAGGCATGTAGTGGAAGGGGGAGATCCTGGACACAACCAAAACAATGTCAAACTTTGCTTTTCATTGTTGATTGGAAACTGACCAGGAGAAACTACTACAGATTTAAACATCAGTGTAGTGAAAGTGTACCTCAATAACCAAAGTGCTAAGAAAGTGTAAAATAAATGCTAGTGTACATCAGTCTGAAACAGGCATTTTAAAGAACGCTCACTAGGTGATTGAAGTATTTACATAGCCTGTTTACATAACAGTATGTTTTTTGTTTCTCTAACAGTATTTTTTTCTGCAGCAAATGCATATCTGTACAAAATATATCCAGCACATAAAACCTAAAGGTGGAACATGTGTATCTGATAAAGAGCCTGTTACAAACTTATTGTATTTCAGGATTGTTCCACTTCAGTTTACAATTTGTTTTATGTTCTTTTGAAACTGATTTGGTAAAACTGGAATCAATTTAATTCACTTTTAATTAGTTTTCAGTGGGTTAAGACAAAATTATGAAGTACAGCAGACATTGAAGCACTGAGCTGCCTATAGTGTTTAGAACAACTAAAAATAAAGCATATCAAACTATGAATTCCACAAATTTCCTGATTTCCTGGCCCCAGTCACTCTGTCTCAGATCCATGTTAGAGTGAAAGAATTTTTATACAATTCAGTCTTCCTTGGACAATATGATAGGTATGTCATTAAAATATTTCCATGCAGTCACTGTGTTCAAACAATAACAGGCTCAGTCCAACTCATTTTGTAAATATGCTATAGCTGTTCAAGGGCCCTCTGAGCTCACGGGACTGGAGTGATGGCCCTCAGTGGTCAAAAGAAGGGAAAATTCTCTGCTGGGATTTTTCCATCTGGTTTCCAGTCCAAACTCTGTGGATCAAAGAAAAAGCATTTTCTCTTTCACTGTGTTATCTAACACAAGCCAAAGTATTTTTGGGTTTGTTCAGTGGAAAAGCAAGATAGCACCACTTTATGGAAACTATCCCTATTTTTATTGGTTTCAAGTCACTTTTTAAAGTCATAATGTAGAGTAATAGGCATGGGCATGAGCCACGTGAGTGCTGGTACAGAGAGCAGAACAATGAAATCTTTGTTCTGTTTTTGTTTGGTTCTTAAGAAAAGACACGACAGCCATTCCTAGAAAGATAATCACATGGTTGCAAGTTTAGAGGCAAATGTAAGCATTTTTTTGGCTTTTTGTCTCCACAAACCAATAGCAGAGCTACCAAATTCTTTTAAAAGTTGTAAGGCTATTCAGCCTTTAAAGCTTCTGCTGAAATGCAGCAGTCTAGAAGAACAAGTTTAGTTAGTCATACAGAGCTGACTTGGAGCCTTCAAAGGCAGACATGCTCTGCTTTCTTTCCATTTCAGGCACTTTCTTCTAATTATATCTTAGTTATATCAACTACCTCTCTAAGTCATAAGTTCTGGTGCTCACTTCTAGTCAGCTGGCACCTACCTGACCTTGGGAACATGGACTCCTCTGTATCCTGAACTTTTCAGGTATATAACAAATGAAATCATAGAATCATTTAGGTTGGAAAAGACCAAGCAACAGGACAAGAGAGAATGAACAAAAACTGATGTACTGGAAGTTCCACTTGAATATCGGGAAGAACTTCTTTACTGTGCAGGTGACCAAGCACTGGAACCAACTGCCGAGAGCAGTTGTGGAGTCTCCCGCAATGGATATGTTCAAGAACTGTCTGAATGCAATCCTGCGCCATATGTTCTAGGATTACCTTGCTTGAGCAGGGAGTTTGGACCACATAACCCTCTGCCATCTCTTCCAACCTTACCCATGCTGTGATTCTGTGATCATTGAGTTCAACCATAAAACTAACACTGCCAAGTCCACCACTAACCCATGTCCCCAAATGCCACATCTATACATCTTTTAAATACCTCCAGGGATGGTAACTGCACCACTTCCCTGGGCAGCCCATTCCAACACTTGACAACACTTTCAGTGAAGATATCCTAATATCCAATCTAAACATCCCCTGGCAAAACATGAGGCCATTTCCTCTTGCCTTATCCCTTGTTACCTGAGAGAAGAGACCAAACCCTATGTTGCTACAGCCTCCTTTCAGGTGGTTTTAGTGATAAGGTCCCCCCTGAACTTCCTTTTCTTCAAGCTAAATAACCTCAGCTCCCTTAGTCACTCTCCTCACATGACCCTTCACCAGCTTGGTTGCCCTTCTCTGAACACACTCCAGCACCTAAAAGTCTTTTGTGTAGTGACATAGTCTTTTCATTACAAGGTACAGAGTTCCAAAAAAATCCACCCCAAAACAAAACATCCCACAAACACAGAAAAGAAGTATGAAGTAGAATAGTTTTGTATTTTTTCTGTCTCCTAGACATTAGAGAGACATTAGTAGTTAGCACATCACAGAGAATCGAAGGATGTCAGTAGTGCAGTCAAACACTTTCTTCCGTACTGCTTACAAAGTCTATCAGACACATCAGTGTTTTAAATGGGGATCAGAAATCCAAAACTTTTTAAAACTTGCTGGATTTAAACTTCTAAGAAACAAAGATTAATAGGATGTATACATTGTACCCATCAGATCCCAGTGGAAAGACTCTCAGACAGCAAGTAGCACAGGCAACTGTGTGATTATTCTACAAAGTCCGTGAAGAGCCCAATCTTGCAGGAGGCCAGGAACACACTTGGGACCAGTGCAGAGTGCCAAGCTGTTGGGAAAAATTTCTCTGTCTGCAGGAAAACTAGACATTTTTTATATCAGTCTGTGGAAAGGAAAAGACTATACCCAAAACCAGTCCAAAGAATATATATTCCATATAAAGGAAATTTCAGCTAAGGAAAGGGAAAAAAATCAGAATTCAAGAGTCAGATACTTTCACTGATTGGAATATTATGGTGGATTTAGATGAGATGATTATTACAAACAGGACATGACTACATTGATTAATGCAACATCTGAATCTAAAATAAAGATTTTGCAGAGAAAGTTGACTCATGTGGAATACAGATGGGTAAAACTTCAGGCATACTCCTTGCAAGGGGCAATAAAGTCCTGAGAAGTAAAAAAGTTTGCAATTGCCTATGGAAATGGAATATCTGCTCTTAGGTTAAAAACTTATCAAAGCATATATTTCATTTAAAGACTTTATGGTGCAGAGGATGAGAAAACCTTGAAAATGCAACCATTTCTATAGGAGGTAGAAAATAGAGCACAGCTGTGCATGCAATTTGGTGTGCTGTAATGGTGGGCAGGCACTGCGGCGAGAAGGCCAGCTCCTTCCCCACACCTTCCTTTGGAGCTGCAGCACCTTCTGCCCTCCAATCCAGCCTGCTCATCTCCCACACAGCCAGTTGCTGTTGGGAGGGGTGAGTCTGCTGTTGAATCTGTTCACTGAACCCTGCCTTGACCAGACATTTAGCAGCTGTTTACCGTAACCAGGCTGTGCACACAGGGAGTGGAGGGGCAGCAGGACGGCTGCTTCTGGTGGCAGCCTGCAGTTAGACCAAGTTCTGCACCATGCAAAACTCAGTGTAAGCAACAGGACACCGAAGGAAGAGACAGGTTTCCGACAGGTGAAGAAATATCATAGACACTGCATTACTGTCTGCTTTTAATATTAGAAAACTTCTTTTAATTCTCCCCACTGTTTAAAGCTTAGTTTAAAACAGAAAAGGGGTGGTGAAAATAGTCTGAAATTACACACATCAGTATGTGCAAACAAATGCTACATCCATGGTACAAGTTTGGCTTGGGAGTATTTGTTGATGTTGACTCTGGGTAGTGTTTCTGCACTACTCTTGTCACTATCCAGGTTTCTTTAAAGAATATATGCCCTCATACATAAACCATGTATTTAATACCTATGATAAACTAGCTGAGCATAATGTCACACATTGAATCACAACTTGATTGTTATATTTTGTGACAGCTGTGATTTGAATGACATTACTTCATAACCAGGGAATTGAAATTAAGCTGTCTTATGGAATACATTGTCAATATTGTTTACATAACATTTTAAAAAGCTGGTAAGTTTGCACAGGTAGGGAGCATTAACCTGCAGGACAACACACCTGCGACTATCACCTGTTGAAATCCTGTATAATAAAAGTTGTAGAAATATGCCACTAATGCTAAAAATAAAACTATTGTAAGTTCTTGCAAACACAATGTGAAAAAGTGAGACAAAGAAAAGCATCACAGGCTTAGGCCTATGCACATATATAGTAACAAAAACATAGTCATCCTCCTGCCAGAGGCACCTGACTCTTGTGAAGCTCCCTCTGAGTTGACTGCTATGTTCCTGGCTACAACACCGGCCTCTGTATTGTATCTCCTGTGTGGCACTAGGGTTTAGCTTTCAAAAGTGTTATGGGAACTGGAGCAGCTTTACAGAGCAAATTAAACAATGACTTGAGCCACAGAGATGTTGCAGAAAAAAAAGACCCCTCACCTAAACCAGATGAGGTTGAGGTGAAAGTCAGTGTGGCACTGAAGGTTGCATGAGGGTCATAAACATATAGCCAGCATTTAAATTCTGTGCATCTGTGACAGGAGCAGAGAAATTCATAATGAGAGGCCTCAGGTTTTTGTGAGCCCCCAAGCATGCACATATTACTGCATGCTAAAAAAATAGCAAACCATGAATCTAGAGAGAAAGAGCATTTCTCTGGCAACTGCAGCATAGGCTAATTTCTAAAGGAACTCCATAATCCCCGGTGGAGAGGCAGTGCAAGCCAAAGGAGAAGAAAAGTTATACCTGAGAATGGCAGTGAATATAGGTAGAATTAAGGAAATCTAGCACACTCTTAGTGCTGCTTCCCAGGGAACACAATTGTGATCACCTTGGTGTGTGATGTTTTCTTAAGGTCTCAAAAGAGTGGGATATGGGAAGTAAAGGAAAATGGAGTTCCTCACTAACTCCAGGATTACAGAATTTAGAATAATTCATAATGTATTGAATGTTATCTCCTCTGCTGCTTATGAAACTGCAGAGGAGAATTTAATGTATTCATTTGTTTAATGGAACTGCAGATTAAAGTTTAATATATTCATTTGTCATGCATACAATTAAACCAAAAATTTTTTAGCTGATTGTGAGTTGTTTACAGAGACTAATAATTACCTGATATATCCACTTGAGACAGGCCAGTGACTACACAGTCTGTCTCCTGGCTAGATATGTAAGAATAATTTAGAGTCAGAAAGGATGTCTTAGGAAGCTTGATTCTCTTGGAGAAAATTGGCAGTACACAGGGAGGCAGAAGTTTAAAAAAGCATTAGACATTTCAGACATGTAAACTTTCCTTGTGAGGGCAGTTTACATTGCCTGATATGTCCTTTTGTGAAATATTAGCCTTATTGGCCAGCAGCCCAATTCTCTGGTCACATTCAAATACAGCTCTCATGTGAGTGCGGACTAAGACATAAAAGATGAAAAACAGTTTTTGAAGTCTGCATCTTGGGTGACATGAAGAGGAATTTTAAAAAAAAATAAAATCTTGTTCTATGAAATAAATATCACTGCCAGCTTATTGCAAATACTTGTGGACAAGATGCTCAGCAGATGTGCAAGTGTATAGCGTTACTGACTTCCATAGCACAAACACAATTTACTCGGTGCAGAGCAAAGCTTTGAGCCTTCATAGTTCACAAGTTTTGCTTCTGTGGAGGTTTGCATGGATAATGCTCAGTTTGCTGAGCCATTTCCAGAAAGCAAAGCATGGGGCTAAGCTAAATATTTTTAAATTAAATGAATGATTGCCCTCCAAAAACAGAAGTCTTGTAGAGAGTACAAGTTTGCCTCTTGTTTCAGCTAACAGAAACACCTCACAACTGCAAAACTTCACACCACAAGCCCTCCATGAGCCTGATAGAGTACTGTGGATCTGGATATACATCTGATCTGCTGTGACAAGTTTCTGTTTTCTGCTGCTGAGAAATTTCATTTGGCATGTGAAGTGGCAGCTAGCAACCACATATTGCATCCCTACCCCACAGGAAGGGCTTTCTGCAGAGCTATGCTGTCCATCCTTAGGTGGCCCCAAGCCTGCAGTAATGTGGGCAAACTGCCCTGGCAGTGGCTGTCACATTGTCAGGCAGATGGGCTCTGGGCAACCACATGGACTCACTGCAGGTGAGAAAACCAAGGAGCACCTCAGCCTGTCAGACTGCACTAAGGGGAGCCCAGAGGAGTGCTGGAGGTGTCCCTCTCTCTACCTGTCACAGGATCTGGTAGTGCAACCTGGCACCAGCTACCAGGGATTTTATGCCTTGGAAGAGTTAAAGTGCACTGAAGCAATTTCAACCATTCTGGGCAGGACACAAAGCCATTTTTGTGGATTGTTAAAAGCCATGTATGGGTTAAAGTTTGTAATTTTTGGCAGTACCTGGCTGCCCAGCACAGTGAGGTAACACATCTCCTCACTGGGTCAGGCACAATCCCACAGACCATAGGGCAGCTCTGGCAGCAGTGCTGCTCCATGTCTACCTGGGCAGGCCAGATGTTTGTGTTTTACAGCCTACAACAGCAAAGACATGAGGCCAGCTGACTGCAGACAACACCCCAGCATCCCAGACCAGATTTGGGGTTTGTCTTTGGGAGACATTCAAGGTGCTTGGGGCAGTTTTCTGTTGGCTCTTGAAGACAAAAGCTTTACCCAAAAGAACAGTTGATCAAGCTAAAATACCCGTTTTGTGCTTCATCCTTAAGGTGACCTTCACAGCTTGTTGAACCAAAAGGGATTTTTTTTTTTACCCCTTTGGAAACAGAGGCACTTTACCTCAGCCATGTGTATCTACATTACAAATATATTTTTACTACATTACTGAAGCCTGATGGATTAGAAAGTCTGCTGCATAAATTACACTTTGCAATCCTTTGCCAGAAGCTCAGGGGGAGACTAATTTTAACAAATCACCATCCCATCTCCTTATGGACTGTACTATTTTTTAAGGGATAAATTCACCACAGTACTCAGGGTTCTACTTTCTAGCTTTTTTTAAAAAAAAAAAAAATCAACAAAAAACAACAAAACCCAACACATATAACTACATAATGCGGAAACACTTTCAGCTCATTACTATACTGAAAAAGCCAATAAAAATCTTAAGTTTAATGTGCCTAGAGTTCTTGTTTTGGAAAATGGCTTGATACAGGAGAAAGCGATGCTAGAAGAGCCCCTTTGGGCTTTAGAGCATGACTCAGAAGCCATGAGATATTGCTCCCTCTGCAAACTGGCATAGGCTGCACCTTCCCTTTATGCTGTGAATGCAAGGCAAGACTGGCAGCCAGTTCAGGGTCAGTCCAATGAACAGAGCTAACCATAGAAACCACAGCAAGGAGAGAGTCCATCAAAAACCCTGGGGTTAATGAACCGTGTGGCAGCACCTTGAGACTTTCATTTCATTCCAATGAATGGTTGTAATTAGGAATTAAAACCACCAGCAAAGCTAAAATCATGAAAGGAGGAAGAGATTTACACTCACCTACATGGGGAGTTTTGAATTCCTTGTTCCTTCAAGACAGATTCTTAACTCACCCAGCAGGAACTGTGGTTTGTCAGGATGCTTTGGCCATACAAATTTTCCACACGAACACCTACTGCATATAATTTTTACTCCATGAGCTTTATATGTTACCAGAGGTGGGAACTACAGCCAAAAAAAAAAAAAATAAAATAAAAGCAAAGGTGAACCCACATTTCACAAATTTTTATTCACTTCTGCTTTTAACATGACCTTGGAGAGCATACTTAATTCTTTTTTCATATTATACATGCTCATGCACACCTGTGGTTTGGTTTGTTGGGTTTGGTTTTTTTACCCCAAAGCCTGTTTCGCCTTTTTTTTTTTTTTTTTTTAAGGTATATGAGAAAGATTTCAGGAAGATGGTTGTTTTTGGAGTTCTTCCTCAGATCACAAAACCAGAGCCAGCTTCCTCTTTCATCTTTGAGAAAATAAAATAAAAAAACCCAAACCAACAAACAAACAAACAAAAAACAAACAAACAAAAAAAACCCACTCTAACAGGTAAGATAACAAATCATAAATCCGAGTTTTTGAATTCAAGTGGTTGCCCTTTCTGGTTTTGGAGTCTGCAGTTTGAACCATTAGCACCCATTTTACGCCAGTGCATTTTACCAGAAACTGTGGTCAGATCAACATTGCCTTTCATGGGAATTTTGATCTCAGGTTAGCACAAGAACTGCAGGTCAGCCAGGGAGCAATGCCACACAGAATTGAAGCATGAGACTGTCAAACTGTAAATATCATGAGGCACTGACACACAGGAGAGGGGACAAAGGTTCGTTTTGCCCTAAGCAAGAAACTATTCCTACCCTGTACAACATACTATTCCAAAATATTTTGATCAACACCATAAAACCAAATCTGAATTAATGCTTTTCCTAACTTGTCATTCTGTGAAATACAATTTCAAGCTTTTCATCGTACCTGGACACTTTGCTTTTGAAATAATCTGGGTTTTCCAACAGACAGCTAGTTCACTTCTCCGTGAGCTCTAAGAAGGTCACCTCCTTCCATGGCAGAAGTGGTAGGATGATGAACTCAGTGTTGCAGGTGGGAAGCTGCTCTCCAGAGCAGCTGGAGACCCCAATGCATGTAATTTGAACAGGCAAATAACAAGCCTTTCTTAATATATGTCTTTCAGAAAAACAAACCTCTAATTCCCATGATCATATCACACAGTGAACACTAGCAATGTGTCATTTAAAAGCATATTTTAAGGAATGGTGGTGGGAAAAAAAAAAGCATAGCCAAGAGGCATAGAAACCAGTAACTGTAAATCAGCTGCATCAGTAAAAATTTAATTCCCACGGCTGGGAGAAGGGGAGCTTTCTACCAAGGCTAAAAACAAGTTCCTTGTGGCAGCAGCTGGGAAAGAGATGACACTTCAAGGAATCACACTTCCCACCCTCTCAGCATGGCTGAGCAGACACTCAAGCAACGGGGCATCATGCACCTAACTCCGCAAGGAAAAAGCCCACAGAGTGGAGTTGTTCAATAACCACTAAAAGGCAGGTTGGGAAAGAGCTCTGTTAATGCTCCGGCAATGATTTTGGCAACTGTTACATCCCCAGTTATTTAGGCCTTTGTGAACCAGGAGACAGAGTTTGATCTCACATCTCCCACAGTGGCAGCACAGGGACCAGAGCACTAACAAGGCTGACCATCTCAATACCATTGGCCTGCAAAGGGAATTTCCCTGTCCCAAGCTTCAAATCAGCTGAAGGTCCAGCATTGTTCAGATCAGGAAGATGTTTCTTCCCCTTTTGTACTTCAATTTCACTATAACATAAATGCAGAATCTTCCAGCCTGGAGACACTTTAAGTGCACAACAGGCAGTGATCCATCCAGGACAACAGAATAATTAAACACCGTGATAAGGAAACAGAAAGGGGAAACCTGACCACTCACAGAAGTCAGAAAGGGGAGAAGGTTTATCGAGACAACATGAGCAGGGACAACCCACAAAGATGTCTAATCTGCTTTCTGATGAGCAGTGATAAAACCCCACAAACAATTGTGGTACTTATTTCCATATTAACTGAGAAAGTGAGGCAGAGGTGGATATTTGTATGACCTAACTGCTGATACCTATGGTAAGTCTTTCAGGTTCTCTTTAGGTAACAGTGAGAGGGAAAGATTCACCTCCTTAGGGTCAGCCAGTTTATTTAAATTACACTCCTCCTATAAATTCCCCTCTCAATGTAGGAAACTTTTCTGTCTCTATCCATTAGTAATGTTAAGAAGCATATTTCATGACTTAGAAGCATAATCAGTGCCAGAAGTTTGATGCTGTTACTACTACCAGGTTGTCTTTTCTCTTTGTAGTGTCAGAGCTACAGAGCAGGCTGTTCTCTAATCTTTCCTAAGAGTTTCTGTCTGCTTCCAAAAGAAAGAAAAGCACAAGTTGCATCTAATTTGTGATTAGACACCAACACACTGGTACCAGATACACACACAGCAAACAGTAGTTTTACAATGAAAGACAAGCTAAATATTAATAAGTATGACAAAGTCATCCTCATGGGAGCCTACTTGCAGAAAATACAGGAGTGTGCAAGCACAGGGCATGATCACTGACACCACCCTCTAGGTGGAAAAACTTGTAGCTACTCAAAATAAAGACATGCTATATTTATATATACAGACACATAAAGCAAATTAAAACAACCCACCTTCTGCTGAAAGATTATCACCAGGTGGTTGGTTGGCTGGCTGACGAGAGGTAGTTCATCTTAAACAAGCAAGTTATAGTAAGAGGCAATGCTGTAATAGTTTTTATTAGACCAGTGTGCACATCTGATACAGTGGTTGAGCTTTTTTGGGGTGAGTGCCCCCTTCTCCAGGTCCAAAATAGAAATAGCAACTACCAGGTCAAATGTACACAGGAACAACCAGTCTGAGTTGTGAGTGTAACAACTACGTCTAGGCTGTGTCACTGTTTGCATGATGCTCCCCAGTGTAAGCGTTCAGCTGAGAACAAACAGTGAATTCAGGTCAGAGCATTACCCACCACCATTCACAGAGCTGCTGCCTCTGCCCCTCCCTGGGAAGCTGTTTTTAGAGAGGGACAGTTACTATATCAGCAAAAACAGTAGAAAGCAGCAAGGCAGCAAGTAATTTTCAAGACTAAAACAAAGATAAAAGACAAATGGAAATACATTCCATGAAACTTTTCTCCTTTAAGCTGCCTTCCTCCTAAGGAGAAATGAATGTATTATTCTGACAAATGCTACAGTGAAAAGTTTTGAAGCATTTTTGTTGTTAAAGTTTCCTGTGTTAAAAAAAACAGGTTTGTTTTTTTTTCCTGCTAGTTTTAGCCTACTTAACACAAAAATATTAAATATAGGAGAAGAAAAAGGGGGAAAAAATTAACTAGGAAGGGACTTGAGAAACATTTTTTCTGCATTGAACTCAGAGTGACTGAAGTTCGTAACATAAGTTGAGTGTGTAATATTTTCCACTGCTTACAGTTCCCTTCTGAACTTCCATTTTGTGGGAATACATTTGGATCATTGCTGACCTGTCTTTGGAAAAGGCTCTCTGTGTATTTTGGCTTGGCTTCCTTCCATTTCTACTCCTCTAAGTCTGTTCCCCATTTCAACATCTCTTACTGCCACATTGCCAAACACGTTACACAACCCCAAAGAAGCAATTTATAGGAATATTAGTAATTCAGCTGTGACAAAACAAGTACTTTTCCCTTTTAACAGATCATTCTCTCCTGGGAATCACAGTTATGTGACTGTTTGCTCCCTTGTTTACAGCATTGTACTGGATGGGATGTTTAAGCAGACCCGAAGCAGTATAAATGCATGAAAGCCAGTGCTCAGCAGCTGCTTTCAAAGCAAAACCTGGCTGGAATTATTCTGTGAAGACTTTTCCAACAGAGCCTGGAAGAGTCTCGTATATGACTGTGTAACCTTCCTATAGCCAGCCAAATCATACCAAATGTGTGTAACAGAGAGATCCTGCTCTGATGTCTATAGCCTAAGGTAGCACCATCCTGAGGAGAGTCCTGAGCACTCTAGGAATGTAATCCATCACGAGTACAGGGCACTATTATAATGCCAGCAAATACAGGGATACGAGGCTGCGTAACTTATCGCAGCACTGGAGTTACTCATAAATGATAAAAAGTTTAAAAAGCAGTCTCACCAAAAGTGCTGAAATCCACAACTGTTGCCTGGTCTTGCCCAATTTACTTGCACACTGTCTCCATGGGATACTTCTACAGGCCGTCACTTTGCCAGGTCAAAGACCCCAGTTTTCAGTATTTTATTGGAAGATGATATCAAGTTAAATATCAGCTTCTCTAGAAAAAGATGGCACTCTTTATGTGAGCTTAAAAGCCAAGTCACATCAAGACATTTTCATCCAGCTCTTTTGCAAAACAAAAGCTTCCGATTCATAACATGAAGTGTGTTTTGCTGACCTTCAGTTGTCCTTTTTAGCCCATTTCAAGTGTTGCCATCCCTGCAGAAGAGCTTGCCAGATGGAGTACCTACCTGCCAGAGTTCACAGTCTAACACACTAACATGAAACAAAATACTGACTTCAAATTCATGCACTGATTACAAGCTGCAGCTCATAGTCACATTTATTTCTGCTTGGCACTGATAAAGACCTTCGGAAAAACATTTGTGGCATGAATTAAGGGCAGTAATTGCTCAAGCCCTTCCCATGACTTCCACCACCCAACCCAAAGGAAGTCCTGTAACTATACTCTGCTCCATCATGATCATATTCATCATCCGCTGTGCAGTTGATATAACCTAACATCAAAGTTCAGTGGAGAGTTGTGGTCAAGAGCTGCTCAACCTCTCACAGGAACAAGAAAGAAGTCTAGCAAGACCCTCTGAGCTAGGGAGCAGAGACAGAGCACAGCCAGGAGCAGAGAAGCAAGGTGCTGAGGCTGATGGATGCCTGACGTGCACTGGGTGGTGAGCTGCTCTACTAAAAGCAGTACACCCACCCTTCAGCTGTGAGCACACAAGGAGATGGCCTCAGATGTGAAATGACATTTTCCTCTGTAAGGCTACCCAAGTAATCCAACACAGTTTGTATTAGTTTCAGTAACAAGCAGATTTTATGTTTTCCTGCCCCAAACGGGTGAGCTCTACAATCTGTCAAACATTGACACCCCATGTCACCACAGAGAGACCTTTATCAGAAAGACTTACTTGGATGCAGGGAACAATAAGGCTCTCCATCACTGATGCCATACCATAACCAACAGTATCCTCAGCCTAAGAACATGCATACAGAATAATATCCACATACCTGCACCTGAAGGGGCAGATATCATTCTCACCAAAGTTGTTTCCTTTTGAAATACTTGCAATATCACTGATGTCTTTTCTGGCTTCAACCAGTGCCTACCTGTAGGACACTACCAACAACATCATGACATGGGCAGTGGGACATCTCACTACTGGGTGACATGCAGTCAGTACACACTGACTGTCCAACTAGCCCAATGGCCATTTCACCCATTACCTTCTTATCTGACAGCATATTGTCTCTGGTTATGTGCAGTCACCATGCATTTTGAACATGGATCAGCAAGAATGTGTGTGTAGGGACAGGGTTTGGCATGATGGGCCCTGAATAGCTTGAGGGATCTAGTCCAGCCTGAAGCAGAGAGAGCAGTTTGTTATTGCACTACTAGATCCATACCCTTGATCTTGTTTGGCCTGGGGAATATAAGCCACTCTGTCTGCCATCTCTTTCAGAAGTGAAGCATCATGAAAAATTCTTTTTTAACCATCTTATTAGTAAAACTGAGGAGTGATGATGAAGCACAGGGCAGGGATGACAGTGAAGGGCAGAGGGAAGCAGAAATGTCATAAGCTGCTCCCACAAAGCTGCTGAATTGTGTAATACACCCCCAGCTTCTAAATGTCAGCACTAACGAGTAGGTTTTCTCTTGCCTCTGAGTTTTCCATCTTTCCAGGGCAGAACTGAAGGCTATGTAGGCAGTAACAAGAGAATGAGTAGGCAAACCAAGTGACAGATATTTGGGGGGAAAATGGACAGAAAATTCCCACATCCTCTTCAAGGATTTTAGTTGCTATAGAATCACAAAAATAGTAGTGGGCTATAGAGGCACTATAAAGCAATAACTTTCACTGTCCAAACTGGTACATGGGGTAAACAGGAAAAAAACCACAGGACTAAGGCCAGAGCCATAAGCTACTGGGAGCCTTTGAGACAGAAGGAAAATAGGTTTGAGCCTTCCTGTGTGAATTTTCTGGGAAATAATCAAGTTAATGAAAAACTGTCATATCCAGACTCAATACAGAGATTTACTGATGGCTGTGCCAGCACAGTGTGATCTGTCAATTTGCTGGCTACTCTCAACAACAAATACTAGGACATTTTTTATCAAGGACATTTTATGTACCTTCAGGCTGAAATACAATACATCCTAATAGGACCTTGCTAGATGTGTCACTGAGATATCAGGGTTGAGTTTGTGGACTTTTTACCTCTGTTTCCTACTGTGGCACTTTTAACTTGTCAGTACTAAAGTCAAGATCAGAGACAATGCATTGCCCAGTGTTTCTGAAGCACATTGCAGAGAAAAAAACCTAAAAGACAGTCTTAATAGGACCCTGACTTTTACCTGCCCAAGGAGAGACCAAAGCATCCCAGAGCTGAATGTCCTGAGCCTAAGGAAAGGACAAACCCGGTCTGGGATGAATACTGAGGGAGGGGTACCCAGTGTGTGTTTCCACCAAAATTGCAAGAGTAGGAAGGTAGAGATGTTCCTTGCCTTGGGCAGGCACAGAACAGAAGAAAATGGGGAAGAAAATGCACTGCTTTTGTTTAATCAGAGGTAGCCAATGTCTGCTTTCATCCCCATCTGGCCTTGGTGCCCACATAGATCTGGTAGCATCCAGTCTACTGGCCTGGAGTCCCTTGGTGCACACTACAGTGGTAGCTGGGACCTCCTGATCCCACAGGACCCACAGCTGCTGCCATAGGCACATCCTTTGGGGTGGTGGCAGTGTGGTGGGGCAGCACAAGATCAGCTCAAGCCTGCTCCCCTTTAACCACTAGGACTCTTCTCCCAGCACGAAAAATAAATCCCTTCCTATCTTCCAAATTACCTTTCTCTCAAAACCTAACAAATCAGAATAAAGCCAGGCATGGCAAGGGAAAGTCACAGGGGGCTGGTCACAAACAGTGATGCCCTGCTAATGCCACCAGAGCCACGACAGTCCCAGACCTTGCCTAAAACACAATACCAGAGCACTAAGTGGCACCTTCTGGTGTTATTTTGTTATGTTGATTTCTGCTTTGTTTTTCACCCCACATTTGGAAGTGAAAGCAACTCCTAATGAAGAAGCAGAAGAAATGCTGAAAAATAGGAATGATTTTTGGTTTCATCTTTGGTGAGGGTAATGGCACAGCAAGGGCGTTTACAGTCTTTTTTTCTGCTCCAAGACACTTCCTGCTTAATTAGCCCTCTTGCCACTGTGAAACTATTGAATACCTTCCCTAGTGAGCAGGGAAGAATGCCCTGAGCCAAAGGAACCCACATAACCACAGCATTCAAGTAGCAAATAACATTTTGATTGTCCGTGCTTATATTTTCCATCTTCAGCAGAGCAGATATTTTATTTGTTAGATTTTCCAACCACTCTTCCTTCATTCATGACAGACATAAAAGATGACAGTTAACTCATATGTTTCCTGAGGTCACCTCATTGCAAAGCCTATTATTTAGATTATAGAGAAACTTTCTGATACTCTACAAAGTGAGGGAGAAAAAGGATCAAATGAGCAATTCTATTTACTTTGCTATCTATGAATTTTTGATAACAATAATGCAATTCTGTCCCCAAATCCTCAGTTGTTCTTCTTAAGATGACTGACTTAAAAGTGAATACTGTTACTTGATGTTTTCTTTTCTTCTAAATAAATGCATAGTTTTTAGGTTTGTCTTTATCCAAAATTCTCAATATCCTTAAGCAGTAACTAAAGACAAGACTGCTGCTTTCCAAAGAAGCCAATCCTATAAGAGTTCACCTCTCTTTTACTTCCAATGTTTTAATAAGAATAGAAGAAAGGCAGAAAGCTCCCCCAAGATATATAGATAATAAAAACCAGCAATAACAAGCTCTGCCCTCATGGTCGCAGGGACTGAATGCATCTGTTCACTTCTGCAGGGCTCTGAAAGCAGGTAAGGGAGGATCACTGAGTTTACCATTAAATCTCTGCCCTATCACCCTTTCACCACCACTGTTCAAGAAAAATATTGCAGAAGTGTGGAAAAAAAATAAGTATTTTATCTTGACTTTGTACTTATTTGTGGCCTGTGTGACAACCCACTTCAGTATGGATTTCAACTCTGAGAAAATTACCCATTAAAATTATTCCCACTCAACCTCCAAAAACCCCAATTCCCAAACTCCCAAAACAAAAAACAAACCAGGGAGAACAGTGTGGGCTTGTTGTCATTTATGGGGATGGAAATTTGGTGGAGGTAGGGCCACTTCTTAACTGATTGCTTTGCACAGTGTCTGCTTATGGCAGAGAAAGGGAATCGGACACCAGTGAGTATTTTTTCCCCAAGAACTTCTCCTGTTGTCTAGTCCAAGCAACACCTATATGAAAAAAATATTAGTTTCTGGATAATATCTTATCTACAACTTAGCAGTTATCTTCCTTCAGCACTTAGACTCTACAATATGTTTGCTGTTTGAAAAAGGTTATGGTAACTACACAAACCAATGCAAGGTAGAGTTTTATTCTGAGATGGATTAATAATTGCCAGCTTGTTTTGCAGCAAGTCAGAAGTTGGAGAGTTTTGTGCCAACCCACAAAGGTATCATAAAAGGAAGAATTGGGAGAATCAGGAAACAGAAAGGGACAGAAATTGTTTCAAAGTATAATGTCTGAAGTTAATAACTGATAACAAGGTTGATGCTATGAGGATTATAAAGCTCACATTGCAGAAATGCCAAAAAAAGGTGTGCTTTCTATCCACTCACTCCCTGAATATAAAATGTATATAATAAAGGAGTATTTCTCTCAACTGGGTTAACAGACCTCTAAACTAAGTCTAACAGATATTCTTCAATTTCTTTCACTTCTGGGTGAAGAGCTCACTTTTACATCAAGGCAAAACACAAGTAGCTCAAGAGTTGTTTGAGGATCACGAAAGGATGGGAAGACTGAAGCTCTTTATGCAGCATTCAAAAAAGGTGAAAGGTATCAGGAGGTAAGAATTAGCATCAATACCCTGTGCTGCTTGTATTATTTGCTCTCAGGCTCACAAGACTTTACAATATGGCCAGGCTTGCAGAATGGAAAACCAGGACACTGCCGACAGAAGCCTAATTCACTTCCACATGTACATTATTGTTTTTATCACCTGTGTCTCAGAGGAGCTGTTGAATCAAATTCAGCTTCTCTCAGAGGGAAAAAAGAGACAGGTTAGAAAGATAAGAACAGCTACACTAGAACAGAGTGCTGCATCCTCCAGCTCAGTATCCTTTCCTGCACAGAGACCAGTAAAAGACGCTGAAGTCAGACTATATGAACAGGCTAAAAGCACACAGTAATGCTTTGCCAGAATGCACTCCCCGCAATCAACAGCTTGAGGACTTCCCAAACCAAAAGCATACACTCGTGTGTCCTAAATGCTAAAGGACTTTGCTCCTATGAGCTTGTCTAGTTGCTTTTGAACCTGGGTAGAATTCTGGTCCCCACAATGCTCTGTGGCAATGGCTGCCAGAGCTGAACTATGGATCATGGAAGAAAATTCTCCTGCCTATTCTAAACTTTTCAACCTGTTATTTCTCTTGGCAACATGTAATGTAAGTGGAGAAAATAATTAATTATTTTTTCCCTATCTTCTCTGCTACTCTTTATTTGATAGCTCTCGATCATATTCCTTCCTCCTAGTAATTTCTTTCTCATGCTGAAGTCCTGTAACCTATTAAGTCATGCCTTGGAAAGAAAGCCATTCTATATCTCTGATCATTGCTGCCTTCCTTCTTTGTATGCTTTCTCTTTACTCATCCCTTTTGGGAATGGAGGATTCACAAGCTGCACACACGCTGCCTCTCATAGTGGCACCACTGTTTCTCCTGTTTTCCTTTTTTTCTTTCCTTAACGCTACCTAATACTCTTTTTGCCTCTTTGACCCTCAGTGAGCACTCAACATTTTGACAGAACTGTCCAAAATTACTCCAGGGTCTTTGTGATTACTAATAGCTACTCCACAGCCTATCACTGTATATGTGAAATTAAGGTTGTTCTCCCAACGACTTTGCTTTTATCAACATTAAGTGTCAGATGGCACTTTATCACCTAGTTGTGAAATATGATCTTTCCACGCCATTCTGTAATAAGCTCTGTTTCTTCCCTAACACTTCCTTTCATCATTCTCTATCCTCCTGTGTTGGATCTCGCATGGACAATTTGGGCAGCACTGGCTCTAGTATTGATCTCCAGGAGACTCCAGTGACCTCCTTTCCCTGTGAAGACAACGATGTTCATTGCTACAGCTCAAGTGAGATCCAGTGCACAAAGAAAAACATCTCATGTAATTTTGTGTATGGTATACCCTGTAAGGTGCCAACAAACACATTTCCCTTAAATCCCAAGTCTTGTATGTCAGATTTGTACAGATGTCTTGGATATTGTTGAGCATCACAGGTGGCACAAAGTGCTTATTTTTAGGCCACTAAATCCAACTATTTGTTTTGTGTTTCTTAATGAATTGCAGGCTCATATCAGGACAATCACATTGCTTAGTAGTTTTGTTCCTTCTCAAGTGTTTGGCAAAAGCTGTTTTGAAAATTCAGACCTACCATATCAACTTTTTACACATGCTAGTAACTACTCTAGAAAAACCTCTGATAAATTTACCTGGAATGAGATCCCTGTAGAAAAACAATAATAACTCTCTTCTATTACACATTATTTATGTTTCTTTACATATCAAATTTTGACTATACTTTTCACAGTTTCCTGATACAGACATTAGATTTATTGGTTGTTAATTCCCAAACCCTCCTGAAAAATCTATTTTATATACTGAAGTCACATTTGCTACTTTTTAATCATCTGGTACCAAGGCACTTTTATGTGCTGTGTTATAAACTGAAACAATTCTACTTCTCCACACTAAATGTTGATGTAAATATATTGAAGTAATCTGAGTGCTGTCTTGGCAAAAATTAATCCATGAATCAACCTATAATCCACCCACATGCCATGATCAGATATTGACAAAAACGAAAGAGGTCATGCTTCTAATTCTTGCTCTGTGACCCTTTCACGTTTAAAAGCTACAGCCATGCCAGCAACTCCTCCTAATGTAAGCACAGTATGGAGCTGTCAAAAACAAACACAAAGAAAGTCCTTTTGCCCATGTGGCTTGTGTCGAGTCCTTAAGCAGGACATGCTATGGCAGCAAAAGGATTTTTTGGACAGCACTTGCACTGGGGCTATATTGCTATAGCCATATCAGCAGAAGGCTCTCCCCCCATTGACACTTCTGTGCCAGCAAAGCTTCTACAATATAGGTTGGACCTATGCTTTAGTACTTTCCCATGGCTGTCCCAAGGGCCACAGCAACATCTCAGCTCTCTGTGGCTCTGCCCCCCATTTCAGTACTCTTCCCACATCTTTCCCTTCACCCATGCTTTCAAAGGAAACCAGTCCCAGCTGCTCAAATATCTGTCTGCTACTGTGCCCACACTAGGACACATGCCACCAGTAAAACAGCGGAAAGGCAGGGGAGTATGAATCATATCTGGATTTTCACTGTTGAGACAGAAGTGAAAACTTCTTAGGGACATTTACCTCATGAGTCATCCCCATCATTAAGAATTCAAATCTTTCTGTAAATTCAAAATGTGAACAACTGAATTAATTAAACAATGTCTCCTTTTGCGTAATGAGCAGTTAAAAAAAAATTTGTATGTAAGAAGTGAATACTATCATGTAAAGGTATTTTAGAGGAATCATTGCTCTTGTCCATGAAGGAATCCATCTCCAGATGGAATTTACTCCTTTATAGAGATTTTATTTCTCTGCAACATCCAATGCAAAATCTCTCTGTTCTGTGCTTCTGAAAAGATTTATTTGTAGCTAGTCTTCTAGTAAGGTACTTGAATCTCCTGGTAATATTTAGACAAGGTCAGTTTCTGGCTAAAACTAATGCATTGCTGTACATTCCTATCCTTAGTATCCCATCACATAAATGCACTAGGACATTTTCCTGGACTACAGTGTCTTTATGTGTACTGGAACAACTACAAAATAAACAAGCAGAAAGGCATTCCCTGTGGCTGACCCGTGATTTGGAGTTCTCTCTCAATTCCTCGACCTTCATTTTCAGTGTATAAAAACAAACCCAAGCATCAAAACCATACGCCTGTCACTTCCTCTAAAGCTCTACTTGCATGAAAAGAATAGAGTGTGTAACATGCCTTCACAAATGCCCCGTGCCAATCACATTTTCAGGGACACACACAGTCTTCAAAGGTGCATCCAGAGAGCAATTCATCACCATATTTCACAGCTCTGTTGCACACAGATCTCCATCAGGTCTAACACTATTTTCAGCTTCCTGCCTTTGTTCCTTGCCTTCTTCCTTCTTCCCCTTCCCCAAAAGAAGGAAAACCTAAGATGAAAGTCAAGCCATGCTCACTAGTCAGTAGGCTCCTAGGGCTCACCTCTGCCTGGAAGATGCCTATACACAGGGACGAGTTCTGGATGCTGCACAGCAAATCACAACGCTGTGAGAGAGACAGTGGTACCAAAGCACCACACCATTTAATGCAGTGGCCTACTTTGCTCCTTCAGAATTTCTCACCTGCTGGGATTAGGGTGACTTCTGTGCTATGCAAAGTGGCAAGCAGCAGGGAGGTTTGGAAGATCAGGAGAGACCAGACTGACTTTTGACTACAGAAAGCGCAGAGGACTTCAGAGTCAGACTGATGAAGAGCTGCAAGTTTACGAGAGGTTTTGTGTCTTATCCTACTCCTGCAGCACATTTTCAGGGAGACACATGACCTTCAAAGGTGCATCCAGAGAGTAAGACACAGAGCAGGTGAACAATGCCAAGTGAGTAGACAGCAGCTCAGTAGAGGGCTGTGCTGCTGCTTCCCCAGCACACAGCAGTGTGGGATGTGCTTGGGGCCACTGTGGTGAATCCAGGTCCCCAACAAGAAACCAGCTTGCTTCACAGACACTAATTTGGACAGGGGTACATGCTTCAGGTATTACCCATACAGGTGGTACAACTCTCACTTGCCCCTCAGGATTTCAAAAGTCTGTAAGAGCATAATTTTCATCTTGGGAACACCATAAAAATATTGGGTTATAGTGGCTGGAATGAAGCATTAGTTTAACAGCATGAAACCAGAGATATTTTTAAGAGCAGGTATGGTTGAGGGTATGCTTTGGGAGGTTAAAAACCCCAAACAGCCATGATAAGTAAATATCTCTAGGGGAAGAGTTGAGGCTGAGGAGGGAGATTCCAGCTAGGTGGATGCTGTAGCGTAAACACTTAGAGGAAACTGCAGATGTTTCAGGGTTTATTTCAATATGCAGAGATCAAGTTATGCGTCTATATAACAGATGGCAGTTTCTGAGTCACTAAACATTATTATTTGGCAACCAACTTACGCTGTCTCAACCACTTCTCAAGGGATTCTTGCCACAAACTGCTGTGAAAGTGGTGTGTACTCTGCAACATTCAGTTGCAGAGTTTCTAAACCATCAAGCAGAGCTCCATATAACTGTAGACACATACATATATTTAAATAAAAGACCTAAAGTAAACTTGGCATATATCAGCCTGAGTCAGAGAAACCAACACTGGAGTTCAGAGGCCCACCATTTTGTGTCTATTTCTGATTTATTTATGCTTGCACTTCACTACCTCCTAACAGATCAAATAATTATTTTGGAGGAAGATTTTTAGGAAACTTTAGTAAATATGACACGGGAATTAAATCTTAACACCAAAGTCTGGCACTGAAAGCAGCTTTCTCTAAGATATTTTCAAAAATAGCAATGACACCCTATTTATAGATTGATTCCAACAATGCTACTATGAGTTTTATATGTCCTACTCAACAAGTAGATAACTGTTCAGAAGGCCAGATACACAAAAGGATTCAAGTACCTAAATGCTTCCTGGTTTCATTTAGTCCAAGTTTGGTGGGATTTAGGTACCCAAACATTTTACAATATCTGGTCCTTTATATCTCCAAGGATATTGAAGGTATTACTTTCACAGACAGGATTAAGAAGTCCCAGCTCCAGTCTCATCCTCAGTTTATTAGGCTATAACTTTTTCTCAACTGCATCAAAAGAGTTAATAAAAATAGCAAATGACCTTTCTGTGATAAGGTTTTTTATCACAGCAGTCTCCCAGAGAGTCAGTGTCTACTTTGCAGAGCTAATAATAGACAACATTCCTACAGGGACATAATTCATGGGGCTGCATGCACAAAGCACGCACCAAAACCTCATAAAGCACTAAATGAATCACACTGAATTAAAACAAACAGGCTGCACACACTGCACAGTGAAACGCTCAATACAAGTTCTCTGCACAACAGCTACATATCTGAAACCCTAAAGGAGAGAGAAATGGTAGAGGGTAGGCAATTGTCAAATGATTGGATATCAGATCTTGAGCAATGATGTTGCTGTTTGTGCCTCTGGTAACTCCCTTCTGCCTGTTATAGGTTTTCTTTCTATCCTGCAAAGACTGTCGACTAGGAAAAGAAAAAACTATGAACAGTAAGAGCAGAGACTATTCAGAAGAGATCAGTATGTTATACTTAAAGCTAGGAAGAGGAAATACAGAAAAGGGAAAGGATGGCTTCACTTAAAGCAAAACAAACCTTCAGAGTTAAAGCAACTTTTTCAGGAGGAACATCCCCTTTCCTCCCTCTGCTGTACAATGCCATGCAGTTTGTTGAGTGAAAGTCTACTGGATGAAATGCTTCTTTCTCAACAATACAACGGTAATATCTTGAGCTGCTCGTAATAGAATACAAACATTTTTTTTGTAAACAAAGTCATTGTTTGTAGGCAAGTACGTATCTAGAAAGTGATTTCTTTCAATGCTGCCATTTAAGTCATCAGTTTTGGCACAAACCTGCATTTTTGAAAACCAGAACCAAGGCATCCTGTTACACAGAGAAAAGACATTATGTTCCAACCTGGAAAAAACAGTCTCCCTTTCCTCCAGGTTTTGTCTATCAAAACAGGGCAACAAAGCTGTGTAACCTTGATTTTGTACACTGATTTCAAGGTGACTGTATTATATAATGTTCACTGCTATAGGTATGGAAAAGGACCTACTCAATTGGTACAGAGTGTAGTGATAGTTTAGGAAACAGTTAAACACTGATCTAAACTACAGCACAATAAAGATATGATTATCATTGTGGATAATTAACATATAAAAACTGTTTGAATTTTGTTTTTAAACTTTGTGCTTTTCTTCTCTATTTGTTTTATGCATTTTTATTTTGATCAGGTGATAATTCATGGACAAAAAAAAAATTCTGGCTGATTCAAGGAACAACAACTTCATTATACAGGCAGCATCACAACCCATCTCCATGGCAAAAGTATATGGAGAGAAATCTTGTCCTTTCTGAAATGCACTGGAGTCCATCATTGAATTCAATAGGGACAGAATTTCAGCCATCAGCTGATGGCATTTCTAAACTCTAAGATGAGGCAGCCAGCCTAAAACTTTACCAGTTAACATCAAACTGTGCTGAGAGAAAAGAATTTTATGTTCATATAGTTTTGCTGTTTGAGGGGCTTGCAGTGAAAGCACATTAGAAGAATTTCTGAAGTCAAACTTTATAAGCACTCCTCTTTAACTGTGTACATGTGCACAATTAGATGTTTTTAGAGCCAGCCCTTTGTGATCTTTGTTTCTCCTGCAATGCTTTTAACATGTCCCTGGTTAGCAAAGTGTCCAACAACTCTTGAGTCAAAGGTTTTCTGATTTTGCAGAGAGGCACACAATAACAGACATGAGACACTCCCTAAGGATTTTATCTTCCCAGACTTTCTCCCCCTCCATATTTTGTGCTCAAGTAGTGATGTGCATGCATCTCTACTGATATCTCAGCTTGCAGCTGATCTTTGGCTAGAAGGAGTATTAGCAACAGTTCTCATTGTAGACACATCACTTTTTACTTTCTTTTTTTAAAAGTTGCCTTTTTCATCCCCAGCAATTAGGAAGCGAACTAAAACATTGATGCACAGGCTAAAATAGATCACTGAAGTCTACAGAACCCTTTGAAAGAGATGGGCGTTTTCCTCCCATAAGGCAGACTACGTAATCTGTAGCACATTCTTTTGCCAAGTAACATGCTCCATCTCACTTTAACAGAAAAGCAGTGTAAAACCACCTCACCCTTTTTCATCGCTACACATTTTTATAGTTGTTCTGTTGCTGCTTCAGATGTTGTAAAATGCACCAGTTCAGTCAAGTCTGCATGAAAACAGGCATAAGAAATTCAATACCCTTCTAAGTTTTTTTTCTTCCAAACTCCCATCAGCCATCATTCCATCTCTTCACAAACAGCATCCAGATGTTAACAAACATACTGTTTTTCAATGGCACAACCTCTTCCAATTCAGCTTTTGCTATCATTTATTTTGTCCACTCTGCAGCCTTTGTTGATTGCTCATATTTCCAGTTTACCACAAAATATGTTGCATGAGTGTCAACAGAAGCATTCCTTTTATATGAACCAAAACAACATTATTTTCTCCAAATCCAGGGAAATAGAACTTGCATTTATATTTATGCTCATTGGAGCTCCCACTGAAATCTTTCTGGATGGAAGTTTAATGTGGAGCATCACAGAGTGTTCCAGTTGGATTCTAAAAGTGAACATCTATTTTCAGAATTCTAAACAACAAAGAGACTGAGGATCTTTTAAATATTTTTAAAATGTGCTTCATTTGGTAGAAAATAATTCCCCAGATCATGAACTATGGATTTTAAGATCAATACAGGCCTGATAAGGTTGACAAGTAACAGAAGTAAAATATGCTGCACCTTGTACAGGCTTTGCAGCACCACTGAACACATTAATGCTTCTACATTTTAGAAAACCTCCTGAGTTAAATTTATGGGCATGCTGATCTAAACTAGGTAAAGGGTTTAATAGCTTTATGGGAAATATGAAAATCTTTTGTCACCATTCCCATAATTGTGCATAAAGCAATAAACAGTGGTTTTCAACCCGAGTTCAGGGGACTCTGGAGACTTGCAGACTACTTCTAAGAGGTCTGTTTAAAGTAATGAATAGCAGCAAGGGCATCTCTTCTGGGTTTAATTCTGCCAGCCATTCATCCCCATCTCTGCTGATCAAAAGTGCTTGAAATGACTGGCACAACCTAAAGGAGAATTAATTAGGTTACTTTCTCCATGGACCTGACAAGACAAAAATTGGCAAAAAAATATTGCTAGAAAATAGTGATCTATTTCCAGAGCCCTGGAATTGAGAATGAAACAAGGGAGGGCTCCCCCAGCAATGTATTACCTTCTCAGGAAGGTTCTTGCAGAGAACTTCCTACAGGTTTTTCAGAAAGGCTGACAGGAAGTCTGAGGAACCAGAGCGTTTCTCAGGGAAACTGAAAACTGCAAATACCAGAAGTATTGTACCTTTGAAAACCAGTTCAGGAACTGAGATGTGCAAGTGTGAGTCAGACTTGCTAACTGGATCATGGCCCTCCTGCTGCATGTCCTGTCCTGTAGAGGTTTACCATCGAGAAGCTCACTTGTCTGGCTGTTCTTTGTGCCACAGGACTGAGGCTTGCTATGAAGGGTTAAACCCTTGTCTCCAATGAATATTGTTTAATGAAACTATTAAGTATGTCAGGTTTACCAGTCAAAGCTGAAGAGCTGAGAAGAGCCAAGGGCTTACCCTATTTCAAAGCCATGACAAGGGCTGGTAGCATCAAAGTGATCAAGGAAACATGGAACAGACACTGTGGACAGCCAAGGCTCTCCTGGCATATGGAACCATAACCATGTACAAACTGTGTCCTCAGGCCTGGTGTTCAGACCTTTCCTCAGAGGAATTTGCTGCATGTGCTACTTGTAAATACCCAGAATCAGAAAGCAGTCTCTAGGTCTCCCTCGTGGAACTGCAAAACAGGTTTGAATCATATCTATCCCTAACCTAAATGCATTCACACCAACATTTTCAAGTTCTTCTTAAACTTGTACCAGCCTTGCAAAAGCATTTCTGCTAATCAGACAGTAACAGCTCAGCTATCACCACTGTCTCCAGACAGGCCCCCAGTGGGTGTAGCACCAGTCCCTGTGCTGCCTACAGGGATGCTCAGTGCTGCTCAAGGTCCCACCTGGCACCTGCTCCCTACAAGGACTCTCATGCCACATACTGTCACTGTCTTCTATTCTGAGATGGTTCATTTTCCAACTTAAATGGGTTTAAACTGATTTGGGGTTGTCAAAGGGGTTATGAGCCCACCAGCAGAGCCAAAACAAATTCAGCCAAAGTCCAAGAAGGAAAAAAAGTCATGGCTCAGCTTTCTGGCTTTATTTCTCTTAGGACTTTGCTAATGAAATTGAGAAAAATTGACAGGAAATGTAATTGTTTAGATAATGAAAATTATCATTACAACCAGCCCCTAGAGGTGCCTGTAAAGTCTGAGATCCATGGGCTACATTTTGCACTGACACAGTCCTTGGGTCAAACAAGCTCCATGCCAAATAAATAGGAGAGGAAGCAAAGGAAGAAAAACCAATAAAAGAAAGTTAAAGCAGAGTAGTGACAGGGCCGTCTTTGAGTGCAAACCCTGTGCTCTGCCACATCAAATGTCTTGCTTACACTCCCCTGCTCATGCCAGTTCCAGAGTTGCTATTTGTTTACCCATGAGAGCATCTCGCTTTCCCCATAAAATTATTGCCCCTGCACAATCAAGACAGAAACTTACCAGGAACATGAAATGAGATTGCAACTCTTATGCAGTAGATGCTGTGCTATGAAAGGTTAAATAAAAGTTAGTTGTGACACAAGTGAGATTATGGGAAAGACCTTCCTTCTTTGGGTTTGTTTTTAAGCAACCTGTGCTCTGCAGCTGAGTATTTGTTTAAAGGAAATGATCGGTATAAAGTGATCACTGACTGTACGCAGAAAAGGACCAGATGCTATTGTGTTACACTTCCCTGCACAGGCAGCACTAAAAGTTTGAACAATATTCCCCCAATAAAAATGCAAAGTTTAAAACAACTCCAGGCTGTAATCACTGCTTATATTCCTACCCCCACATATGTAACAGTGTTTACTACCTTTTTTCCCCAGGAGTAACATTTCAAATAATTGACTACTCTTCTCACTTACAGTCTTAAAACTCTGTTCTTTTCAAGTCTTTATAGAAAGACTCCATCAAGTTTGATTCTGTTCACTTCCTTTCCAATTACAAGGTCTTCTGCAAAATTTTTCATTTATACCCAAGAAACAGCTCCAAAGGAATCTCTAGAAGGAAAAGTTTTAAAGGTGATCAGCAATGCCTATAAAGATATCAGGGGGAAATTCCAGGTTTAATTCCAGCTAAGCGGACACATCAAGCTTTTGTTGTTGAGTTAGGTGTAGAAACACAGAACCAACAGAGAAAACCAGTAGGGTTCACAAGATTATCTCTAACCCCATAGAGCCATGGCTATAAACAGGGAAATCTCAAACTTCCCATCAAGGTAGGCAAAACCCTGAAACAAGGGATTTGAACTGAAGGGTGAGCTGTTCCTACCACAGGAAGGATAAAAGAAAAAGTAGGCACAAGTGGGATGCAGAGGCAGAGAAAAAAACCTGGAAACCTTTGACTATCTGTTGCCCTAAGGAGAGAAGGGGAAAGTTATTGGTCCATAACTCTGAGTCATACCTCAGATAACCTATTGCACTTCCCTCAGCACAAGCACCTTGGCCTTTGAGGTGTCCAAGCAACAACAGTAGGATTGTAGCACTTTTGTTTGTTTGCTTTAGCCTGCGGGTTTTTTCCCTGCCCAAGGCAACTTTGACATCTGAAAAAAGGTTGTGGCTACCTATTGTACTGGGTTTGTGTGGCAAGGTTTTGGTAGCATGACAAGCTAGAGGGGTGGCTTCAATCAGAAACTACTAGAAGCTTTCCCTATATCCCATGGAGTTGATGGCAGCTGGCTCCAGGAGAGACCCACTGCTGGCCAAGGCCGAGCCTGTCACCAATGGTGGTAGTGCCTATGGGATAACAGATTTAAGAAGGGGGAAAAAACCCCTGTAACTGCAAGAAGAGAGAGGAGGGAGAACAGGTGAGAGGAAGAATTTTAGAGTGATACTTGGTATCACCCCTTCAGCTGTGTCACCTTTTTGGTGCTTGCTGAGCCCTGGTTGAATCTTGTTTATGGCAGAAGTAGTATTCTACACCAGCAGGAAAAGTCACTTTTCAGTAAATCAATAGTTGGTCACCTGCATTCTGCATGTGAAATTGTTAAGCTAGATCCTTTCCTATTCTGTATTACCTACTTTATATAAATGATTCATGAGTGTTGATTTGATAGTTGGTTTGGTTTTGGGGTGGTTTTTTCCACTCCTTCATCCCCACCCCCAGAGTATGCAGTTATTCCACAAAGGATTATATAAAATATTCATTAGGTTCAGAAAAAATACACCTGCTGTGTGGTTCCGTTGCCTACCAAGTCTTACCTCAGTTGGACTGGTTTATTTATTTTGGCTCTGTTTTCCCAATGTTTCACTTTTTCAAGGCACTTAACATCCTAACCAAGGAAGTTAAGAAACTAAAGTCAATGAAATCTGTTCAAAGTTTTCACCTTTACTGTTTTCCAGATATTCACAGATCACAAATCCTGATCTGATCAGATCCAGATGGCATGAGTATTCCTAATCCATTACACTAAAGGTTTTGGAGGGGATTACAGTAAAGAGCACATATCAAAGAAAAGAAAAAGGAAGAAAAGTTTTCTTTTTGCTTCCACCGAAAGAAACAAACCAACACTAAAAATGCACCCAAAATAATAATAATCTTCTCTTTGTAAGAAAGCCAATGTTAATGGCACAGTTTGTTTATTTGAATGTATGTATGAAAATACCATGAGATGATGACATAAATGAACAAGTTTTGCCAGAGCCAAGTTTCATCCTTGCCTACCACTGCTCCCAAAGGGGACCAACTGTGCAGTTATCATTCCATTACGCTGATGCATTATTTTACTCCTTCTAGGCAGTGAAAAACTAGAAGCTTCACCAAATGAAAATAGTTTTGTTCATAAAAAGCAATCATTTGGTTTGTTTACTTTATGTTAGAATGAACTTCCATTAGCCAAGGGCTTAGCACTACTTCTTGATGAACTGGCCTGTTAGGATGGATGTCTTTGGTATCCTTATCATCTAAATGAATGAACAACATTTAACCTCTGATACTTCATATAGAAAACCCTTAATTGCATCATTGCATTATAAGAACCATTTAAATGTCCTCAATCATCACACTCAACACTATGCTTTATCTTTTTCACTCTAACACTTGGTGGTTTAGCTATTTTTAAAAAAACACTATTCCATGACTAATGAAATAATTGCAAAATGATGCTAAATAATCCTAAATCAAAATAAATTAAAGCTTTCTAACAATGTTTTTGGAATAAACCCTGAAAAGGCTGTTACAGAGTGACCTGCAATTATGAGGATCTGAGGGAACAGACTCACAATTGCTGTTTATCTTAAGAGATGGACAGATGAGAGAAACAAAATGCAGCTTTGAATAACCCATGCATCACTACTGATGGTTGCACAGAACACAAATACCCCAACTCTGCAGACAACAGCAGGAAGACCACGCAAACACTGCTGAACAAGTTGTGCATGCCAATGCCCAGCCCTCTCCAGCCTGGCAGGCTACGTGGCTGATTCTTGTGGTGGGCAGGGCTGTACAGTACAATCAGGCTTCAAATGCACTGCACAGCCACTACCCCCACACACACCAGGGAACCTATTTCCACAAGGAAAGAGAACGACTTCATTCAGTTTACAGGTCAGAAGTCTTCATGAACCATTCATAGACAATTTGATCTGACTGGCCATCCTTTTTACGGATAACACACAAGTAGGATGAAAGAATAAAACTCTTCGTGCACTAGCTGCCTGCTTTTGAGTTGTAAACTTATAAGCAGACTTCAACTTACAAACACTCTCTACATACAAATTCTGGGAAAGATTTTTGGAACACAGGTCTGCAGTTGGGATAGAAGTACAAATGAGTCACTTTTTATGGTTTACATAAACTTTCATTTCTACTACACTGTTTTCTGAACATGCATTTCTCTTTTTTTCCCTACTTGATGATGTTTGATTGGGCATTGTTTTTGTCTACATGAGAATAACAGTGGTTGCTATTTTTGTGGCAAGTTTTGTTTTCACATTTTTTGTAATAATAACAACAAAATACTGTTTTCCCAGTACTAATCAGCCCAACTTATCATGGCTCCAGAGCTGACAAGTTGTGGCTTCTCTATGGGTACAGTTAAGTGTATGCTTTTCAGCTAAGCATAATATGCATCCTGCCTCTCAGCTGGATTTTGCTTACAATATATACACTACCTAAATCCAGAACAGCTTCTCGTAATCACAATCAGAGTCCAGCCCAGACAGTTAATTCAGGAAAGGAACATAAAAATACCACAATAGTATTCAATATGTCAGGGACAGCACTGTTATAATATACTAACACACTAAAATATAGTGAAAGAGAACCTGCAAGTCGGAAAAGACTTTGCACTTTGTTCTGCTTTGACAGAGCTTAATATATACAAGTAGAGAGATATGGAACACAGAGCGTGTGGTTAGGTGGTCAGCCGCCATTCATGGCTTGGTTCATTCAATAAGACCGAACACCCTCAGTTGGACACAGCCTAGAACATACCTGCAGGGATGGGGACCAGCAGTGCAGTTGTCCTAAAAGCTTCCTCCACATCCATGGCAGGCAGCAGCACACTGCACACTGCAGCCCACACAGCTGAGGTGGGGGAAAGGCCACAGGCTGACCTGATCCAGTCCTCCACTCACTCTTCCCAAATGCCAACACACAAACCAAGGCACTCAGCCAGGAAAAGCTCAAGGCCATTTCTTACCCCACTCTTTGACAAACCCTGCTACTCACCATGAGAAGGGCAAGTGTGAAAAGTGACAGCAGTCAAGAGACTGAAGGATATCGTCCTCATGGAAACAGTCCAGTCTACTCTCATACTGTGGAGGCTCTCTTAGTTGCATGGGACAATGACAACTGGAGCCACTTAATCTATTTTTGCATCCTTTATGTTCCACATCAACTAAGAGCTGTTCCACTTTTTGTAGTGGAACCTAATTTTATGTGATGCACCAGCATTTGCATTTACAATTGTGGCACAAAGCATTTAAAACCTGCAGGTATCATCTGCTCCTTGCTGTGCCTTGAAAATATGACACTGGTGTCCATGCCTTCCCTTGTCTCACTGCATAGTTTGAAGTTACTCTTGAAACTCTAGTCCTTTACTTCAGCCAGGAGGACAGCTTATCTCAGTATCTTGTATGAGAAATGGGGGCCAAATATGACCACACAATTGCAAGCCAGTTTTAAACTTAGGAGGCAAAAAACTTTGAAATGCATTAAATCTGGGTATTTCATTCCTTGCCTGCCTGACACTCTTGGACTACTCCTATAATTTTCCAATACTGAGCCCTTAGGCCTCCACTAAGCTGGAAATCATGTGTGGTATTTTGACTACATGGTAGGTTTTCCAAAATAGCTGAAAATAAGAACTGAATGAATCCTAGATGAAAGGTAATGAGTCTCATGGACTACAAGATCTGGTAACAATTCTAGGGGGAATCACCCCAGTTTGAAGCAAAACAAAGCTTATTCATTCCACCCATGCTCAAACAGCTGGGGCCACTGTGATCACTGGGGGGGAAAGGAAGGGAAGGAAAACCAGAGAGCTCCCAGTATTATCACAGGGCTGACCAGAAAGGGAGCCAAATTCCTTTATTTCTCAGTTTTAGGCATTACAGTCTGTTCCCCTTTTCATTCTCTCTGACTGGTAATCAGCCATGCCTCACCACCCAAAAATGAAACTGCCCTACAAATACGTTACACACTAATAAAGGAATTAATTTTTTTTTTCCATCAACTCCATCCTCCTATTTTTAGGAAGTTGGTTTGGCTTTTTTTCCCCTGCCCTCCTTGCCAGTAATATTTGTCCTTTTTCCTACCTAATTCCTTGAGCACATTTCAGTGGAGAGTCTAGCCAGCCTTCTCCCTCTTGCACACCCAGCTCTTTGGACTTGTTTCTCTAACCGTAGTTTCTACACTTTTACCTAAAGCAGGCCATCATGAACTAAGTAACAGAAGCATTGCCTTAAATGCAAAAATAATGTTTAATGAAGTAAACGGACAGGAGACAAACTCCAAGGAGACAAAATTGCAGCAACACAGCCCACACTGAGGAATGTCTCTAAATACTCATGAATAAACAAGACGTAAGGGAAGGAAAGGCATTCAGTCACAAAGATGGGTGAAGTAATAGTTTCTTCATCTCAACTGCTTGGCATTTAATACATCAGTGAAATGGCAGCAAGCCTTGGCTTTAGTACAGCTTGAGCCTGCAAGGATAAGAGTTTGTATCTCTGCCTTGCAGGTGCCACAGTTGTGCCTTGTCAGACAGTAGTGTGGGAATGTTTGCAGGGTTTTGCGTTCAGAAGGAAGGAAGCAAATAGTTGCATGCAATTGTCAGACACATCCAAGGTTACACTAGTAAAGTCAGACAATAGTACTTACTGTTATTCTTTCTCTAAATGGACACCAATTAGCCTTGGACTTTGCTGACAAAACCTTTCTGTTCTGTTCAAAAATAGGACCTTTGAATCTTGCGTTCACTAGTACAACTCCTCAGCATATTGTAATGTCCTTCATGAGTCACAGCAGCTGAGTAAGAGGTAAGGACCCAAAACTGACATCTTGTCTGCTGTTACAGCTGGGCAGTTATGAACATGGACAAAGCAAATGCTACAAGATGAGGCAATGATCTTGCCATTTTGCCAGAATGCAAATGGATGAAGCTTTCTTCTTGGAATACATGTTAACAGATGTATGGATTCAATTAGCCCCTGCCCAATATGAATGATGCATAATTTACATTTACATCAAGCTGCCCTGTATATCTGATAGCTTTACAGTCATCTGCATGAGTACCTTAGCTGCCATTCTGACTGACTGCCAATATGTCCTGTCTATTTACATAGAGAGAAACAAAGGGAGCTTTTTCCCTTTGGTTCCTAGGTCCTTTATTTTTTGCTTCAGAAAGGTGGTTATGAAATTTTCCCATCTTCCCCTGCAGTTTCTATTAGAGGGAAGAAGAGAAAGAAGAGGAAGAATATGAGAAGAAAAGCAGAAAGAGCAAAAAAAGTATCAATGTCTCAAAGCACGGTCTCATGTCTTTAAAATGCCAGGAAAGAAGAATATTTCCATTTCAGTTCCCTCCTCTAGTTTCAAGCACTCCATGGGAAAGGAGGTGATGACTAGCTGAAGGCATTAAGAAGTATATCATGAACAGCTGAAGCAGGAAATCTGACGGTGTCTGCAACATCAGAAAAGTTTCCTCTCTCAGTGAGTTGGAAATTGTGATCCTTCTCTCACTTCACTGCTTACAGGGAGTGTAACTCCCAATTCACTCTACAACAAGTTTTGGGGGAAGTGTTTTTCTCCATTGATTCTCCAGAGGTGTCTACTCAGTCACATCTAAGTACCACTCATGCAACTCATTCACCCCTAGCATTAGTCCCTCTCCCTTCTTTTGTTCCCTGATGGATCCAAGGGAAGCAAATGAGACAAAGGCACATGGCAAACAACTGTTGTTCACTGAGTGACAAAAACTTTGGCAAACTCGAGTTGAACATGAATCCGGCAGAGCAAGAATTTCATATGAAGATTCTCTGCTGGAACACTCATAAGAAAGCACGAAAATGGATTTTGAAATATCTAGAAGCCTTTACAGTAAATAACCACCAAATATACAACAACTGAGAATTATTCCTATTAGTGTATGATGCAGCATAATGAATCCTCAAAGTAGTCATGAAAAAATACACTCGATGACATTCTTGTCATGGTAACATTGGCAGTTGAAAAGCTTGTTATAGGGAAAGGTTGGGGTTTTTTATACCTTTTCCCCTATACTCAAAGAAGAAAAAAAAATCCAGGGGATATTCAGAGCCTTTATTACCTGTTAGCTTAAGTTTACTATATTTTTTTTTCCTTTAGTTGCCTTCCATGGTCCACTTGAAAGTGGTTCATAGATTCCAGAAAAAAAATACTGGGTGGAAAACTCACAGCTGTAAGTCATTAAACTTCTCATTACAAACCATTGCTTCTGATATGAATTAGAGCTCAGATCTTGCAAATGGTTTGTCCTATAATGAGAAGAAACCATAAGTCCTTCTGCTTCAGAAAAATATTTTGGGGTGAAGTTTTATTTCAGAGCAGCACTTTGTCTGGAGTTTCAGAGGACAAATACACTCAAGAACACACACCTGGCATGACTTCAGGTGCCACCATGGTGAGTAGTGTAATGTGCCCTGTATCACACCTGGGACAGCAGCAGAACCTCCCTGTCACTCCTTCCACTTTTGCCCTCTTGCACAGAAAAAGTTTGCCACTCTCTATCCACAGTGTCTGCCAGTTGTTCCCTTATCAGATCTTCTCTACTCTGAACCCAGAACACAGAGCCTGTCAGACACAGCATAAATCACCCTGTCACCTTGAGGCAGAAAGCCTCAACTCTTTCACCAGGCAAGCACCTGAGTGCTGCCATCAGTAGAGAGGCCACTACAGTGTCAATCAAACATCAGCTCACCCAGCCCAGAGCTTGACAAAACCACATCTCTGTCCCTTGCATGCCACAGGGTATCTTCTGGTGTTCAAGGCTGCTTGCAAGGAGGCTTGATTTCACACTCTGGCAAAGCTGGATCTTAAAAATAAAAGATTATCTGGGTACTTAGCCTACATTTTTCATTCGTATTTTTCATGTTTATACTAAGTTGTGCATATAAATGAGCTATATGTATACATTATCTTTTCTACATTTTAATAGCCAAGTATTTCTGAGTGAATATTAAAGAGATGTTAATAACATGGCAAAGCTAATTAAACATTGACTATGTTGCTATGCAGCTAGCATTTTAAGGAGAACTGCAGCTGCTGTGATGGGATTTCATTTATGTGCAAGAAAACACCCTCTTAAAAAAATACAATATCAAACTATTTTGGCTGTCAAAATAATAAAAAACCTGATGGGAGAAAAAAAAGCCATGAACAACTGTATAGGAAAGCTCCAATTCACACAAGGAGGTGAGTCTTTTTCCTTATACCCTAAATGATTGTGGCTACAATAATGCCATCTATTTATGATGTATCTGGATGCAGCAATTCAGTCTTACATGTAAAAAATAGAGATAAATACACATTAATAAAAGCACAGAAAGTGCATTGGTAGATATGCTAAATATCTCTCAGTTGTCAAGAGACAGCAAATATCTTTTGAGTTCAGTAAATAGCTACTCAATGTTAACAACAAGCACAGTCAGGCAATTTAAACAAAGACTAAAGCAGCAGGCAAGCCCTACTGCTCTGCCTCAGCTGCCTCTCCTACTAAGCATTCTGTAGCATGACATCAAAGTGTTATTGTCCTATTCTTTACCTACATAGATAAAATAAGTAGATCAAAGTCTGAAATACAATTTTCCATATGAAATGTGATTGCCAACTCTACTCGTAAATTCTGTTAATGTAGCACTGCAAAGTTCCATTTCTTACTGTCATTTCTATGTCTACCATTAACTCTAAGCCTTTCCTTTTTTAGATTACAATCTCTGTAAATGCCTTCTGAAATGTGAAAATAAACCTCACTTGTCATAGCTTGTAGTTCTTCTCAGGCATCACAACAGCTATACTGCAGCCGTACTGACCCTGGCATCTCATATATGTGCCTTCCAATAGCTGTGCAGACTTCAGTGGGTTTACATAACTCAAACATCTGCACCTGAACTATAGTTGCTCTTTCTAATACTCCCTCACTACATACTTAGCAGTGGACCTTCAAGCTCCCTGGCTTGAACCACGAAACTCTACCTAAGAGCTAGAAGTCTCCCTGGCATGATACATGGGAGTGCAGAGGAGCCAGATTTGATTACTCTCAGCTGCTCTCCTGAAGCTTGCAGAAAAAGCAAGGCTAAGAGCTCCATGCCCAAAAAGGAGCATATCTCTTAAATGTGGCTAGGAATGAGGCAAATTGGTCGATCTAAAAGACTAGAAACAGCATGGATGTCCCTATGCCTAGGTGAGTCACTAGCAAAGTGCAGAAGATCATACTGTTAAAAACCATTTGATGCACTGTACCATAGAGTTAATCAGCCAGAGCCCAGACCATGAGAGAAACAGCCTACTTTTGGACTTAGAGGGAGACAGAGGGAACCTGTGGCAAGAATTCTTCTGAAAAACAGAGTAGTTCAGGTAAACAAGCCCATCTTTGCTTCAAAAGCAACATAAGCAAACATTTTTATAGTAGCAGTGAAAAAAATTATGTACTTGTCTTACACCTTTGTGCAAACATTAACAAAATGACCATGCTAAAGCAACGAGCCTAAAAATAATTCTCATTAGAAATGGCACTGCTGAGACCAGGTATTACAGTAGGCTACAATGTAACAAGTGGGGATCTAAATTTGCAATGAACTTTGAATTTAGAAATGTAACAAACAATTCCCACTAGCCCCAATTAAAGGCTTGGGAAAACAGTGTCAAAAATCAAACGCCTACTGTGAAAGCTATAGAATGAGACTGATCCATATTTAATACTCTTAAATTAAAATACACCAGTGGGAATGGATGGTTGCCTGATGCATCTTCATTTGCTAGAAGGCTGAAAGCAAGAGTATCTGCGCTGTTACAAATTCGTGTTTGAGTTGCTGAGGATTTAGAGAGGTATAACACGCAAGGTGAAACCCTGCATCTGGTTAGGAACCCCAAGAGCTCTCAGTGTCCTGGGAGTGACTCTGTGCATATGATTCATAAGATTTAAATGTCTGTTTCTTCATAAGATACATATATAACACACCAAAACCACCACTGCAACTGAACTTGGAGTGTGGACAAAATTCTTGTTCCAGCAAAGGTGTGAGATAATCAGGTACAAGGGCACTCATTCTGCAACATGTGCAACAAGGCAACAGGCCATGTCAGCCATCCACCCTGGCATGGCATGGCACAAATGGACTTCCTTTATCCAGCAGCAACTTGGCCCATGTTCCTGGGGAGACCAGAAGATCATACAATAAATATCAGAGCACTCCCCCAAGACTAAATGAGTATATAACAGGCCCTCAGGTTGTTCTAATGCATCTGGAATTCACCATCACATCAATGTGGATATTACATTACTGTCATTTACATGTTTGTTTCAAGAAGCAGCACATGAGTATATTTTCAGTTTTAAGAGGAACACCTGGCAGGAACAGATCTCCCGTTGGGCAGTGTTCATTACTGGAACTGAGACACAGGGTGCAGCCTTACCACAGGAGGCATTTTCAAGCTGCCCAAGACCCCCGAGTCTCCCCTGAGGGAGAGCCCCACTGAGTAGCAAGGGATGGGAGACAAATAACCCCATGCATTTCCACGAGGCAAAGTGCACAGGGATATTTTGCAGCATTAATTTCTGACAAATTCTGTACAACAGCAAATAGAGCAGAACATGCAGAGCTAGTTGCTTTGTTGTCTCAGAGCAGTCTACAAGCAATGCTGAGACATGTCAGTGGTATCCTGCTCTAGGAAAATCAGGAGGGCAATATAGATTTATATTCTAGAAAACAAACATACAAAACAACCTCACTGTAAGACTTAGATGAGCTTGGCAGAAGCAAAAGGAATGAAGGTGCATTTTTCCTGGCAAAAGAGCAGACAAGCTCATGGTGATACATAGAATATCATTCATCTGGAACCTTGAAGTTCCAGTTAGAAACTTGATTTTGCATCCACTGAAAACAATGGAAAGACTTCCAGACACTAATCTAGGTAAGACATGGACTGAATCCTTAACCAACACAAAGGCACAATGAGTTGGCTGATTAATTTTCAGGAAGTTTAGTATTTGTTTGAAAACAAGGATTTCTAGGAAAAGTTCCCTAAAAGAAGGAATTCCTACAACAGGAAAACATTTTCCTTCACCATTATAATTTTATTTTGACTTAATTTGTTATTAGATTACCTTTAAAAGCACTTTACTACATCTCTGTGTAAACAGAATATATACCATGAAACATAAGTTCCTCTAGCTAGTTGCTCATTACTAGATGAGAAAGCTTGAAAAATGTTCTCCTCACCACCCCCTTTTCTTTTTAAAACTGGTGACTGCTTGCAGTGAGTACCATTTCAAAGAGTTTTTGCCTGAACTAATCTGGACTTCTAATTAGGTTTGTGGCTTAGATACAGTTTAGTTGTGTTTGTCTGAATCTTCACTGTTGCCTCTAGAGAGATAGTGACAGCTCCTAGGCTTGCTCTACAGTCAAAAGAAGGAACGGCTTAACAAACCTTTGTCAACCAGGAAAATTTCAAAATATGTTTCACTAAACTGACCACATGAAATTAATACACTAATAACTTGCAAGAGATGAACTCCTACTCAGACACAACTATGATATTGTTGCAACATGATCTGAGCAGAGAGATGTGAAAGGTTGTTAAAAGTACCTTAAAAGAAGCACTTGGTCCAAGACTCTTCATCAACACTGATGTGCTAAACAGCTGCCTGGAGACACATGGACAGACATCAAGTGCCTGCAATGTATGGGCTATATCCAACAGAAACTCTTCAGCACAACACACAGGCTAGATAGAAGCTTATCTCTGACTTGTATATTAGCATTTACAGAGGTTCACATCTGACAGCAACACAGCTCCGATCCAGGTTTTGAAGAAGCCACATCTTGCAGGGCCACCCTCCTTTGCTGCTGCTACAACCACAAATGCATGCACTTGCATTAAACACAATAAACCTGGTCACTGTTGGGTCAGAGGAAAAAAATACACCAAACCAAACACTGCTGCTGCCACCTACCACAATAACCCACCCCAACAACATCACTAGGAGAGACCACTCCAGCAGCTTCAACTCCTTCTTTCCACATTCACCAAGCCAGGAAGACAACAGCAACCTGGATTTGCAGGAGGCTAGAACGTTCAGCTGAGCAGGTAACACTTGACTCTTCGGCTTTCGGGTTTCAACCCCATCACCACAGTACAGACAGGAATCATCTCCTCAGCTGCCTAACTGAGCCGATGCCAGTGGTATATACGTGCTGGTGATGCAGACCAGTTGTGCCTGGGTTGCCACTCTGCCACCCAGGCACCTGAATGGATGAAGCAGCTGGGGATAATGAGAGTCCTGTGCAGAGCTGAAGATTGCTGGCGGGGGTCAAAAGGCAAATGAAGCAGAGTGGATTACTGTGCAACGATGAAGGCAGAGATGAGCAGAAGGCAGAATAGCTATAGAACATCTCAGTGGGCTGAGGGTGCTGATCAGGCATCAGGAGCAACAGTCCTCATCAGGATTCAAACAATCTGCCCCTCTCTTTGCACATTGTTCAATTCCAAAAGCAATCATGAATGTCCTTCTGTGAGCCTAAAGACTTGCCATCACAAAAATAAACCACATTTTCTGTTTACCACAGCTGTAGGTCTCACATACATGGCCTTGTACTCTGTCACTAAACACACCCCTCACATCAACTGAGGCAACAGGTCCAAATAAGTGTACTGCTGCTTATTCTTTTGTTTACAACCTATTCTGCCTCAGTCCTCCTTTGGCACTAAGCAGTTATTGAGCAATAGTGCACATATCTCATATTCCCATTGCCATGGGTTCAACACAGAGCACAAATCACAGAGACAGATGTATCACAGGCACAAACCTCTGCCAGCCAGGGCTGCAATTCCTCAGTCTATGAATAGCTGCTTCACTGATTAGCAGGGAACCCCTGAATCAAGAAATACAAAATATCCAGCATTATTTATTACCACTCATCAAGGTTTCCCTAATTTGAACACTGCTCTCTTAGCCACGTCAGACATTTTTTCCACAAGAAACACTGAGTATTGGGAGACAATGGCAAGATCTTCACATAGCACAGGTTCCTCATCACTCCACACCATGCCAGAAGTGTGGAACAGCTGAGGAGTTGAGGTAGCCTGGGAATCTGTGGATTTGCTTGTAGCTCAGAGGAACCAGAAGATAGCATGGACAGTCCACTTTAGCACACTTATACAAAAGTCTCTCAGGAGACAGAGGAAGTGGCAGTCTTGTGGTAGCCATTGCTATTTGCAGAAGAGAGAAGCAAACTGCACAGTCCTCTGATCATTTACAGGAATAATGCCTGTGAAAATATAGACCTAGGAATTTTTATTACCACCACTGTATGAATTACATTATTTAATTGTATATTACCTAGGACTCTACTGATCCAAGCTACGAGCAGCTTCCCCTGAACTGAAGTGTCTGCTCAATTTGTTGTCCACAGTAACTCCAGGCTTTATACAACTACCTTTAAGGTAACACAGCATTGCAGAGATGGTGTGCGAACATTTGACATAACACAGATCCTCTCTGGAGAAAGTAGAAATCTAAACAGACAAATGTAGGAAATGCATAAATAAGTGATCCAGCAACAAAGGCTAAATGGGACGGGGCAGGGGGGGAGGGGGGAAAGAATCCACATCTCCTCATATCCCTCCTTTGTGCAGTTTCCAGGGCACTGTCACCATTTGCTACGTCTTTCTGAAGCAACTTTCAAGGAGTTTGCCAGTTCCCTCTACCTTCCTCCATGCACAGAGTGCACCACAAGGCATATATGCTCTGATGCTGCTACAGAGCAGCAAATAACAGAGTAGTCTGTGCAGCTTCCAAAGGAATTCTTGGTCTCTTACTCTGCATTTATAGTAATACCAATACATATTTCCCAGTTACTGCTCTTTGCCATGTTTATGCATCAAGAACAGATGATCATTTCACAGAAACCAAAGAGCCTAAATGAGTGCAGAGACAAATTACCACAGAGCAAAAAACTTGGGGCAATGCATTACCAGAGTACATTAAATTCTTAAAGCCTTTTAAGTATTTAAGAAATATACACAAGCTGTTATTTAGACATAGGTTTATATTTTTTCCATGTTACAGAATGCCCACCAGTCATTTTTAAAATTAAACTCTGAGAAGGTAATTTGAAAGGTAAGGCTGGAATCTTTCATGAAGGCCCTCACTTCATGATTCTGTAATTAAAGCAGAACTTTGTAAAGTATTTGCAAGAAGTTCCACACTAACCAGCTACTTTTGCATGGTCAATAGCTGTTCCATCAAGAATTCGTCAGAGTCAAATGCAACAAGCCCAATACCTCGCTTAACATACTATTGAAATACTGCTAATAATGAGACAGTTTCACATCTACCTTGAATGATTTTGGGTTTGTGTATTGTATTCAAGCACCTACTGTTAAATTTTTTCTTTGCTTAGCTAGTGTTCCCGATGGGTTTTTCCCTTTCTGCCCTAAATAAAAAAAAAAATCAGAGGCCTAACACAAATGGTCACATCTGAGATATTCCAGCACATTAGTTTGCCAGCCATTAGCAATCTGAATAGAGTTGTGTGTAAAGCTGCCACTATAGAAGCAAAATGCAGACAGATTTTACCAGAGCTTGCTCAGATAAAGAGGGATCCTTGAACTTCTTTGCAAGAGGCAAGCAAAATGCATTAGGTTGCACTCCCAGTATGCAAAGCCAAGGGAAAAACAAACAGCTAGCCTCACATATTGGCCTTATACCCTTTCCACACCATAAAATGACTAAGGCAACATGGAAAAAATGTTCTCTGTACCCTGCTGAAACATCAGCCTGTTTGTATCCTCATTTTCAGAGGCCTTTGCTTTACTAACAGGCATAAATGCATTGCTTCTTTTTGGGTGCCTGTATGATGTCCAGTGTTTCACCTTCCTCAACTTAGCGTTTCACAGCTTCCATACTGTCAAGGAATGCACCGAATGGGATGCTATGCAAAAGTGTGAGAGAATGAGGTGCAGTTTTGTGTGTAATATGATCTGCAAAATTCCCCACTGCATGCAGTAGGAATAAAAGTAGTCATTAGCAAGATGAATTACAAATTTTACACTCCTGTAGTCAGTTACTCAGCAGATCTTTCCAGAATCTTGGCAAAAGAAGTGTACTGCAGCTATGCATATATATTATACTTAATGATGGCCCTTAAGCCTGCAGTCACAAGATTCAGTTTGCCTTTTGCAGTTAAATTTGTACCGCAGTCTCCCAGACTTTGTAATAGTTACTGACAGGGTACAAAATAATAGCCCTCTGGAATCATGACCCTGGTTAGTAAAGGGGTAACTGCACTCCCCTCTTCATCTTCATTGATCCCCATGGGTTTATACCAACAATAAACTTGGTTCATTCTTTGAAGATGAAAGGTGCAATAAAGTGCACTTTATTAAAACCACTATAAAGACTTGTTATTTTTGCTCATATACCTGCTGAGTGATGGTTTCCAGAAGTCTAACTGCACCCCCTCAAACACACACTCATTTTATCTTCTGGTTTGGAGAATTTCTCTTGAAATGTAGGCCACTTTTCCAGTTTTTGGTGTACAGGTTCTTGCTTGCTTCAGGACCGTAGGCCAGTCTTTCTAGAACCCAGACAAGATGTGCGAAGATACATGTTTACTGTAAGTTAGAAGTGGTGCAGCATCTTAATAGATTGAGATGATCCAGCTGACCTGATGCTGATCTTGGCTCTTGACTAGTCCTTGGGTTCAGATGTGGCAGTGCCAAATTCTCACCATCTTTGACACCAATCGAAAGTCTCCCATGAGGATTCTAGCAACAATCACCTTTCACTGCATGTTGACTTTCTTTACATAGGAAAAAATCATGAGAAGCCTGCAGACCATTTTTTAACTTCTACTGAAAAGTTTCTTCCTTTTTTTTCCCCTTTGGTGCTGAATCTCTGAATCATGGTTTCCCAAAACAGTATCCCAAAACTCAGAGGGGCTTACTCTTTTGAGGCTGATTACAAAAATGTTAGTGCTAGCAAAAGAACAGCCCAGGTTTCTAGTACCTGCACCATGACATAAATCTACAGTCACTCCAGTCTTCAAAAAGGATGCTATCTCCAGGTATTCACCTTTAAAAGTAGTATTCTTCCTACCAAAATTGTCTGCGTCACATTTTCAAGCTCTGCTGTATGGATGCCAAGAGTATGATTTCTGAGAAGCACTCAAGAACCTTGAAATTACTAACTGTGAGCCTACCTCCTTTTCTACTCATTTAACAGTTCTATCATTTGTTTCAATTTCTCTGAGCATTAACCACCCAGCTGGTTTCTCAGACTACATCTGCTAACCACCTTAACAAAGTAAGTACCTCCTCTATGGCTAGAGAGACTTTTTTCTAAACAGAAAAAATGGAAAAATCCAAACAAAAAGCCAAAAGAAAACAAAGAAAAAAGTAAACACAAATCAAGACGTAACATAAAGGGGAGTCAGGGAAAAATCACATTTCTCTAGTACCATATGCAGCAATAAAGAGAGGAGAAGCAAACTTTTACTTCAGTCACAAACACAGAAAAGACTAAACTGGAGTAATCAGTTATATATCTCAGTTTGTGTTCTTGTACAGCTCAAAGCAAGTCCACAGTCTGATGATTGACAGCAGTTTTCATGGCATTTGACAGTCAAAAATCCCCACCTCAATGACCTTTACAACATGCATGATAACTTTTGCAGACATATCTTCTAACAGATTAATCGATACCAATAAAAAACCTGTTTGATTGTGATCACAGCAATAAAACTGTTTGTAACTGCTCCTATTGCCTCTAATTTAGCAGTCAGAAGTGACCACAGCCTGTACCTTCCACCACCTTTGCCTCTCTCCTAAGCTGCCAAGAAGTCAGGAGCTTTAGAGAAGTAACTTGTTGTTATGATAATCCTAGTTCTTAAAACTTGGTTTCCAAATTAATCAAAGAGATTGGGTCTTCTATTTTAAGACAGAGAAAATAGCTGATCCACAACAAAACTGGATCCACAGTGACAAAATGGAATTAAGGTTCTGTAAGTTCCAGACGTTACTGAGCAACTTCCCAGAGAGTTGGTGTTAGCCAAAAATATATATAGATAACAAGATTTAAAGTACATTAACATATTTAAGTCATATACTTAACTTGGCTTTAAAGATTTCTGTTCTATACTGCTAAAGGGATGAGAAATAGGAGGTTTTCTAGTCTCATCTCCATCTACTACAATTTGGGGGGGTGGGGGGAGGCATGAAAGGAAGCATCTTCAGCAGTCGGCTTACTCCTCTCTTTAGTAACCCTGCCACAAACCAAACAGAGTACACAGGACAGCACAGTAGGATAATCCACATGGAAATGGATGTGTGTGCCATTGAATAGACCAGGGGTTTTTATTTTATATATTTATGTTGTCATATGTATACACAGACATACAGAGTACATAAACAGACTGAAGTTCTATACACAAACACACATATTTCCTTTCTGTCTTTCCACTTAAATTCAATCCTGCTCTTAAATACGTAGGCCACACACACAGCTTCCACAGATATCAGAGACAGGGCTAAACCTAGTTTATCTAGGACATCTTAGGCATGAAGGCAAGCTTCATTTTTAATACTGTTTTACATTTCATTTTTATTTACTCTAAGTGATTGCTGATGACACTAAACAAATGTAAAGAAAAGCACGGGGTTTGTTTTGGATTCTTGGACAAACCTTTTCAAGACCTACATCAGTATACAGTGCTGCATATTTTAAAAAAATATTGATCCTATCATGAGCTGCACTTAACAGGGCAGGGAGAAAGAATCTAGGCCTTTATTCTTGAAAGTGAAGTCTTACATACACACAGCTAAATTGCATTATAACTCTTATAAACATAGCGTATTTTTCAAATTGGTATTTTAGAAAGAAAAAGAACTAACAAATGCAACAGGCTTGCAGAAATGAGCATTTTCCACTTTCCTCTTACCAAATCTTTAAAGAATATAAATGTTGTTTGGGAGATACATTGAGAAGTTACAGATCCCACTCAATCACCTGTGACAGTAATACAGCTTACTTTCATTTGCTCTGTATTTTCCTTTTATTATAACCAAAAGCATAGAAAAACAATAACTATTGTAGCCATACCTCATACATTCGTTCATTTACTTCAGCTGCTCTACCAGGACAGCAGTGCCAAATGTGCCCTCTGTACTCTCAATTTATGTGCACTTGCCACCCAACTGTAGATCATTAAGCTGCACACCTGCAGCAACTTAACTCAAAATTACTCAGTTCTTAACCCACCCCAGCAACAGTGAAATCATTTGCTCTTCACACTGTCATTAAATAGTGTCTTCTCATCATACTGTTCTCTGTCAGCTTCCCTGATGAATCCAACCCGTAATATTTAGCAGATAACTGAAGAGCAACTATTTACTATACCAGCTACACACAAATATGTAACTAATTAGGAGGGGGGGGAAAAGGTAATTTCCAGCTTAAGTGGTGTGGATGACCAATGCACTGAAACAGGAGCAATCAGTAATGTAACTGCAAGTCCCTCAGCACTTAAATGTGTCGAAAGATGCCAGAAATATTGGAAGCTCTTTCTTTTCACTAAACACCATTTTAACTAAAAATGCTTCTTATGGGGACAGCCTCTCCATATGAATCTTGTGACTTTTAAATGCTGTCTGTATTTAGACTTTCGGGAAACATGTGCTGTTTGTGTACTGCCTGTATATGCAGAAAGAAATAGAGCAGATGTGAAGTTAGAGCTGCCCACCAGTAAAAGTCTACTTGGTGGGGAAAAAGGGCTTTGCTGTGGGTATCTTTAGTATCACTCAGATTTCTAGGGACTTCTGTTTGCACATGGTTTCATGGCCTGTTATGGGGAAGTAAAGTAAATTTCCAACCACAGGTGAAACTCTACAGGCAGAGACCCCCAGGGAGAACCCATTGTGGAGAATTCCTTCTTGTCACATTCCATACACAGGGCTGGATTTATCCTTGAAGTAATTCCATTGATACCATTAATATTACATGAGAGATCACTTTCCCTTACCTCATTTGATTAATTTTTAAAGCCAAGGAGGCCAGGCCAGCCATTCTGAAAGAGCAAACCACTTTCTTTTCATTTTCACCTGCAAAGCTACAGCAATTAAGCCAGAGAACAACCTGTCCCACTATTCCTAATGGTGGGTTAGATTTTATGGTCAATGTGGGATGATTTTCTAGGGAAGGATGTTGACACTGAAATAGTCACAACCAAGGCTGGACTCAGATTACCTTAGGTTGGGGTACTGGCGGCTGAGGGTATACAGAATCCTTTCCAGCTCCAGCATATTAGCAGTGGTTGGGTAAAAGAGACTTGTACAAGTGATGGTGTGTGTGTATTGTCCACACCACTTCAGATGTATCACTTCTAGGTGGGTTAATAATGGTCAGTAGTCTTACCCCTTACAGATAGCAGGTAGCTGCCTAAGCCTGTGTTACAGGCTACATTTGGGGCATGGAGTACCTAATACTGCTCTTAACATCCTTGAGAACTATCAGTTCTAAGTTAGCCAGAGGCTGTGGTACAGTAATTCCAGAAGCTGTCCCTCCTGTGATATATATTCCCTCTACTTTCCACCAAGTGCAGCTGACCTTCATGCTCACAGAACTGCTTTTGCAAAGCAGCACAAAGGTCCATGGCTGCCATGCTCCGTTTTACATTGGTCACATGATTTATGAGTAGAAATCTTGTAAGAAGTGAATTTCAGCTGCATTTCCTTCACTGACAGGTTGGCAAACATCTTATAAATCACAATGCTAGAACGAAAATCCCTGCCAGTGATCAACAGATTTTATCAAGCTTTTATAGCCTCCAAAAGCAAGGCCACAGAGGCTTGTTCTAATTTATTATTAACTTGCTATTAGAAAATGTCACTGAATGAGCAACATTTGCTACAATGCCAAGCACACAAAATATCTGCAACACCTGCAAATAAATTATATCTTATGATGATCTAAAAATATGTATTTCTTATTGTATACTGGGAAGAATGGGAAAAGTAACTTGATTATAAAAACACCACAAATCCTGTGCACCATGTAATTGGTCTCATTTTATGCACTGACTTTCTTCACATCTGTGCAAATAAAGCCATTGTTACAACACACAAAGAGCTGTGGCATATAATACATGCATCTACAAAACCATGAATGCTGTTATGTGTTGAGTCTTTGAATGAAAGTGGCACATCTGCTTTTGGCATAGGAGTGTAAATCAATCCAAGATGTTTATTAAAAGAGTAAGTAACAACCTGTCCACACACTCTTTCCTCCATCCAGTCTTGTTTTTGTTCTTTCTTTGTTATTTTCCTGGCAGTTAAACACAGGCTCTTGCACATTGAATGTATGTGTTGTTTCTTCATGTACGAATAACATAACATGTCACGTAATATTTACCAAGTATGTGATGGGGAATGATTTGGACAAAAATGCAAGCCAAAAGGAGGTGGGGAGGAAAGAGTAAGAACAAACAGCTACAGAACACTGACTGAAAGGTTATTACTCTGAATAAGGCAACTATGTTTCCTGATACTTTTTTAATTAGAGTAAAACCTAGATTTGACTTCATGTTCTAGTTCTTGGAAATTAATGAGAAAAATTTGCAGTAGTAAAGGATGGTCAATATTTTCTTAAAGAATGGAGTGGTCAATAATGCTTGACTTTGCATTTACTGAAGGTATTTTTACCTTCCACAGCTGGGTGTGCCTGAGCAGGGCAGGTAGGAGCACAAGTCTTTCAGATCTTGCCTGAGTTGAGCAACAGAAAAGTCAACACAATTGGCACTGGCCAACATTGGCACTGCCAATATTGGCACTGCAGGTTGGCCTTCTTTTGGAGCAATTGCTGATACATTTGGCACAACTTGTAACATGTTCCTTTCTCAGTGACTGAGCAGCTCTAGGGCCTGCTGTCCGAGGGCAGCCTCTTTGTGGGCTACCTGCATAAAGCAGCACTTAAAAGACTGGCCCTCAGGAAGAAGGCAATAGCTCTAGGTCTGACAGTAGAGCCTGGGACATGCAGTGCTCCTTCCTCTTCCATCAAAGGATGCACAGGAAAGGGTCCTAGGAGAGAGAATCTCCCAGAGCTAGACAGCAGGAGCAGCCCATTCTGTCTCCCAGTGAAGGGCCTATTTTTAAGTAACCAGAGGTAGAAAGAAAATACCACAGATGTTGCCTTCTTGACCTCCAGGTAGAGATGTGATAAGAAAGTGATGCTGTTCTTCAAATGCATTTTGGAAACAAGATGTGTCCTCTCAGTCATTTAAGGGCGCATCCATTGGAAAGACATTATCTCTTTTGTATGATGGCAGTGAAAAACCACAGTTTTAAGAGATGAGTTTGGAAGGCAGAGTAGTTGATGGGAGATGGTTCAGGAAGGCTCATTGTGCAGAAGAGGGAATAGAGGCTGCTGGAAGTGTGTCACCCAGCATTTCATACGTGCACATTTAAATGACTACACTGACCAAGCATCTTTTGTAATTGTTCATTTCTTCTTTGTTAAAATAGTCAGGATATATTAAAAGGCTGGATTCCATATGCATATGTTTCAAAGATAATGCTGCTATCAGCTCTTCCCCAAAAGTGTCTAAGATTGCTGTAAATTTGTTAGTTGGGGCTCTTTTAATTTGTAGATGAAACTTAGCTGCATGAGCAACCCAGGTGGATTTGCTCAGCAACACAGAACTTAGCAGGACTGAATTATCTTGATCAGAGCTGTTACAGCATCTGGTTAAGATATATACCAGGACAAAATGTTAATTAATCTAAATACCTGGGTAGACCAGGAAAGTGAAAAGAGAAAAAAAAAACAGTAATGCTTTCTTCCATTGATTCCACACACTCTTTAGTTTCTCCTTTTAATTGATTCCCTGTTTTATTTTATTCTGTATGATAGTGGGACTCTGTGGAACTGAACCTTTTGTAAGTTGCTGGTGCCAGTTTTTTGTAGAGTGCCTTGGACAGGTCTCTTCATTTCCATTTCATTTTGTCTTTCTGTGGCTGACACATACTGCTATTTAAATGAATGCTTTTGAACTCAGATTTTTTTTTAATGCAAATGTGTGCTGTTTCCCTATTGAATTGAAACTATCAACACTTCTTTTTCTCTATGAAAAGTAAGATAAAGAGTAATATTCTCAGGGCTGAAGGTGGGTTGGGATGTTACTTTTCTGTGAATTTAAGTTAAAAAAAAGGAGACATAAAACAGTGAAGAATCAAAATATTGGTTCAATCTTCCTTCTCCCCAAGATATGGTTAAAGCAGTTTTGTATCTTTTAAAGAACAGCTGAGGCAGGGAAGGTGCCAAGACACAGCAGACCAGTCATGCTACCTCAAGGCATTCTGTAGAGGATTACACACAGAAGTGAGAGACACTGCGTCTCTTAAGGTTATGACTTTTGAATGTTATGACTCATTTTAATTTGAAAGTAGGTGTCCTCTCATTTTTAATTTTTTGGAAGTTATTTACCATGAATCATAGGCTGAACTTACACAACATCTTAGAGGGAAGAAAGTGAAAAAAGAACAGATGCTTGGTTCCCTTTAGAGTATACTGCATTCTTGTCTTCAGACTTCTGTTTCAGCTATAATATCTAGAAAGGTATTTTTCTAAAAAATAGTGAATGTGAAAATTCTCCAGTAATCACATGCCTCCTGAAGCTGGAGTTTTCTGCTCATCAAATATTACAAGATATGCAAAACACTGCATCCCATGCCCCAGCATCAAAAGGGTTGGTAACACCTGAGTTACACCCAGCCCTGACCTCTGCCAGATCAAGAGGTGTGTCATGCTGAAGCATGTGGACTGTCTCACCCCTTCTCCCATTGGACAAGCAACGATCTTGCAGCAAAAACATGCCACAGTCCATGCCCAGTAGCACCCTTGCCAGCAATATTAGCAAACAGACCTCAGAGACTGAGCTCCCTTTTAATCACAGAAGTTCTTGCTTTCTCTCGATGTCAATGGTTGTTGTTCCAGCTCAGGCTTTCTACATTATTCCTGGACTAACAAAAATTTATGGACAAGGAGACAACTTCAGCCTGCCAGGTGATAATTTGGCACCCTTATGTCAGTGGTAAAATTCCTACAGCTGTAAATATTTATTGGATATGAAATATATTCCAGCTAACACATTATCATATGAATAAATCTAACCTTAAATAAAACATGTGCACTCCATCTTTTATACAGTTTATAAAATTCTTGCTTTGAGCATTCTCAGTTTAATACAGCTACTCAGAAGTACAGCAATCCATGCTGTGCCTTGATTTCTAAATACTACGTTTTGCTTTTTGTATTTCACCTCTTACAGTTTTTGCAAAGTTTTTATTTGATAGGACAAGCACAGTGAGGGCATTAGGACCAAGAGAAAGACGCACACATTGCTCTATATTATGTATGGCAAAGTGCTTCCTGACTGAGTGCCGTAGTTATGTGTGAAACAAAGTCAGGGACCGACCAGTTCTCATCTGTTGATCACAGCTAAGCTGAAGCCTCTGAACGGGGGAGAGCTGTCAGATCTGCTTTCAGAGATACAGTGCTGCAATCCAGGCAGCAGTTGGAAACTTTGAAGAAGCAGGATCTACTCTGGAAGGAAACTGTACGAAACGAGATTTCTTTTGACTTAGAATTTTAAAAGGGAAAAAAAAAAAAATCAAAGCTTTAGTTACTCTTTTAATCAGCAAAACATGTGCTTTCCTAACTAGGCTGGGACTCTGTATAATAAAGGATCTACTTTATTTCACTGGATCCATGCTACCTTTTACTACAGTAAGTAAAATATTAATAGGAATGTTGTAAATTTTTTTGTAAATAGAGAGGAAAGCACGAAATGGCATCAGTGAAATGTGAGGGGAGCAAAAAAATTCTCTTGGCAGATAGTGAAAACCAGGGCTTTTGTGCAACCCGAGGACTGGAATCTGAGGAAGATCGAAGTGATATTTAACATGACCATCTGTATCGCTTTGTCACCAACAGTATGTTCTTGAGGAAGAAGTGCAGATATGGATCACGCAAGCTGCAGTTTCTCCTGTTGTTTCTGATGCTGGGCTTTTTGCTACTGATGGTTACAACGCTGAACCCACCACCCAGCAACCAGAGCAAGGAAGGGACCTTCCAGCCTGTGGAGTTCAACCTCCGGGAAGGGTATCAGATGGACTTTGCGGAGACCCAAGAGATGCTGGAGACCCAGGAGGAGAGCCAGCAGTATTACCCTTTGGATGGTCTGTCGCCTTTCATCCCCTTGCGGGAGGATGAGCTGATCGCGGCCGTCGTGTCGCCCAGCGGCAGAAGGAACCACAGCAAGGCCAGGAAGGGCTATCGCGTGGTGAAGCAGCAGGGCAGGCGGCCGGAGGGGAGGGCGGAGGGGGACCCCGAGTCGCCGCCGCTGTCCCTTCCCCTGCAGGCTGGGGCAGGGGCTGCCCCGGGGGAGCGGCCGCTCGGCCTGGAAACCCACGGCTTCAACGAGGGGCTCAGCGAGCGGATCGCGCTGCGCAGGGACCTGCCTGAGGTACGACACCCCTTGTAAGTAAAACACCCTACTGCACTCCTCGGGGGCAGCCCGTCTCTCTCCCCGCCGCCGCGCCCCGCACCCCGCGCCTCTCCTCCTCCGAAGCCCCCGTCTTTCCCATCCAACTCCCCGCTGCGGGTCGGGACACGCTGCGTGGGGAACATAGCCCGCTGCTCGGAGCCAGGGAGGAGGTTCAAGCCGTCGGGAGCCGTGGGGTGGCGAGGGTCGGTACCCCGGGTGGGCAGAAGCGGCACAGCCGAGCCCCGCCCGGCCCAGCCCCGTGTGCGCTGCGGGCGGCAGCGCTCCCTGCCGGCCCCTCCGCCCCGCACCGGCCGCTGCGGGACCCGGCCCCGCGGTGGGCTCAGCAGCTGGGGCTTTCAGCTCTCTCAGAGTGAAAGTGACCCGACTCCGAGCTGGTGCGGCCTCGCTTTGAATATCGCGTGCGGGTTTGTGCACCGCAATTAAAAGAAAAAAAAAAAAGGTATACATCTGCTAGAGAGCATCCAAAGGAAGGCAACAAAGACGGTGAAGGACCTAGGGCAGAAGACATACGAGGAGTGGCTGAGGTCACTTGGTCTGTTCAGCCTGGAGGAGGCTGAAGGGACATCTCATTTGCAGTTACAATTTCCTCGTGAGGGGAAGAGGAGGGGCAGACACTGATCTCTTCTCTGTGGGGACCAGTGACAAGACCCAAGGGAATGGCCTGAAGTTGTGTTAGGGAAGGTTTAGGTGGGATATTAGAAAAAGGTTCCTCACCCAGAGGGTGGTTGGGCACTGGAACAGGCTCCCCAGGGCAGTGCTCACAGCACCAAGCCTGACAGAGGTCAAGAAGCGTTTGAGCAATTACTCTCAGGCACATAGTGTGACTCTTGGGGATGGTCCTGTGCAGTGCCAGGAGTTGGACTTGATGATCCTTGTGGGTCCTTTCCAACTCAGAATATTCTGTGGTTCTGTGACAAATATCGAAAGGAAACTCCTGGGAGGGAGGATGGTAGAGGTTGGTGTGTCTGACCAGAGCTGCCAACACCACCATAAATGGCTGTAAGGGCACTGCGAACGAGTGTTGTGTTTGAAGCCCCATGTGTTACTGCCCTGGAGGCTCGCAAGTCAGTTGTCGCACCCAAGAGGGGCAGCTCATCACGGTTCTTGAAAAGAATCTGAGGTGTATCTACGATCAAGCTGCCCCTGTGGAGGTTTAGATTGGACATTAGTAGAAATTTCTTCACAAGAAAGGGTGATTGGAATGAACTGCCCAGGGAGGTGGTGGAATCACTGTCCATGGAGGTGTTTAAGGAAAAACTGGATGTGGCACTTAGTGCCATGGTCTCATGGACAAGGTGGGGACTAGTCAAAGCTTGGACTTGATCTCAGAGATCTTTTCCAACCTAACTGGTTCTGTGATATCCTTCCCTGCCAGGGGAGAGGGAAAGGATGTGGGAAGGTAACTTTACTTCTTGCCTTCTGAAACGAAAGCTATCGTAACTTTCTTCCAGGACAGAGTGCAACAGAAAACATTTTAAGTAAGACACAGAATAATTTTGCTTTCTAGTGTTCATTTTCATATGTTTAAAGACAGCTGGCAGCTCTAATTTGAGGATACAGTCTCAAAGAAAGAGAAATGAAGCAGTGTTTTCTATACTTGGTGACTGGGTTCGGTGTTAATTTCGATAATTCCATTAAATAATGAGATGCTGATATTATTTCAGTTATTTTTTGGCGTGCTTCACTGGGAACTCTTTGAACTATGTAATGTTCAAAGGAGGAATGACGACCCTGGTTTACTGCCTGTGATGTGAGCCAAAAAACAGTTTTAGTTTGGCAGCTGAAGGGCCATCCAACAAGAGACAGGTTTAGTTAATACTAATCTTAGTAAGATTTAAGCCATGGTCTCAGAGCTCTTGGAAGGATTTTGCTGTCTGACTAGTTACAACCTCTCAACACCACAGCTTATGGAGTCCAGACTGAAACCCCAGATCTCAACATCTGAGGCTGATCTAAATCCAGACCATAAACCTGCAGCAGAGGCATCTCTCTAAGCCAGTCCTGTCCTTTATGGCACAGCACACAAACCACAATGGTATTTGTTAGGTGTAGTTTAGTCTGGGGGCCTGGCTTACAACTATATCAGTGCAGTTTTACAGTAGTATAAAATGAGAGCAATCCAGAATCATATTGTCTATGTCTCTGGTTTGAATAGTTTTGTTCATAATAATGTCAGTTATTATTTAGTTAGAGGGAAGCCAACCAGAGACATTTCAGTGACTTAGCTCCATGGACCATCTCTCTCATTTCACTTGAAATTGGATGGCAAATTTCTCACAGCAGAAGTGGCTCTGAGGTACTTTCACTCCTTTATACTTTTTGCTGCTCTCAGTTGGTCCAGCTGCAATTGACACCCTCCTGGGACACCTGAATCAAACCTACCATTGTGGCTATTATGATGGGGATTCTGTCCCTCCCAAAAAAGTCTCTTGGACTTGAGTGTCATACGTATCCAGGCAAAAGAAACTCACAAGGTATCTACAAAGGTTTTAAATTTCATTACAAAAGTACAGCTTCCACTGGAGTGCTGTTGGGAGCTGAATCTCAATGAGACATTTTCCTGAAGGTGAGTGGGAGTCTATGCCTTTGCCATGTCAGAATTGCTCTCTGTTCATTGCTGCATGTGACAATTCCTTGTTTTTCACAAACTGGCTTAAATCACTATATCTCCTATCAGTCCCAGTCCTGATTTTTTGAAAAGGCAAATTTTGATGGACAGTCTATGAAACTGCTCCAAATTACAGGGAAGGTATTTCTGTATACCAGTACCCTTTTGCATTTTTCTGGAGATTAGATATCTACATTGCAAGTCTTTGCCAATCTCCATGGCAACGAAGCACTTGCCACCAAGGTTACGTATTCAAGTACAGTTATTTTCAATTCTTTTCCAATTAAGATTTCACAACAGCCTGATTTTCTTGCTATAGCCACAGTACTAGCAAAAAGGCACTGTAGTATTATGGTGCAAAATATAGGTGCTAATATCTACAGAATGTTTATGGTTAAAAGCTGCTTCATAGTAAAAGGGTAGCATCAGATCTTCACTCTTCTTAATTACCTTTAGATTCTTCTGCTTGAAAAGACTCACCATCAAGTCAAGAGAGTATTCTTTTCTCCATCCTGCTGAAAATACAAAAAATTATCCCATATGAAATTGTGAGGAAACAGCATTATTGATTACAGAAAATTAGCAAACCAAGGACAACATGGATTTTTTACAGTGTAAAAATCATCAAGAAAATTAACCTGTTCTGTAAAAAAATATTAATGTGAACTCTTAAAAACTATAACAAATTATGTTATTCTGCTCATTTTAAATTAATATTCACAGAAGTGTATCTACAATACTCATTTATGTGCATTTGTAATTAAGTCATTCAGACTATGGATTCTCTTAAATGATTAGCAGCTTTGGGTCTGGATAGTGTCTAGCAGTAGAGGACCTCAGCCCATGAATGGAAGCACTAAGTAAAATGCTAATAAACATAGCAGTATTAAAATTATATCCCTTACATGAGCTTCTGCTGAGTAGCTAATTGTTTAGCAACCACTTTAAAACCTATGTAGTGATTTGCTTGGAAATACAAAAATGCCAAAATAACAACGGGCCACATTCAGCCAATTCTGTAATTCCTTGAAGAAGTTCTTGCTCCTGGAGATTAAGAGTTAGGGCACTGAATGATTGTAACTCAGGAAATGAAAGGATTTTAAAATGTGTTATCTATTGTAAGCAAAGCAGATATGTAGACACAGTCTTTGCATTTCTACAATGAGCATTTGAAGGCATTGTTTGGAAAATGTGCATCCTCATGCCAGGATAGCATGTCCTGTGTCTCTAAACTAGGACTGGTACATCAGAAAACACTTTTTGTCATGAACATGATTTGTAGATCCTTTGCTTACACTTATGAAACAGTCATTGTTTGATGAGGGTTTATGGTTTTCATATACAGCTTCTGTGAGGATGAATAGGATTTTCATCTTTAAATGCTTGAGTTGTCAAAGAAGCATCTAATTCATGGCAATTTTGATGGAAGTTGTTTCAATGTCATGGGTGAAATCTTGGCCCCATGGGAAACTGAGGAGCCATGGGCTCCAGCTGCACTCTGGAGCATCTCTAGGAATGTCATACACTGACCCGTGCAGCCAGATGTCTTGCAGTACGTGGTGTCAGTACTGGAGTTGTAAAGTAATAGCAGAAAATGGTATAGAGAGAATCTGCTCAGCTGGCAGCCTCATTCATCAGTGACTCATTTTCATTGGAAAAAGCAACCTTTACAAAATTTATAGTAAAAATACATTTACTTTCTTAAATATGCCTGTATTTGTATTCATGGTCCATGTAGGGATCCATTTCTTTCCTGCAGAGGACTGAGATGTTGGGTTCATTCAATAGGATCTTGATCAGGTCGTCCACAGGTACACTGCTCTGTTGTTCAGATGCGTTATTTTATTTGTAAAGTTTTAAAGGTACTGCATTTCAGTTTGCTCTTTTCTCTCTTACTTGAGAAAACATGGAAATCGGTAGAGGCTGACTGTCTTGTTTTATCTGCCTCTCTGCTCTAAGTGCCTTTTTGGTTTTTCTTTGCTCTCTGGACCATTTCTGTTTGAGCTCTGTTTTTTTGAGGCAGCCAGAGCAGGAAAAAAACCTATCCCAGAACACAGCAAAACTTTTCTCTTTTTGTATTTCAAATTTTATAGTGTCATTCCCATATTTTCACTTTGTATTCCAGTTTTGGACACCTTAATACTTCCTTTTCTTAGAACTTAGCAAAGATCTTAAACTGCTTTCCATCCCTGAGGGTTTGTGTTGCTTACAACTTTGCCCTGAGAAAAAAGTAGTCAGTCATACCAGTGTTTCCAGTGTCTTCCTCATTTGATCCCATGCAGGTGCTTACAGCAGAAGTATGACTCCAGTCTGCCTACTGCTAGTGTCATCATCTGTTTCCATGATGAAGCCTGGTCTACTCTGCTGAGAACTGTGCACAGCATTATGGACACAGCCCCAAAGGCCTTCCTCAAGGATATTATCCTGGTCGATGACCTCAGCCAGCAAGGTAGCCCCCATTTCTCTGTATGTGAGCTCTTTTTTCCACAACTTCAGGGAAGAAACTGTCCTCCTCCAAGAAGAGTGTGAGGAGTAGAAAGCAACAAGGACCTTCAGGAAGAGAGCTAAGCTGAGCCCAAAGCTGGCTGCCAGATTTCACTCTTCCACCCCTAGAATTCAGTGTAGCCTTTCAACTTTGAAATGTGTTTCTTTTCCCCCATCATTTACAACCACTCTGAACTACCTTACTTTACAATAAGATCATAGTATGCAAATCTTAGCCTTCCCACTGGACTGCTGTCATAATTTCCAGACACGGATTTTGGCTGAAACATAAAATGGAAAACTCCACATTGCTAAAGTAATTCAAAGTGCTTGGGAAAGCCAAACACCTGTAGTATCTCACTCTGATCTGTGTATATTTTGAGATGGTGAGAGCATCCACATTTTGCCGAAAATAGGAGAGGAGGCTATTAAGTTTCTCACAGGAACAGCTTCACACTTAGTGATTAGTCTCTAGTTCCCTTTCACATTACGCTTCTGTGAAAATATTAGGAACGTGGCCTACTTGGCCATTTAAAACAAAGGCCCCCAAAACATTTTACCTGCAAGAAGTAGCATCTCCTACTACCTGTTGCTTTTCTTTAGAGCTTGAATCAAAGCTGAAACATTTAAGTGACCGTTCTGTTTCTGACAGGGCCCCTGAAGTCAGCTCTCAGTGAATACATCTCTAAGCTAGATGGTGTGAAGCTCATCCGGAGCAACAAGAGGCTTGGAGTCATCCGAGGTCGGATGCTGGGAGCTGCCCGAGCAACTGGTGATGTGCTGATATTCATGGATTCACACTGCGAGTGTCAGAAGGGCTGGCTGGAACCCCTCCTAGCCAGGCTGTCCAGCAACCGGTAAATATCCCTGTGGCCTCTGAGCTCCCTGTATATGCTCAGTTCTGCTGAAAGGAACGTACTTGGAAAGTGCCGGGTAGCTTTTTTCTTATCCTTCTTTGGTTACCTTCTTGCTTCTGGTCACACTGCTTTTATTTTTTGCCTTATCACCACATACATCCCTGTGATGTGTGAGAAGAAGCACACAGAAGGTCACAAAGCTGATAACTCTCACTTCACACCCAGTGTCACTGAAATTTCAGCATTTAGATCCACTTAGAGCTATGAGAAGGCTTTCTGGTGGTCTGAATTTAAAAGGTTGCAGTCTCAACTTGTTTGCAAATGGGCAAACATCCACCAGAATGCACGAATCCATTATTTTTCCTTTTTAGCTGTCTCAATGATGAAGCCAAGAATAAAATTCTTTGTCCTCCTGAGCCAATTTGACTACATACTAATGTCACCTGTACCATTTCCCTTCCACAGAAATAAAACAGACTTCCTGGGCAGCCTAGACAGTTACACCTAAACTCAGGTACTTTCACTAGCACCAAACTGACAGAGTAAATTAGACATTCTTATATCTGAGCCTTTCATGTTTAGGGTGCTGCTTGACCCTGCTCTCTAATATAGAGCTGAGCTTGTCTATGCTGCCCGCAAGTCTTTCAAAGAGATTAAAACCACTGTAAAAGTTTCTAGAATTACATATCATAAATCCTTTATTAAAGGAGAAAAATTTGTACATTAGCTTGTCTATCATTACTCATAAGCCACTTAGGAAAAAATTACTTGCTAGAGGGGGTAAAATAAAAAAAAGGTCTTTAAAACTCTTACCAGACCATTAAGTAGTCACACTAAAGACCTTCAAAGGCCATTCCCAGGCACTAGAACAAGATGTTTTTATGGCTTATTATGTTTGCTTATAAGAGAATTAATGTGAGTTTTTAGAAATTATTACATCATTTGAATGAAAACATTAAGAATACTGAAAGCAAGAGTAATGCTGCCCTAGGATGTCAGGAATATTCTTTTCAAAAAGGTTCCTCCTTGGAAAAGCAGATTATTTTTTGTTTGCTGACTAATTAGGTGGTTTATTATGAATATACTTCATTACTCTTCTGCCTTGAGCTATAGTCTATTTTTGATGTTCGTACAAAACACCTATGTGTTGGCCAGTCCTTATTCAAGGGTGTGTTGATGAAATTAAGAGTTACAAAAGTCTCAGAGGAGAGCTATAGTGAAGGGAGAATTACAACTTCAAGAGAGAAGTTAGGACCCCACCACAAGTGTCAAAAATTCACTGTCAAACACTATCCCTGCTGAGGGAATGGAAAGCCACCAAGTCTAATATCGTTCTGAGATTCTGTAGCACAGTCATCAGGTAGTGAGAAAGGAACTCTTCCTCTGTAGGGCTCATATGCTCATTCACTCCTCCAGGAGAGCAGAGTTTAACACTGTATTAGCTAATGTCTAATTGGATTAATGAAGCAAAGGTGGAAGAGTGTTTGGATAATAATATCTGTCACTGTGTCTGACCCTGGAAGCTTTGTCACTGTTAGTGTGGAGAACCTTGGACATTCTCCACTGCACAGGGAAGACAAGCTCGAAGGCACCTGGCAATCACTTTCCCTTGCTGTCCTTCTTTCTCCATCTGAAGAATGGTGGTAGTAGCACTGACCTGATAAGGAATTTAATTCATGATTTTTTGTAAATTGCTTGTAATGCTTGCATGGAGATCACCATGGAAATGTAAAGTATTAGCATAGTCAACTTGGCTTCATTTAGCAGTTAAGGAGCTGTTAAATTGAATCATGTGCACTCCCTGAGACTACCCAAATGAGGAAAGTACAGTGAAAAAAAGCTTACAGTGATTGGTGAAATATGCATCTTTCCTCTTCTTAATGTTCCAGTCAAGCTGTAACTCATGCACTTTTGCTGGAAAAACAGGATGGGGAATTACTTCAGCACCTAGAGGAAGTGAGTTGTTTGCTGGCAAGGAAAAATGCAGCCTTTCCAAAGCTCAAACCTTTTCAGGATCTTAAAGGAGCTGGATGGAGGCTTTAACTTTGAAAATTGTGATTAAGCCTAATTTTCTAGACTCCAGATCTACCACTATTATTGTGACCTGTCTTAGAATGATGCTGAGAGATCCTTGCCCAAACTGAGACCTCACTGTGAGCTGAATGTACTCACAAGAGAGATACCCCCAGAGTTCTTAGTGATGTGTGATAATGACAGATAGGACAAATACAAGAAAAAATATCCCAGTTTTACAGGTATGGAAATATTTGACAGATATTTGACTTGCTCTGAGTGATGATATTTCATCTCCCTTCGTGATGGTTTTATTCACTAATGCAATCAACCAATTTTTTTTCCCCAAAAGTATTAAGTATTTCTAAAAATCATTGGATATGCATTTATGGATGCCTTGACGGGGACTAGTTCTGTGAGCCATACCTAACAAATGGACTGGGAAGCTGCGCATCAGCTTAGTATATTGCCTAGAGAATGATTCAACAGTTTGTAAAGCATTCCTTGACATTTTGATTACTCAAGGATGAATACCGTAGGTACCTGGGCAATATTAGAAAACTAGATCATCTGCCCCACAGATCATTTCATTTGACAACTGTTTGTGTTCCAGGCTTATTCCAGGTGAGCAGTATGGTGCATAGCAATGCAGCTGTGCCATTATTGCAGTCATCTTTTCAAGGGTTTGCCTTTTCCAGGAGACTGCAGAAAACAGCCGCTATTTTGTATTCTGTCCAAAGGCAGTGGAAGGCAGAGGGAGCATATAATGAACTGTACCATGAAGCCTTGAAAATGTTGTTCCTTTAATCTAAAACCAGTGGCCATCATGCTGGAGCAGAATGATTTAAAAAAAAAAAAAAAAAACCAAACAAACAAACAAACAAAAAAAACCAAAAAAGACCCAAAGGGGTGTTTCCTGAGAATACTGCATGAAAGCAAAATGAACATTGGTTATGTCCTTGACAGGGAATTCCACCTCTAAGAAAGGTCCGGGCACCACAACCATGGTAGAAGGGTGGCTTGCAAAGGGATAGATGGCCCTTAGGACCTTTCCCCTGCTCCTTGTTGTAAGTGCTGGTTCCCTCTGTGCTGGGGCACTGCCTATAACACAGCTCAAATATTAGATTTGAAAACAGAAGCCTGTTGCATTATTTAAAAAAAGCGTATTAAATTTCTAAAATTCCAGTTGCCTCTACTGAGCGCAGTGATTCTAGGTCACTAATCTTTAATGAAAATGCTGATAAACAGAATTAGAAATTAGCATAGCAGTGGAAAGGTATTTCATCATCTGTGTGCTCCCATTTAGGAGTAAATGGAGCCTCAGCTTGCAGGTACAGGAATAGAAAACAGAGTTCTGCTGTCCAGAAAATTCCGGCACTGATTTCTGGTACTGATTTTATAGTAATACAGTAGAGGGAAGGAAAATATTTTGCACCAATGATGAACAGCTCCTTCATCTCTTTTCATCTGACTCTCCACTTGTCAGGGGCCCATATCCCATCTTTCTGAGCTACCAAATACATAAGCCATTGGTTTTCTAACTTCTCACAGGCAAGCATGATGTTTTCCATTCAGCGCCCACACAACCCAGCATCTGAGCATGCAATTCCATGCTACTCTCCTTGTTTGGAAAGCCTTCCATATCCTTCACGTATAACAGTCTGGATTCTGGGATTTCTGTGTTTTCTTGAGCCTTCTTATATCCTCCGTTTATCAATAACACTCATTTCAAATTCAGTAAATGTTCTGCATTTACATGGTATGTTATGGGAAGATACACTAACTCTTTACAATCTTTCACAGTTAATCAGGATCAAAAGGTGACCTATTTTAAAGCAGTTGAGGTAAAGAAACTGAACATCAGAATGTAAACCCAAAAGCAAATATTACTGCCAAACACAGGAGCAATGAGGATTTAGGCATGATCAATGGCACAGTGCCCTGACTGTCCAGTGTAAAAAGGTGCTGTTTATCCCTACAGATTTTGTTACCCCATGTACAAATTTGAGTATTTTAGCAGGAAAGACAGCTTCAAAAATTATTATTTTTTAATAAAGTATTCCTTCAGCACTCTGCCTAGCAGAGATTTGTTCAGTGCTTAGCATATGAATAGTCCATCCATTCAAGGAGACTGTTCATATGCCCTAAGTTAGTCTGGAGTTGGTCTGTAAGGCAGTATTTAAGTAATCCTTTAATAGCTTTGCTATTTCTGAACACTGCACTTTTTCTTTTTATTAACCTTTTTTTTAATTTCAAATGTTTTGCATTGCTAAGACTTCATTTAGCCAGAAAGGTGTTTTCGGTGAAAATGCAGCATGTAAAACCAGCTTGGGACCTCAGTTATTCACTGAAGTTTAAACTATGTGCAGAGACAGAGAACTTGGACTGCCTAGACTTCCTAGATATCTAATTTTTTGCAGGAAATAATCCACTCTGAAACTGATTGAAGAAAATACATGATTTTCCTGTTTGTTTTGGGGGGGTTTTGTTCCTCCTTATTTAAGGGGGGATTTAAACAGATTAAAATCTGTTCCCTTCCCAGAAACACCAAATAAAAAGAAAGTGTAAGTCAATAAAAAACATTTTCAAAGAAAGTGTATCTAAAACTTCAAAACAGATGTATTAATTAAATCTTCCTCTCCTCATGTTACTTAACCTAAAAATAGAAAAGAACATTATGTCCATGGTGACTGTAAGGGGTCATGGGAACACATTTCATTCCCAATTGTATTTAGCTGAGAAATGCCAAACCAGGAAATTGTTCTTGTTTGGGTTGCTTTTTCATGAAATTGTGACCTTTTGTAGTTCATGTGTGTTCCAAGCATTTGAAATATTCTCAAATTTATCAAATGGTTCAAAGCCTTGCTGCTAGTTGTATTCGAATTTCCTGTTTTTCCCTTTCCTTGGATTCCATGGAGTAAAATTAGCAGTAGTTTGCCAGTGTTTCATTTCAAAGTGCCAAGAAGCTGCTGTCTGCCAGTTACCCAGTTAAAAACAAGAAGAATAGCTAGGAACATCATCCAACTTTCTATTACCTTCCGCTGCAAATTTGCACTTAGAACCACACAAATATCAAACCATCACTAAATATGCAGAAAACAGATATTTTATTTTTGTTTTAAATAGCATTAATACCAGCCAAAAAATGGCTAAAGCATTGCTTGATTCAGATCAAAATTAGACATAACCAGTTTTCACACAAGATAAAATTTCTGGATTCCTCTATTTCAGATCAGAAAGATCCTCCCAATTTTTAGTTTTAAGATGTGTTTGGTTTCAGCAGAGCAACGCCAGTTTATACTAGGTGAAGGTTTAGAGTTACAAATGTACTCTAGAAAAATGTTAATCATGAAATTCTGAAAGAGTTACCAAATTAGTAGCTCTAAAACAGTTATCAGTTCGCAGTCTATAATTGTGTGGGAAAGAAGATTAGATTTTATTTTGTTCTGATTTACTGTTGAATTTAGCCAGGGTAGAATGTAGAATGTGACCTATCCAGGGAGTTATTTTCAGCTGTCTTAAACACTGTAATTTTCCACATCATATTTTGCAGATAGTTTGGCCAATTGCTTGGTCTCCAAATCATCAGGATCTGTTACATCACAGGTATTTTTCTTGAACAGCATTGAAGAATCAATACCCAGTTACAAGGACTGTTACTCTCGTACTTACTCTTGTGAGCAATTGAACTCATCCCAGAAGCATCACTGGAGTTTGGAATTTTATAGTGGCAACAAATTTAAGGTGGATCCAAAAAGAAGTACAGGTTTTAAATGGATGAAATATGAAAACGTAGGATAATCTGAAATGTCTGGATCATCTGATCCAGAATATATCTGAGCATATCTAAGTATCTGCATTGTCTCTGTCTGAACTATCCAGAATCAGTTCAGTTCATGTGGTCTAGTCTTCATGGTCAAGGTCTTTTGAATGGTTTAGTCTACATCACCTCTGGCTTCCACTCAAATACTCCCTCTTGACTCTGAAATTGTAAAATAAACCACTCTGGGGTCATTAGTTCCTTAGTCCTGTCTGGATGAGAATGGATAAACCAGTAGCAATATAGTGTGGATTTCAGCAAGTAGCAGCAAACCAAGGTGGGAAGTGTACAACTGCAGCTACACTCCTAACCAGAGTGGCCAGGAGAATGCAGTAGGCTGTGAAAATTACTATTACAGTGACTTTTAATTTTTGAAGTTTAGTCATATAAAATCCATTTAACTTGGCCCACCAATCAAAGCAAAAAATACCTGCTTGTGTGAGTCCATCAGGACACTACCTTTCAGTAACTTTTAGACCCAGTTTCCTTTCCATGCTGTTAGTGAGTAAAGCTTTCAGTAGAAAGGCTCCTACTGGCTTGAGTACTAGGGGGTTTCTCCTGTCCTGGATGCAAAACTATAGTATTAAGAGAATCAAGGGAGGATATCAGCTTTATTATTTTTATTATAATTTCTTTCCATTTCTTTGTGATTCCTGCAGAGGGCTGACAGCAACTCACTGCCTTAATGTACACACCTACAAATGCTGGCTGTTACCATAAAATTTTCTTACCTATTTATAAAACCAAGTGCTTGTTTCTATGAGTGCCAATTATTGCATATTACAAAGGATGATTTTACACCTGAATGGAGAAATATCACTTTTCTATTTTAAATCTTCCTGCTTATCATAGGACAGTCTGCTCTTAATAGGAAACAAAGGAATAACTGAGTCATTTTAAAGCAATCCCCTTCAACCAGTTATTTCTATTTCTCCATGGGATTCTAAAATTCTCTACAGAAAATGTCAACTGTGATAAAAAAAAGTTTGGAACTTCCCCCCACTCTGATACTGAAATAACATTACTCTAATGATTGTAGAGGCAGAGTAGATATGCCAAGACTACATTAGCATCACCCAGAACTACCCTCTTCCTCAGCTGGTTCTGGTCTCTGCTGTGGAAAAGTACAAATGCCTCACTGCACTGGAGACTTCTGAGATGTTCTTTCTTCACTGAGAGTATAGTGTTTTAAGCACATTTCTGTGATTTCTGACCAACATATAAATCTTTAAAGGAGGAGATAAAAATGTACATTTTGCCCCAAAATTGACCATTCCATTTGTCTCTCTCTCTCTCTCTCTCTAACAGAAGTTATTTTCTAGGGAAATAACTACTCCAGAATAGTTTCCTATATGGGTATTCCTACTCTGGAACAAGAGCAATTTTTTCCAGTGTACTTTAAATCATCTTAAATGTTACTGATTTTTCTCCAGAGGAATTTCTGTCTATAGACAAGTCCTTGCACTTTTTTCCTGCCGTCCCTAATTCCATTGCCTTTATACTCTCAAAATTTCCAAATGTGATATGTCATGAATCTGGGAAAAAATGGAGCACTGAACACTCTTCTGAACTACCACTTAATTCCAAGAGGATGTTCAAACACACTGTAAAATACTGTGACTTGTTTATCATGGGGAAACGTCTAATACCTCTTCTCAGACTAATCCAAATTTGACTCAAGTTAGAAATTAGTTGAAGGATTGCCACTTACTGTGTAATGGCTTTATTCTGACTCTTAAAAGTAGATTCCACACTGTGACAGTGCATTTGCAAGAGCATTTTAAACTCGTGATAAAACACAAACAGAAACTGGTTTATGAACTCAGTAATAGATGTTTTTGCAAGATGACCAGAACAAAGAATGAGTGTGTTCTTCATTGGCCTGAAGTGACAAACTTCAGTTTGTGTGTAGAGTGTGTGTGAAGTGTGTGGAACAGAAAAGTCAAAGGATGGTAAAGTGTGTAAGGCCAAAATCATCTTTTGCTATAAACTTTGCACCCATGCAGAGACAGTAACATCAGAGGCCAGGGCCTCTGTGTGAAATAGCTTTATAAGAATTCTGCTAGTTAACTCATAGCAAAATCCTGAATAGCTTTAAATGACAATGCAAGGTACAGGGTATCAATAAATTATTAATCTTTAGATTCCTCACAACATGCTCAGTACTCACATGCACTGAGCATCTGGGCTTCTATTAGCAGGGAAAATAAAGACACTCAGCATTTAGGGAAGTGCTTATGCTTGACAGTGTTAAAGAGGAGACCTAATGCTTACTAACAGAGTAGTGAACTTAATTTATGCATTGGTTCAGGAAATACATGGTATTGTCTTTTTCAGAAACAGTGTCGTTTCCCCAGTCATAGATGTCATAGACTGGAAGACTTTTCAGTACTATCACTCTGTGGGCCTGCATCGAGGTGTTTTTGATTGGAAACTAGATTTTCATTGGGAACCAGTGCCAGAGCATGAAGAGAAGGTACGACAGTCTCCCATCAGCCCTATCAGGTAACAGTCCCTCAGACAATATCCCTCCACTCAGCTCAGCAGCAAAACTGTACAGTTTAGTTCATCTTCCAGCTAAGAGGAGAGAGACATGGTTACTTGCATATGCTCAGTTAATATTTTTGAAGGGATAGGTTTACACTGTTTATTTTGACCCTTAGTAAAATCGTTCTAACTAGATTGCAATCATGCTTTCGACATGACAAATGTTTTCCACACAGTGACACAATTAGTGTATAGCCTGACCAGACAAGGTTTGTAGGGAAAGCAAAAATGGGTAATAAAGAGTTAAAAGAGATGTCTTAATCTTATTTTGGATGTCCATGTATTCAGCATTTCCCACAGTTCCAAGCCTTATTTGATAATTCAGCTCTTGACTCCCCAAGCATATCCTAGAATAAGACTCCAGTTGTTCTTTCTTTTGGTTAGATAATCAATTCATTCAAGCTTACATGGAGCCATATTCAATCATTTTGTAACACTATCTCTATGGAAATGGTGGGGGTTTCACCCTTCCCATAATTTCTTACCCAAAACTCAAGATGTTCACTTTCAAAATGCTTTCTCCACAGGAGTCCTGTGGTAGCTGGTGCAGTGGTGGCCATGGATCGACATTACTTCCAAAATACTGGAGCTTATGATTCTGACATGACCCTGTGGGGAGCAGAAAATTTGGAGCTGTCTATAAGGGTAAGAACCTTAATTAAAACATCAAGCTGTGGTAACTATTGGGCTTTTAAGGAACCTGAATGAACAGACAAGAAGATATTTATAAAATAAGTGCAGAACATGGATATGGAGATTACAACCTTCCTTGCAGAAATCTATCCCATGCTCTGCAATCTGTCAGGACAAAAACATGCAGCTGCTCTGAGTTAGGAGCATTATGTCAGGAGAAGGAAGTTTTGTTGGCTATCACTATCTGCCTGAGGACTGAGTCACTGTTTTTGGCACCCTCTGAAAGCTGCCTCTTCTATTTTGGCATGCAACACGCAACAAAGGGAAAGTAGCTTTATTTCTTTGCCAACCTGTAGATTTAATAACAAATTACTTATACTAAATCCTTTGCATTGATTTTTGCTGAATACAAGGAGTAACTGATATTAAAAAGCAATGAAAATTGCAGGCACAAAGGGTAGAGTGTCTTTAATGTCCCAGACAATAAAAGGTGTGCCCCCAGGTCTCTCCACTACACTGCACTGTTTGTGCACAGAAAAACATAAAAGCATGTAAATAGCCATGCTGGGTCAAATCAGAGGTCTGAATGCCCAGTATCTTCCCTGTGTCTCTGTATCTGTGGGGAACAGTGTATAAAGAAGCATGTAATAGTGCTCTTGCTGTTTTCAGCAATGTGCAGCTTAGGAGTTCCTGAGGCAGAGTCTAGAGTAAAGGAGCTTCTCCTTTTCAAATAAAGGTAATATAAATAAGGTAGTTTCTTTTTGTGCTTTCATCTATGTTCCAGACTTGGCTCTGTGGTGGCTCTGTGGAAGTTATTCCATGCTCCCGAGTTGGGCATGTCTATCGAAATCACTTTCCCCATGCTTTCTCCTATGAAGATGCCATTGTGAGGAACAAAATCCGAATAGCAGAGACCTGGCTGGGCCCGTTCAAAGAGAACTTCTACAAGCACGACACTATGGCTTTCTTAATCAGCAAGGTAAAGATATCTGTGGCAGTCTGTTTATGAGGGAAGGCTTGTGAGTGGAGGTAGATGAAGAGGGTGGAATAGCGGTGTGGGTGTCTGTGTGTAGTCAAGTGTTCAACGTGCATGGTACTGGGGGTAGACTTTTTATTAAACCTTCCAGTGGAACAGCTGACAGATCAGGAAGGGAAAAGAGAAACTTGTGTCTAAGTGCTCAAAGGTCTCCCCAAAGCCTTCACTTCTCTTCAGCTTCATCAAATGATCCCAAATCTCCTCTTGGCTTATAATGGGAGGGACTTCACTCCCATTCCTCACCCATCCAGAGGATCAGGAACTTAAAAGAAGTCGGAAGCCTGACTGCCTGTAAAGACTGAACAAAAGAAGTCATTGAGTACTTCAGCCTTCTCCGTATCAGTTGCCACCAGCTCACCCTTCTTGCTTATCAGGGGGGTACACACTCCTTGGCCTTTCTTTTCTGACCTATGTTCTTAGAGAATCTGTTCTTGTGATTTTTCATGTCCCTTGCCAAGTCCTGTTCCAGCTTTGCCTTGGCTTTCCTGACCCCATCCCTACACATTCAAACTGTATCCCTGTACTCTCCCCTGGTCATCTCTCTCTGCTTCCACTGTTTGTGCATTTCTTTCTTACTCTTCAGTTTGAGGAGCAGATCCTTGCTCAGCCATCCTGGTTGCTGGCTTGCCTTGCTCCATTTCCCACACACTGGGATAAAGAGCTCTTGTGCTCTAAGAAAAGTGGCCTTAAAGAGCTTAAAAGTGTCCTTAAGGACAATTTCCCAGAGGATCTCTCTCACCAGCTCCTTAAACAGCTGGAGTTTTGCAAAGTCTTAGCTTTGCCCCTCACTAGGCTCACACTCTTTGAGATCACAAACTCAACAAGGGCACGGTTGCTACAGCCTAGGCTGCTACCAATCCTAATGGCTCTAATGAGCTCATCCACACTGGTGAGCACCACCAGATCCAGTAACACCTCACCTCAGGCTGGTTTGTCTAACACCCAGACAGTCCTGCATGCCTCATTCATTGCAGGACTGGCCATCACCTAAGAAAGCCAGATCCAGTAGGAGCTGCTTTAATAGTGAGGAGAGGAACAGGGCTGTTTGCCAGCATGACTTCTCTCTTGTCACTTAGTCTGACCTCCTCAGATCAGTGGATCTGTCTCTCCAGTCTGCTAACCCCACAGTCTGTAACTATTTTATTTCCTTTTTTAGTCTCTTTTCATATCTTTTTAAAAGCTTTTCTGTCCTTGTCAGGGTTGTAGGTTTAAACTCCACTGATCACAAGTTCATCAGTTGACCCACAAGGGTTACAGCCATGTGCCTGAAAGGAGGACACTAGGACAAGCCTTTTGAAATGGGCAGTTTGGTCCTTAAACCATTTAATAATGTCATTAAGGCTTTTCTTGTCAGCTCAGGAGGAATTGTCTGTACTGAAAACTACAGTTGCCAATGATACAGTTTACTAGCCCTAAGCAGCATGACTTTTGGCCTAAGTTTATTCTAGTCAGAATAATTTTAGTACTTCTAAGTATGATGCTCCCTCAAATGATCCATTTTATGATCTCTGTGCCCAGCACACAATAACATAAACAGCCCATTTTCTCTGTTGCTTTCTGTGCTGGTTTAAAGGTAAACCAGCAGGAGGAATGAGTCTAACTCAAAAACAGATTACAAGTCAGAATTACAGTTTAGTAAAAAGATCACAATAAGTACAAGGGTACAGAGGAAAAGGTCCGTT
>JAWWEU010000081.1:34839259-34925877 GCA_035583155.1 Acropternis orthonyx
AGACAGAGGGTGATTCCTCTGAGGTGCAGGGTTGGTAGATGAAAGAAAAATTCCAAGATTTTAAACCCATAACACTTTCTTTCACAGCCAATATTTTCAGCATGTCAATGCAGTCAGATGTTATTCAAAAGACACAAGCAAGGAATGACATTATTGCTGCTCAGCTGCAAAGGGCCCTGTGGGGATTTATTGCACTGAGACAGTAAATGAGGCAGCCTATGGGCCACTACAAAATTCTCTGTGAGCCTTGACCACTGACACTGCCCACTGCAGAAGACAACCAGTGACCGCCGTTTAGGTTCCTTTATAAGCCTTCTCAGTTTATGGTCTGAATCACATCTTGCACAGGATGCCCGTGGTGTGAGCATTAAGCATTAAGCAGATGAATATGGATCTTCCCAGCACTCTACTATTTCAGCCACTATCTCTTTTGCTCATTTTCTTGTATGGTTTGCTTATTTAATTTACAAGCACAGTTTCCTTTCAGATTGGTTTACAGTGACAATGATTTCCTTTACCTTATTTACACCATTTATTCAGCATCAAATGCAGAATATAACTAATATGACAAAATGAGATTTACTAACATCACCTTCTTCAGTTAAAGCAGAGTCTCATGAGAAATATCTTTTTTTAGGGGAAGCATTTTGCTTTCCTTGTTCCAGGAAAACCTCTTAGGCACAGGGTTGTGTGGTGCTGAATTGCTGAACTTTGTTTTTATGCTTATTGAATCTAAGACTAACACTAAACTATGAGGTTCTCTTTAACATACTGCAACTCTTGGCCATTGCCTGTGCAGTTCGCAGGGGCTGGCAAACAGTGCCACATACCACGATTGATGCCTGCCTTTAGAAACTGATACTTCACCCTTGATCTCCAAGGCCCTTCATTTGTCGGTGTTTTCCATGTTGCAGAGTCCTTTTTACGGATGCAGAGAAATAGCTGGTCTGAGAAAAAGTTACTTACAGGCAATTCTTCATGTATGTTACCAATTTTACTTTTTGACACAGAAATCCAGACCAGTTTCCTGGAATCCCATCCCAACTGCATTTTCAAAAAGTAGAAGCATGAAAGGGGAAGATCTATTGCTGTCAAGACAGGGAAGAAAGACTCTTAAGGGTTGTGAGATGTTTTTAATATTTGGGCACCAAGAGCTTTAGAAGTGTTTTGTGTGGTTTTGAAACTGAAGGATTATACACTTAACTGCTTAGATTTTTCAGAACCCTGTTAGCCATCTTTAGTGCTAAATAACCTCAAATATTCAGACTGCTGGTCCCTTGCAGTGCAGATGCCTGTACCTGCACCAAGGGTTGAAGGCAGTTGTCTTTTTTCAGAACAGAACTGCTACCAGGAAGGGTGAGAGTTGATACTGTGTGTGTTTATAATTCAAGAAAACACAGAAATCATAGGAAAGGTTTTATGCATTTATAGTGGCAAAACACATTTGTTTACTAGATTTAGTAACTATCAGATAAGACTGTGATAAACTATATTTTGGGCTAAATTCTGTCACCATTTATGCCCTACAATCATGGCAGACTGACAATAACTGGGTAATCTGGGCTGTTAAAGGCTAGGAAATTGAGTTTTGATTAGTGGGACATATTCTATACTGAATGACAATCCAATACAATGCCACTGAATTTCAGTGCAACAAGTATCAAACTTAGTCTTGACTTTTTAAAATAAAAATATCACAAAGATTGACTTATCTTGCAGTATAATAATCATTTTTAGAGGAAATACTTATTTTCACAATGTATGCTACTTCTGAAATACTTACTTTTTCTGAAATATTTACACAGTGCCAGACTGCGGCTGTTTTAGAACAAAGTTTGAGAAAGGCTGTTACAGCTGGACCTCCTCCTTTGCACACTCATAAGATACATATATCAATAAGTGTAACATGTAAGAAAGAAAAGGTGGTAGAAATAATCCCTTTATAGTCATTTTCACTCTTAGCATCTCTAACACAAATACACTATTAACCTTATTGCCCTTCTGCTTTCTTCTTTTCTCCATAAAGGCAGAAAAGCCAGACTGCAGTGAGCGCCTTCAGCTACAGAAGAGACTAGGCTGTAGAAATTTCCAGTGGTTTGTATCAAATGTGTACCCTGAACTCTCCCAACCTGGAGGCAAGCCCACATTCTCTGGCAAGGTAAGAGAAAACATACTATAAAGAATGATCAATGCTTTAAATTGTTCAGAGCCTCCAGCGTCACTGCCGTGCACTCAGTGAGCATGGAGTGAGTAAGTGGCTGTTCCTGCTTTGAAAATTTATTGTCCAAACAGACAATGCAACAAGGATGGGAGGAGAAAGAAAAGGACAGAGACAAAGGGCTGGTCCAAATTCTCACACAGATGTTGAAAACCAGCCAGGAACTGAGTCCGAATTGTCTGACAGTTCAGTGTAACAGCTGAGAGGATCCTAACCTTAGGTTCTTCGGGTGCCATTAGTAAACGAAAAGAATGGTGTTGCCTCCTGCAGATGGCAACAGCAACAGCAGCTGAGGTATTTCTGTGCTGATCCACATGCACAAAGAGAAAAAAAGCAGTCCTGCAGTTCTGCACTTCCCCCAAGGACAGAAGTGGTAGCAATAGCAGTTCCTTGGCTGACTGTGTATAGGAGGCAATATTCTCAATGTTGTTGTTTTTTTTAGAAAACACATAGTTGATAATTACAATTCATTAAATATGAGTTTATTCCCAGAAGCCTTATGGGAAGGAAGTTTCTCCCCAAAAGCCAACAAGATCTACTAATTAATTCATACTCTGCTATCTGTAGCCAGATTTTACTGTGTCCTTTTACTCTTTTATTTTCCAAGTTTGCTTGAGAAGAGTGTAAGAACTGAGCGTGGATCACAGGAATTGTCATGTTTGTTTTCTTGTGGAATATCTTGGGGTTTTTCTGACTGCAGTGTCCAGCTGAAGTGCAATTTTCCATTAGCATAAAAAGTTTGAGAGATTTCTTTTAATTATCATAATAGTTAAAACCAGAAGTTGGTATCTCTAACTTAAGCAAAACAAACTGGGTAGCACTGACCTTTGGTGAAACTCTGCCTTTTATACCAGATCAGTCTGCAAGATCAGATTGCAAGATCTAGTCTGAAATAAAAAAAAATTGGTGCCTGAATTATGAACAAAAACATATATCATAAAGGGAGATAATGACAAAAAATTTAACTAAAGGATATTTTGTTTGTATCTGACTGTGATTTACTTCAGTATAAACCTCTACTTACAGCTTTACAACACTGGTGTTGGCTTCTGTGCAGATTACAGACCTGGAAGAGCTACTGCAGAAGGCTCTATCAAACTCGCGCCTTGCAGTGACAGTCTCACCCAGGTAATGTATACTTTGAGTACACAGGCATTGTGTCAGACCTAGGGAACCATACAGAAGACCGTCACTCCAACACCTAAGTGGCTGGGCTGACACTAGTGGAAATAACTGATGTGTTCAAAACTAAGGCATTGATGCCCACTCTTCTGCAGCTGACTCATTTGAAAAATGGCAATGTTCCATGTGTTACTGAGGTCAGATACCCACACTTTGCTCCAGCAGACATCATTAAGTGCTTGCTTATTTCTTTAGTATATTTAGTAGTGTGTGGGGAACAGAAAACCTTTGAGTAAAAAGTACATAACAGTTCTAGAATAATGGGGATGGGTTTCCCCCATTATTGATTAATACTGAAGATTAGTGTCTAAACTGCAGTCTAAGGCAGGAGGGAAATTCCTGTAGACTACCAAGCTGGCATTAGTCTAGAAAGTTCATGCTTTAAGAGAAGCCAAACCAATACAGAGTGATTGCAGGTATTTACTTCAAGTCCCAGGAAAGTTTTCCTGCTCACACTGACCTCAGTGTGAGGACACTGTCAGAAACACCCTTCTGTTCAAACATTTATTAAACTAGAGGATTTTATTATAGGATTGGGTTTACTTTATACAGAATTGCAGTTCACAAAGACTTTTCTTAGGTAAACAGTTATGCTAGAATTAGCTAGCAGGGGTGGATTGCTTTGAAGGGTCTCCTTCACTCATCATTTGGGTTGCATCTTAACAAACACATACAGGATATTGCTTTTAGAATTAGCATTTAGAAATGGATTGTGATGTCCATTCATCGTTATTCAAACAAACCCTCCCTTTTCCAGCACTTTGAATATAACAACATGAAGGAAATCCGACTTGGTTCTGCTCCGCTGTTTTGCTTTGATGTCAGACACGGGAAGGTTATCCCTCAAAACTGTACAAAGGAGACAGACAACAGCCCCCAGCACTGGGATGTCCAGGAGGTCAGTAGTGTCTCTGCTGTGAGGGAAAGGCAACTGATGGTGACTGTGGGATCGCTGGGTGATTTACAGGATTCGTGTGTGGGGAAGGGATGAGGTATTGGAAGGGTAGCTTCACTGCTGTACCATTTTCAGCCAGAAAACTTAGAATGTCTCTTTCCCATTTACACTATCTGTGTGAAATACATTTGGTTTAGAAATACAAAGTACAGAAATCCTACCTATATTCCTTTGTCCTTGTTTTGACTGTTTGTCTTACTGGCTTTATAGGAATAAAATCAGAATTAGTGGTTGTGAAAGTAAGAGCAGGGCAAATCTTTGCCCAGTTCTTTTGGATAGAGGAGGGTTTGGGAGGAGCTCTTAATGGGAAACATTAAATTTTCTCCTGCATTGTAAGAGATGAGCAAACTCCCTATCAGAGGAATTCAGTATTATTCAGTGGACTTCACCTGACAGAGCAGGTACTCCACTACAAGACCAGAAAACCTCATGTTCTGGGACAGCCAGAAAATAGCAGTTCCTGTGGTTGTAGGGATGCAGCAAGTTTCTGGTACAGTTCCTACTGTAATTTGGTTTGATTCCCAAGGGAAGCACTGGTCTTTTTGAAATTTTGTGGCTGGCAGTACTGAGGCTGATGCTGATGGCAATCTGTAGCCACAGAAAACAAACAGTGGTGGAAAAGAATTCTGCACCTACCACTCCTGTCAGCTTCAAAAGGAATTGTGAATATTCACCATGCTCTGAGCACAAAACTAAACCCACTCTTTGTTTTTGGTGTAATACTTAAAAAAATTCGAACAAGTCCTTACTGGTGATCTACTGTATATAAAAGTCTTTCTAGCTTTTACTGGAAATCCCTCCCTTTTAATTTGTTCTTTCTTTCCCTTCTTCTCTCATCTTGTAGAATGGAATGATTGTCCATGTCCTTTCTGGCAAATGCATAGAGGCAGCAAAGAGTGAAGATGAGACGGACTTGTTTTTGTATGCATGTAACAAGAATGCAAATCAGGTGTGGCAATTTGAACCTTCCCATGGGCTACGTCAGAGATGACTGTCAGGTCTCTGTGGAGGTCAAGTCTCCAAAATTTAACATTACTTCTGCTTGGGATTTAAGATGCATTTCCTGCATGGACAAGAAAGATGTTTGTGTTCACTGTAGCGTGCAGAGAATTTAGGAAGGTCTCTCATTTGAAAGCCTGGCTCCTGATTTATTCAGCTCTAGCTAAAATTTCTCTTTATTTTGTGAAGCAGGGAATAAAGAGACTGTGAGCACCTACAGATTCTCAACTCTGCTGTTGCAGAAGACAGTTAAATTTGCCCTTTAAAGGAAACATGGAAAATTGGCTTCCAGACAGCTTGTCTTCAGCATATTCTGTGACATCTGAGAATGTTTGTGAGACTTTTGAAACTCTTAGAGGAAGCCAGCCAAATCAGGATAAGAGTTTAGCCTTGTTTTACAGTGCACTCGACTCATGTAAAACTAAGTAGGTTTTGTATGCATTAAAGTAGTAGATGTTTTCCATATGTAATAGCAAAAATTTTGTTTTCCAACTAGCCTGAGCCAAATTTCTACCCTCTATGAGATTACACAGAGCATAAATTAGCACTTAATTAGGTACTAATTGACCTGGAATTCTAAGAGTCCTCAGTATTTGGCACACCTTTCCTTAAATCCTTAGTCCACCATCTAATGGGGATGGGAGAATGGGACTGAAATATTAAAATATTAAAAACATTTTTGTTTTAATGACATTTAAGAACACTCCTCAGGGAAGTTTTGGGGTAGAAAGAAGGGTAACAACTTCTCTGCTTATTTGCAAATAGAAAGAATCAGTGGCACCCATTTGCTCTTGCAAAGCCATGGGATAAGCTTATTATTAGTACTACAGTAACAAAAGTGCTGGCTGAAAACAGCAAGTGAAGGGAAAAGCAGGTTTCAACAGTGGCTACCTAGGAATAAAATACTGGTTGCTTGCTTCCCTTTGCTTGTAGCCTGAGTTAAGTCTTTCATGCTGTCAGTTTTAGCCAAGAAGATCTTGCAGAGATGCTTGCTGTCACGGGTCTCCAGGCTGATCCTCAAAAGACCAAATTTTCTAGAGAAGCTTCTTCTATGGAGCCTGCACCACTGCTGACCTGCTGTCTTTCAAAGGGGTGAATGAGAGTTGAGGTTAGGTAACAAGAATGGTCTTATATGGTCTTCTCTTTCAGTACTTTGTTAGGCTACTTTCAATTTTGGAGTTAAAAACAATAATGATTACACTTTCCAAGAGCCTGCTAAGACAGAAGAACAAAGATTTGGGAGTCTTCCCACAACAGCACCACACCTAATTTATAGTATCAATCAGTCCTAATCCTATGTATTTATTAAAGGGGGAGGGCATAATTATTGAAACTTAGTTAGCTTTTGAGATTTTTTTTAAAGAGAGCAAATTGTGGGGTTTTGGCGTTTTTTTAATGTATTGCAGATTGTTTTAACTTTAGAAAAAGGAAAAGAGTAACAGAATATTCTGCTCAGACCCTTCCAGTCACCTGCTCTCGGTAACTCATAATAAACTGGTATCAAGCATATAAAACTGGCTACAACAGAAGACACAAACAGCATTCTGTATGTGGTGCCAAAACATTTCCCAGTGTCTAGTTCCCTGTCTACTTCGAGTGCTACAGATTCCACACTATGCTCAGGCATCACTCCAATCATCCTGATTATACTTATGCTTTCTTTGATCAGAATCTAATACCATATCTGCTGTGTCATTTAAAATTTCCTGTGACCTTCTTGAAAATGCTTCAACTTTCAGCTGAGAACACGAAGTGAACCCTGACCATTGCCCAAATCTAGGGTGAGAAAAGAGAATTTTTTAAATTGCATAAAAGCTGAGTAAAATGCTGTTTTAATGACATGAGATTCCTTTATTTTAAGTTATAAGTATGCCAGATTTTAAATTATGTATTATTTATTTTATTCTGGACACTACACTGGGAATATCATTCATTCAGCATTTAGGTTAACGTTACAAAATGTGTATACAAATACATTAATTGAACAGAAGTGAGATTTATCACAAGGAAGAATGAAAAGATTTTGGTTTAGAGAGGAAATGTTTGGAATTAAATTTCAGAGACGTGGACATCTTCATCTTAGACTATTTTTTAACATAATGATTAAAACTTAGAAAATAACGTTTGCTGTAGATGTATGTTTAATAGAAAAATATGCTACCTAATACCTCTTCCAACAATAAAATGAAAAGATATGGTTTGGTACCATTTAGAAAATAATTGTTAAAATATTTGTTCCATTTAGTATAACAGTGTAAATGTGCATTTAGTTTCCAGGGGAACTGAACTCCAGAGCACAGGCCAGAAGGGAGCTACAGGGTGGTCTAGGAGGTCCACCTATAGAGACAGCCAGGGGACACAAACTGTGGACCATAACATGGAGCACACTTCCCTCTAATATAAACAGAACTTCTTATTACACACAAAAAAAACCCCAAAGGGAAAGCATCTATCCCTGTTTTTCCTAGTTTTCTTCCTGTATGCTTTTTAAATGCACTGGTTGGTTGTACCAGTGCTGTTTCCTCATTGTTGTCATTTACACCGCCCCTCTGGTTAGATCCACCAGCTAAACCCTTCTCCTCACAGGAGTGGGGTCAACAAAGAGCCTCTGCTAAGGGTGCTGGTGTGTTTTCCTCATTTTTGCCCATCTTTCACACAGTACTAGCAGACAGTGATGCTTTCAGCATCACAAAACATGGAATTACTTTCAGTTCTGCATTTAGACAGGATAAAAATTTCAGGTTCTGCAAATTCCACTGACAGGAGAGAAACAAAGAACAAAATGTTTCATGCAAGAATGAAGCAGTTTAAACATTGAAGGCCTCCAAAGTAGACCCTCAGGCAAGAGCAAAGGAATTTCAACACAACATGAATAAACATCTTACAGTCTCAACTTCACCTGTTTCTTTGAATTTGGCAACCCAGGCATAAAGAATGCTTTGAGCCAAACCCACCCATGAAGCTGAGCTAAAAGGTCAGATGCAAGAACAGGTCACCTTTCAGGTGACAGTGCTTACTAAATAGCCTGGTTTATTCCTATCCCAGCTAATGACAAATGGAGGAAAATAAAGACCTGGAGTATTCTTTAATGTACTTTTAAACTGAGACCCAGTTGTTGCAGTCGGTGCTGGCCATAGGTTGGAGTTTGTCCTGTTAGGCAAGGTGGGTGCCATCACTGACAGAATGGCAGCATTTTTCTCCAAGTGTTAACCTGAAGTTTAAACAGGGGGAAGGAAGGTTAGAGCAACCTTCATGCTAAATCCTGTAGCACAGAAATGTTCAGAGTATCTCTCAGTCCACATGTAAATGCCTCCAGGTCCTCCCTTAGAGACACTGATTGAGCTGTAATACTGTCTGCTGATGAAAATGCAATAGCTTCCCTTACAGATTTCCTCAGGAAGGAATGGGGCTATGCTCAGGCACCCAAGACAAGAACAGTAACAGCCTAGGTGTTCGTAACAGCTGGAAGGTGACACATGAGCGAGAGCTTTCAGATTCTGACTTTGTATCTCATTTTGTCTCCATCAGTTTGATTCAAATTGCAAATGTATTGGAAGAGAGTAACAACAGAGTGTTTTGCAAATACTGGTCATGTGTTTTTAAGCTCATGGTTTTAAGCTATGCAAACTGCACGTTTGCCCTGAATAAAGTTTATCAGTGCACAGTGAAATGTATTTTTATTTCCTTCATTGTGTGATAATTTGTTAATGCCTCATTTTCCTCATGCTCCAGCATGCTCCAGCACAGCTGGTCTGCAAAGAACCCAGTTGGAAAGACTCCAGTGGCAATATCATCATTTAGCCATCACCTAACAATCTTACAGAAATGTACAGTAGGACTCTGCCTCCACTAACATCTTATAGGGGACTTGATTTTGCAGACCTTTGCCATAATTTCTATTGGTTTCAGCAGAAAGATTTGAATAGGAACTACAGAAGTAGAATCCCTGGAAAGGAGAATCTCTGGAAGGCATAATCTCTGGCACACGCTCCAGGCAGCTCACAGCTGCTTATTCACCAGGTGGCTTGGAAGGATGTTGTAGAAAAACAATTTGGCTACATGACTTGAGATAGCAGGCATACTGATTTTGCTGCTTTTCTAATTACTTTTTTTTTTTTTGTAAACTAGCTTTCCCAATTTGGATTGTTCTTTAGGCAAATGGAAAAGGATTCATCTCTTTTAACTGAGGCCACATAAACAGTAGTCACAAATAAGGTAGTTGTCCAGGCTTCTTCTACTGCTCAGCAGAGAACATTTCCAGAGGCAATCAAGTATTTAAACAAGATGAGTGAATCACTACCTAGAAGTGCTTTTTTTCTCTACTGATTAATTTAGATGGCATGTGTAAATTTTAAACTGGAGTTAGGTGGAAGGAACATCATCTGGAAGGGTACCCAGGCCAGGAGCGCAACTCCAGTGCCCAGCTCTTCCAATCCCCCCAAGATCTGGCTTTGGGCAGAGAGATGACAGCCGAGAACAAACTTGCTACCATCTTCAGTTTCTCACATGAGTTTAACCCAACAGCACACTTTTTTTCAAGACAGCTTCATTGTTCACAAACTGAGAGACCCCACTGTGCAGGATGCTGTGTTACCAGCATGATCTGGTCCCAAAGGTATAAGAATTTAAATTTTCAGAAAAGTCTCTATAATATTTTGAAGATGTTAACTCTAGTGATAAATCTTTTATATCTTTCTGCTGAGTAGGCTGGAAAGTTACAGCAGAATTTTCATGACAAAGAACAGACAGAGGTGCTGGGATTGTTAACAAGGTCCTTTTAAGCTTGAACCTAAGTACAGACAGACCAGCCTAAGGGCTAAATACATTATTCAGTTTCTAAGTAGCTGCACAATGACCTTTGTTAAAGTCCATGACCTTTGATAATAGTATCATGACACTTATTTACATCAATGGTAATTTTGTATTACAAATGGAGAAAATTGTGAAAGTCATCAGTTTTTTTTAAAAATCCATCATATAAAAATACTAAATGTATTTTAAAATATCTATTTTGTGCAATTATTCAAAAAATTGTTCCCACATTTATTAGTCTCTCAATCTTACAGACCGAAAACAAATAATCTAATAATGTCACTTGTATTCTTATAGGCATAAATGAGCTTTAAAGGATTACATACTTTAGTATTATATTTTTCACGGTATTTTTTCTTAACTTTTTAATATGCTACTAGGTGAAAACAGGTTTTTTACAATCTCTTTTTCATTATTTAATGTAACAAATTTACACAAAATTTGTAACAAATTTAACACAAAAAATTTAATCGCAGCTGTGAAAGAAAATCAACTGTTACTTTGACGTATGAGTTCATCTCTCAAGATTGAGAACAGCAGATACTTATAACTGAGTACAAGACATTGGGAGGCTGCTTCTGTCAACCACTCTTTATACATATCGTTTGGAATTACTGAATGAACCAAAAGTGGTCAAAAGCTGTAGCCAAACCAAAATGTTTAATGTAAACCAGTCCTACAGAGACAACAGGTCACTGCATTGTGTCATCTTCTCTTTCTTTCCCCCTTATCAGCACACCCTTTGCCTGCTTAGAAATCAAATGCCAAGCAGTGAACAAAGTGTTTCATAACCAGAGTATTTCAAGCGGATAGATGTATAAAATTCATCATGTCAATTAAAAAATAAGCCTTGCAGTACATTTCTCACTGGACAAGTTGTCTGTCTAAAACCCTGATTTTTTGTTGTCTTATCTAGTTTGTGTATGTGTCATACCCATTGAAAACTCATCATCTGTGGTGCCAGGAGCTGTCTTCACTTACTAATCAGTCAACAAACCATATAGCCTGGAAGACCACTGAAGCCTTGAGCATCGATGCCCCTGAGTTCATGCAGTTCAGCTGATGAATTACCAGCTGCCATAGCAAGCTCCCAAACGCAGGCAAGACCCGCTTCTTCAGGGCAGAGTGATGTTGATTCCTTTATTTGCGGAAGTAAAGAAAATTTCCTAATGTAACAAACTGAGGTCAGCCTGTGGTCAGTCTGCATGGATATGCACACATTAAAGCCCAGGAATGAAGCCTGGTGCTGATGTTAAGGAAGGAACTTCTAGTTTTACATAAACAATGAACAGTTTTGGCTCTAGCTCCTGCTGTTGAAACAACCTTCTGAGTGCAGCCCATGATAGAAACCTTAGGATTCTCTAGTGCCAAGAACAACTCTTAATCAGTGATGAGAGGGAGGGGTGAAACAAAATAGCTCTTGACACTGGAAAAAAATAAGCAAAATAAGAACAATGAGAGTATCATTTGCTAATTACAAGATGTCTGTCTTTTCTGAAAAATATACAATTTCATACAGCTTCATTCAAGATTAGATGTAACATGATGCTCAGGCTTGGCAGATTCCATTTTGTGGAATTTCCAAGGTTTACAAGTTTGATTTCAGTGTGGAGTAAGAGACACTGTTTCTTTGCTCTCTGAAACAGAGCTGGGATATCACACAGTGATGAGAGAGGTCCCCAGGCCAGACTGCCCATGGCAAGGTGCTGGATTCTGCTTCCTCATCACCCATCATAAGAAAGAACCTTTTCCTCTGGGACCTCTTGCTTTCAACAAGCTGGCAAATTTTGATTAAAAGTTGTTTTGCTGGAATTTTCTTCAACAGCTCTAGTGAATGTGCTTATAGCAATTACATGGTAGCAAAGACTGTTTACTCAGTAGAATGGGGGACATTAATACGGAAGAGGCAAGAATAAAGTAGCAAAAGGGAAAGGCTAAATTTAATTTCAATTCCCGAGTAAGTCCACCCATTTCTTTTTACAGCACTGTAGAACAACCCAGCAGGGCTACAGCAGTAACAGCAGCACCAGGTTTATGCTGCAAGTACGGGTTCCTAAGGACAGGCCTGGAAGGAAATGGCTTTCTCAAAACTATCACTCGCTGGGGCCATTTGCTCTCTCTTTGCTCTCCTTGGCACCTGGGGTGATTTTCATCTCTCCCTACTTACAAAAGCAAGCTCTGGAGGGGAAAAGGCAAAGGGGATTAGGGACCCAGGTCGGAGTCCTCGAAGCTATTTCAGCTGGAGGCAGCTGTCCTGATGTTTAATACCTTGGCATTTGATTCACTCGTCGTGCCTCACAGCACTTCACTGGTCAGGGGGATCCAAGCCCCCTCAGAGGCTTCCCCCGCACCTCAGCCCTCCCTGCTCTCACCGGGTGGCCCGACAAGCCCCCAGAGCACCGCCCAAGGGTAAGGAGAGCCTACCTCCCACTCCAACGGGAAGGGGCAGGAACACATGGAAACCTCGATCCCGCCTCGTCGTGGAACACCGAGGTGGCGGCGGGACGGGACGCGGAGCCGGGTGGGACCCCCGGGACGGGACGGGAGGGATGGCGGGATGCAGGGCGGGATCAGTGAGGAAGGTCGGGGTGCCGGGCTGAGGGTCAGCGCCCTCGAGTCCGCCCGATCAGCCCCTCGTCACCCCACTGATGTCGGGGAGGAGAACAAGGAGACTCGTAACAGGCTCAAGAGCAGCGCTCGCTTCTCTCCGTGGAGCAAAGAAAGGAAGTGGGAACTTGGAGTGGCTATTCCTGTACCACCCAGGGTAGGGAGTACATCCCAACTGACAGGAGCTTGGGAGGCTGATGCAGTGAGCTTCTTGGAGAGCAGGGAATTGCCGAAGAGCTGGATGGGTGGAGAAAGCTGCAGAGGTGACAGATGGGGGAGAAGCTGCTCACTATTTTGTGAAGGTGTTATTCACACCTGGACATGGTACAGGAGAACCAGGACTAACTAAAAGGCGTTTTGGAATTGTTAGTTACAGAATTAACATGACAACTGATTTTTATTTTTGACCTTCATGATTGGAGAGTGGTTGATGACAGTGTAAGTGGAACAAGGATCTTGAGCTACTGTTCAAGTCATTTCTAATTTAGGATGGAGTCTGAGTCTTAAAGTAGCCGTATCAATAGAGGGTCGTCTTGGAAAGCCCTTAATATGAAAGCAAGCCATGAAATACCAGTATGGATATGAACTCCAGCTGGCAAGGAATGAACGTCAAAATGCCATTTCTTTAATTAGCGTTCTGATTTTCTCCAGGAAGAGTTATCTCATCTTCTTCCTCTTTATATACAGCATATTGCAAAAAGAATAAACTGTAATGGACCACTCCATTTGTGGAGGGAATTTTGCTGTTGTGCTAACCAAGGAAAATTATGGTACACTGATTTAAAAAATAAGCTCCACTTTCTCCCCTCCAGCACCCGAAAAAACATTCTACTATTCTTCTGAACACAACTTGTTCAAATCCAGGGCTGCTACTACAGAACTCAATGAGACTACTATAGTCTGCCAAGGAAATACCCAAGACATAAAATACATTTATAACTAGTGGTGATTGCTATTTTATGCCTGTCAGCAATCTTTTTTAGCAAACGGCTATCCTCAATTATTGGTATTTCATTATGGGGTTTCAAGGTGACTCTGTAGATGACAGGTGTAACTCCTGATTTTCTGGTTCTCAGTAGGAATACTGATGAACAATGGAAATGTACTGCAGACCATGAAACCCTGTCCCTCCAGAAAATTCCCATTTTGACCCTTGACAACAAAAAACTGTTGTTTTTTGTCTACACCCTTTAGCTAGATCATTCCTGCTGTGCCAGTACCATTAAAACCCCCTATTCTTTGTGGATCTAGTTCTGCCAGGCTGAACCAAGAAGATTAGTAAGCTGCAAAAAGGGTAAGAGCAATTTATAACTGCTCCTTTACTAGGTGTCATCAGTGCAATTCTACTATTAAAAATGTTTAAAACATACCTGCAAATTAAATAATAAAATTAATAAAACCCCTACATGAGGACAAAGTCTACATCCAGCAAGAACATAGGAGTCATAACCATTTTTTCTTGGTTTTGGCAATAGAAAGACAATCCTAATGGAGAACACAGGAGAATAACAGCAGAACTGACAAGATGGAGGAAGTAATTTCCCAGACAGTGAAAATGTGCAGGTGGTCATTTGTTCTACTGAGACGAAGATTTCTCTTTTTATGGCTGGACATGCCAGAAATATGCATGAATCTGTAACTGAGGTTTCATCCCTGCCCTATTTAAGAGGTTCATCTCACTTAGCTTTCTGCTTGCTTTCTGATGGACTGGCTATAATGAAAAAAATGATGGAATTTCTAGGAGAAAAATGACTGTATTTTGAACTATGGACAGTCTTGGAATTGTCATTTCTTGGCAGTCATGAGCAATGAATTACAATAAGCTACATCAGGAGGAAAATGCCGGAAAGAGTCTGCATGGTAAAGATCTTGAAAGTGTAAAAATGAGCAAAAATAAGCAGTATTTCACATGGATAAAAGACATTTGACAAGTTTAAAATAGGACAGTCAGCTCAGTGAGAAAGTAGAAATTAAAACTGCATAGTTTCAGATTTTCTGAAAAGAATATTTCTTAACAGCCTTTATGTCTCCAGATGTGAATGTAGCTCTTCAAATCTCACTAAGGCATTTTGCTCCCGAGTTAGTGCTGGACTTGCTGCTCAGGAGCATCAAGAGTGTTTGTAACTGTAGGGATGTGTTTGAGTGCAACCAGTGGTGGGGACAACAGCCTGACCTCATGCAGCAAGTTATGGCAACTGAGACTGATTCTAATCAGGTATCCTACATCTGGAGGGTATTGTAATAGATTGTACAGCTGCTTAATAAAAGAAGTGAATAGAAAGAATCCAACAGTAATGTAAAAAACCAAATATACATATATATATACTCATATATATATATATACTCATTACTTACTGAGTAATATCCCCTGATATTAAGTTTTGGGGGAACCAAAACTACTTACCAGTTTGGTGTCAAGTGCCAGCCTGTGTGGCAGGATTGTGCAAGGTGAGAAGTACTGTGAGACTTCATATTGTCTTCTTCAGAATGAAATGAATTGTTTCATAAATGCTGAAATGCTTCAACTGACACTCTGGGACCAACCTGATTTTTATTAATTTAAAATTTCTTCCCCCACTTATTTCCCAGTTCAACAAGAGATAAAAAAATAAACAAAATGAGAGCTGTACCTGACCAAGAGCAGTCACAGAATGTGTCTTGGGGCATTTCAAACTCTGGTGAGGACAGTGTCACGCTCTTAGAAATCAGTTTTGTTTGTGCTTCTGCCTCACCCTGAGCCATTACAACCTCAGATGTGAATGACACTGAAATGCACTTGCTCAGTCTGGTTTTTTGGCTGACACAGTAAAGCAGCAATCAGACTGAGGCTGAAACATTTATGAGAGAGACTCATGAAGGGCAGAAAAGCCAGAAATGTATTATTTACTGCACATGTCCTTTATTCCCTGTTCATGACTAATTCATTTAAATTCTGCCCTTCTCTTGGGTGGAGTGGGTATGAAGTAACATCCTCGAAGCAGCCCGTGTTACTCCAGATTTACATGGCTGCGCCGGATGGCAGGATCTGCCTCGGAGCATTTTATGTTAGCCACCTCTCACAGGGTGCTCTGTGCCTAGGGCTCAGAATATTCCCAGCCAGTTTAATCTTCACAAGCTGCCCTTGCAAGGCAAGCTGCAAATATGTTTACAGATCTAGCAGGATCATTTCTTACTCCTCGAGTTGATTAACCTGTCAGAAATTAATCTGTTTCTTGAGACCTCTATTTTTGCAGGTGCTCCTGGTATTAAATGCCTCAACCGTACAGTAACGAACTAGACAAAATGTGCAGACGCTTTATTTGGCATGGAAAGAACCCAAGGACACGGCCCTGCTACGGTTGCAAAAAATAAAAACAGAGTATGGGGAACTTGGCCTTCCTTAGTGGAAACTCGACATTTGGGTGGCCCTGCTGCAGCCTGTGCGGGGCTGGCAGTCACTATCTCTGAATGAAGAGGCTGACTTAACCTGGATCTCTATCAAATCCTCCCTCCGTGAGACGGTGCATTTGGCAGAGATACTGACAGAAATTCTCTGGCTGAGAAAGCACAATCAAATCCTGTTAGGCATAATATCTGTAGAAGGGGGTCTATTAGTTCAAAATACTGAGAAAGTTTGTCTGTGGTTGTTTGGCATTTTCTCCGGTTGCTGATTTATTTGAATTCCCCTTCAGTTAAGAAAACCCCAAACTTGAAAAAAGTATCAAAGGGAAAAAAAAAAGGGGGGGGATTTGCAAGGATCAGAGTGTTTTGTAGTGGCCAGATTAAATTCTTCCAGTGTGTGTCTTCTATACATCACCCCTCACTTGTGTATGCACAGGAGATAACTATGCAGCCCTAACTGCTGGCTGCTTGCTAGGTTTACAGAGAAATAAATTCTGAAGTTAGTGCCTGAAAAAATAGCTGGGGTGGGAAGAAAATCCTTCCTCATAAGCAGGAGGAGGTGGGCCCTGAATCAGCGCACCCCCTCAGGCTGCCCCACTACCGTGGGCTCACTGTGCATACAGAGGAAATCCACATAGGAGAGGCTTAGGTGTGAGCCCTCTCTGCTGCTCACCCTTGCTTCCACAGCAAAATCCCATCTCTAGATTGCTCAGCAGCTTGTGGTAGATGTGTGGAGGTCACAGAATATTTTGATGCCCAAGGCAGGGTGCCAGCTTGGTGTGCCATCACCTGCTCTCCCCTGGGCCTTATGTCAAGGGATATTAAAAATACAATCTTGGTTCCTGTTCAAAGCAGTGCTTGAACTTCAAGAACTGTCCCTGGCAGGGAGCATGTTTTGCTGCTTGCCATGTCCTTTCCACAGTCCTACAAGGGGTTGCATTTGCCTGTCACTGTCCCACTGTGTGCAGTCCTTGGGACTGGGAATTTCGATGTCTGTCTCAAGCAGAAACAACCAGCTCCACAGCTTTTACTTGCCCAAAGTGAAGCTCATAGGCTCTGACCTCAGGCTGTTTGTGAAGCCTGTCAAACCCCATTTGTCTAGGAGATTGCAGCAGCAAATATCGCAGTTAAGGCTAAAAGGCAATTCTATGCCAAGCTCATTCTAGGTCAGTAACTTCCTAAGGGTATTCTTCCAAGAAATAGCTTTATCTTGAGGAGTTCTGCAAGAGGAGAGAGACTGTGAGTTATAACTAACCCCTTCTTCACAAGGAAAAGCAAGAATTCTTCACTCTATCACATTTATCATTCATTATTTATTCAGATTAAGATTTCCCCCTGTAGGGCCAATATTAGAAAATAGAGTTACAAGTAAATAGTACATTCAAATGAAAGAAAATATTCTTTGCCCTTTAAAAAAGGACACTATTTTATTTGTGCATCTTGGGCAGTATCTCCATGTCTTTTAGAAAACTAAATACAGTGTATTTAAAATTAAAAGAAATCTCACATTGAAACTGTTCAACTCCAATAAAAGGCTTTGCTGCCTGGAAAACTGAGATACCCATCAGGAAAGACACTGTAGCAAAGACAAGGAAATACAAGAGGCACACCGATGTGGCTTTGAAGCAAGCGATGAACCCATGTAAGAAGTGAAATATGGCTAATTAAAACGAACATGGAAGGGAAGTAACAAATTATGAAACTAACTAAATAAAGCCAGCTAAATGATGAGAGGAGCGAAGATAAACCAGTCTGGAAAAGTCCTACAAAAATGCATGGAGCTTTCACACCTTCATCAGCTGCTGTTAGAAGATTGTGGTAGAATGACTACTGAAGGGGCTAATAGAAAACTACCTAAGCCTATGGTCACCTTGTCTTCTAAAAGCCACCTGGGCCATAAGCAAGAGACAGGAGGTGAAAGACGGTTATTCTGAGGCTTAGATTCTAAAAAATTACTCCTTTAATTAAATATAAGTTCTAAGATAATGTCATCCTAGTGCTCAGCAAGTGTCAAAAAAGCACACAGTATGTTATTTTTAAAAAATGGAGAGCAGAATAGAGAACAAATACCTCTATGCCAAGGTGTGTGTGATGCACCTGTGTCTAGAACTGTGCACAGTTCTTATCTCCCTCTCAAAGATGGTGCAGGACCTCTGGGCAAGGTTCAGAGAGGGCAGCAGAGACAACTGCAGGTGTGGAGCAGCTCCTGTGTGGAATGTGCCTGACTATACAAGGACTTTATTGGCTGTAAGAAGAAAAAAAGTAAGAACAAGAAATAAAATCTTAACAGTCATCAGTAGGGTAGAGATGAGAGCACAAAACTCTCTTTTCTTATCCAAAAGGCATCTTCAAATGAACTGCAGGGCAATGGGCTCAAAACAAACAAAAAGAGGTATGTGTCTTCACAAAGCACAACTTGGGTAATTTTTTTCCAGCAGATGCAGTGGATTTTGAGATGTGCATTCAAAAAGTGATTAGGCGAATTCACAGAAATATGTATTTATGCTATCAGATACAAATGCATCAATCTCAAGGAGTCCATGACTTTCAAATTGTGCAGAAGCGTGTTCTGGGGAAGTACCCCCAGATGCTTGCCCTGGTCATTATTGGACTCCTCATTAGCTTCTGGGCAGTGCTGGGGATGAGGTGGGACCAAGGAGACCCTTGGTTTGCCCTGGGACAGCCAGTTCTGCTCTGATGCACTTACCTGTTTTGCTGCCACAGTTCAGTTCAGCCTCCAGGAAAGAAGCTTTTGTTGCTGACTCTGAAATGACTCTCTGACAGGTTGTTTGGTTGTATCCTGCCTCCAGACTGTTTGCACATCTAAATTCAAAGTCTGGTTTCTAGCTAAGGGATGTACACCAGAATCGATCAGTGTGGGAACACACCTGCGCAGTGCAGTGGGGCGCACAGAAGCCTCTGCGTAATACAGGAAGTCAAGTATGTTCTACCATAATGAGAGAAAAACTAGGATAATGTAGGGTTCATATTTTATCTACTGTTTTCTGTATTTAATTAACTGAAATGTTAATCTTAAAATCTGTCACAAGCTGTAACATCCATTCTAGTCTCTGTTATAGAGTGATAAAAATAAGAAATTTGTGCTGCAGTCTCACTGTTGTCTAAAAATAAATACCTTAAGATGATATTGCATTGCATAGGCACACAATTTTCATGGAAAGAATCAGCAACAGGCCTATGACCAGACATGCAGAAATAAAAACTAAACAGTTAAACAGGATCTCTTTCAATGTATTTAAAAAAAAAAAAAAAAAAAGCGCCCTTCCTTGTAAAATGTAATTTTTTCCCTATGGAGTATGAAGCAGTCATTCTTCCTAAGATTATACCAGAAATCTGTACTTTGTGTCAACACCACAGGACTATGTACAAAAAGATCATGCTCAGAAACAGCACAGCTATTTAGTGTTCTGGTGGATGGGAATCTTTTACTTGAAATAATGAATGTGTCAAAAAAATTGCCCTCTGACTTGTCCAGAAGGACAACTGATACCAAGGTAAAATCATTTGCCATGGAGCAGAAAGAGGGCACTGAAGGACTGACTTATGGAATCAGCGTATTGCCAGCTCCTGTTACGTTTACCTTGAGTCTTGCGATAGTTGGATCTTTCCCTAATGCAACACCATTCAAACAACAAGATAAGGACCTTGGGCTTAGACTTAAAAATAAAAGATGACCATCCCTGGACAGGGCACCTCTGCTCTGACCTTCATGCACCACCTTGCCTTCTGAGCAAGCTTCTCTTGGCTGGCTGTGCTCACCACAGGGTACATGCCATGGCAATAATTTTCCACATGACAGGAAGCCTGTGCTAGGCTGCTGAGTTGCCAAGAATTTTGGAGAGGTGACCTGGTATGCAAACAGATCGAAAATGTGACAGGAAAGGTTGGGAAGGAGTGATGATAGGTCTCTTAAGGTTTTACTCTTTCAGTTAGTCCCTTTTGACCCACTTCCTCCCTGACCACAGGTGACACAGTGGCAACTGTTTCCCAGCTTGGCACAGCTTCTGTCAGTTTGTTGACTCTGTCACTCAACAGGTCTGACCAGTTTCAGGGCTGATGAGCCCAGCAATCTTCACAGGATCCTCCCTGTCTCCTCCATGCCATGGCTACTACGGAGAGACATTAAGAAATTAGCATTTCAAGTTACCAGGAAGTAGAATCAAAGCAATTTATATGGAACTGTGGTAGGAGAAAATTCATGGCAAACATTAATTAGTGCACTAAGTACCTTGATAAATTATATTTGTAAAAACACTTCAAGAAGTTTTCAATGTAACAAATACTATCCCTACAGTTATCCTGATCTGAGCTTTAAATAGGAATAGAGATGAAAATGGAATATGCAGAAACCGCTTGTCTTAGTGACAATATGTAGTTGTCAGTTCACTTTCTTAACTAAAATTTTGCCTCTTTATTTGAAATTATTCAGTATGAGCTTCTTGGTACATAGATGTGGTAATCTATGTAATGATCTTTAATTAAATGATGTTCTGCAAGGAATGTGTTTTTTTTCTGACGGGTGCTGAGAATCAAAATTAAAAATCATGATGGAAGGAAGAAGTGTCAAGGTATTTACATAAGGGTCCTCTAAAGCATTGATTTCCCCAATATATAGACAGTGAAAAAAGTGCAACAGCAAAATTAGTGGCCTAATGACCTCAGCTCTTCGAGGTCCAGGGTCTGTGTCACAGAGTTCTAGAGCAACTATTTAAAGCTAATTATGTATGCCACTGATATACAGGCACAAGTATGTGACCTTCTCAGTGAGTTTCTTTGAAATGCAAACAAGAATCTGACAGCTCAGAAAAGCTAAGCCTCTTTAGTTTAATGAAGAGCAAATTATCTTCCATTTCTTCCCATAAAAATGTGGCAACAGAGTGTATTGCCTGTTTTCAGTATTACACAGGAGTTCGGAGGTACTTAACAGTGTGAGCAATTTCAGAGCTTGAATGTCTGAAACTGACCATAAGTTGTTCCACCCCCTCTGATCTCTAGTATGAATTACTCCATTAATGTTCACGTGATGTTGTTTTCACCACACTGCACTCCTCTGTGCAGAGCCAAGGACCTAATCAAACACATAATCAATCAATCTCCTTGTCAGATACAAACAGCAAACAAAAGACTTTTGTGTCCAACACAATTGCCTTTTGAGAAGAAAAGTGAGCTACTGGTTTCAAAGAACATGTAATACACAAGTAATGCATGAGAGGCCAGAGCCTTTGGTGATGTAAGGAAACCTTGTGACCAAATTCCTGAAGAGGGACATTTCTGATGGGTTACTCACACTGCTTCTGAAATGACACAATATGAAAGAATATTTTAAAAGATAACTGCAATCACTGGAGTCAAAAGTTTCTTCCAAGTTAGCAAAGACAGAAGTGGGCAGCTCTTTAGCTTTAGCATCACTGAGTTTTCATGAAGGATGAACTCATGATACCGAAGTCTTCTCTGCAGAGAAAGGAAAGCAACAAAACAGCTCAATTTTTTAAACACCTCTTCCAGATTCTCAAAGGACAATAAGAAGAGATACATGACATCCACTCTTGTTTTGCCTCCTTTTTTTGGGGACAGCAACTACTGTCTTGAGACCCCTGAGACACTGCAATGTGACAGAGTTAAAAGCAATTTACATGGGCAAATATGGCCACATCCTTTTCTATAAGTCAGTCACAACACCTTACTGTTATGCTGTTAAAAACCTCCAGAAAAGCAAACATAATGAAGACTTTGTTAAATCATGGATATATACACTATGTGATCAAATAATTTTAATGTGGGTCTAAATTGCGTTCTACAATTCGGATCCTATTCACACCTGGTAAGAAACCTTAAGCACCAACTTAAACCAGGCCCAACTAATTTAATGGACTAATTAATTCTGTTAAAATTACTCTTACAAAAGCTATTACCTGTATTTTAGATGAGTGGGAAACACTAGAGAAAATCAATTAAAGACTTGTTACATGCCATGTTTACTTGGCACATTGCCAAGTAAAATTCAACTGATAAACACTTTTACAGCCATATAGGAATTTAACTATATAGAGTACAAATAATTCTCTACACAGGTTTAGTCTTTACAACAGGGCCTGACTTTCAATATAAAATGAAATCTGGTCACTGATTTCTGCAAAATCTATGCACCTTTAGAGATGCTACATCTGGTAGTATACTTTGATAATTAATAAAATAATAAAATACAATAAAATAGGATACATCCCCTGGTTTTGGATTTGAAAGTTGCTCTTCCTCCTTTTAGTCCTAGAATATGCTGAGTTGGAAGGGTCCCATCAGGATCATCGAGTCCAACTCCTAGCCCTGCACAGGACACCCCAAGAATCACACCATGTGCCTGACTGCATTGTCCAAATGCTTCTTGAACAGTTCTATTTTACGTGGAATACTTGTGGAAAAATCCTGAAGATATTTATGCAGTAGAAATTTGAACAGATGCTTAAGCAGGGTTCTTGTAAGTTTGCTTTACAGCACCTACTGATAAACTGAAACAATTATTAACTAACCTGAAGAAATCCTAGTGTCATTACCACAGCAGCAGCAACTCAAGACCTCTGGAAATCATTGTGGCTGGTGCAGAAACAGACTAAGCAATGGCCTGTTATAACCACTGGTGGAGTCTTAAACATCTTTATTTAAATAGTCAAAATAAATATTTGATAAGTACCACAGCGACTTTTTTTTTAAGCACAGCTATCAAAGTAACATGAGTGCCACCTCCTGGTTTAGGCATGGAAACACTCTGGGTTGTGCTTATTGCATTGAAAACTTCCAACTGAAAGATGTAGTTTTTATTTTCTTTTTTTCCTTTTTAAAAATAACTAGAATGTTCATCTTCAACATTCACAGAATGTTTTAAGAACAAAAATAGCTAAATGCTAGAATCCAGTAAGACTTGCTGATCTTTAGTGCCTGGAGCAAAATAACTAATAAATGTTTCAGAAGTATTTTTCCTCAAATTTAACCTCCTTGATGTCCAATCCTACTGAAACACAGGAATGACCATAATTTTAAGTAAATATTTAAGTGCAGTGGCTTGTAGTACAACAAGTAGTCTTTGAATCAATGTGGAGAATGTTCTCCCCACTCTTCTCTACCATAAAAAAATGCCTTTTTAAGTGAAATGCGTGCATCTCTGATCCAGGTGACAGAACCCAACAAAAAAAGGTTGAAAAATTCAGCAAATGTACTAATACAAATGGCACAAAGAACTGCAGCCCATTTCATATTTGCTGTAACAGTAAAATCACAGAGTTGTTTAGAAAACATGGGTAAATTACAATCTTGCACCTCAGTAGCTGTGCAGGGCTAAAAAGGGTTTGACTCCTTCTCTATCATTTCATAAAACACCCATAAAAGTGTATCGCTATCATGTCAGTCATTTGGTAACAGCTACCAAAGTTGCTTCAAAGGAACTTTAGAAGCAATTTAAGAGACAAACCCGCCCAAATTCAAGTGTTGCCCCCCACTGCAGATATAAAGACAACTGCACCTTCCTTGTGCTTGCAGTAGTAAAGACAATTTACCAACACTAGGTAAGTGTTGGCGCTGGGTCTCTTATTTTTCTCCCCATATTCAGTACGGGCTGGAAGTACACAAGCTCACAACCTGGGAGATGCTGCATCATGTCAATTTTGTATGGCATCGTGTCCTACGGACTCCTAAATTTTGTCTCCCAACAATTCAGCTCTGTATGCCATTTCGCAGTGGTATATACCCACACAAAGCCTCTTTCTCTCCACAGCCTGAAGCCACTGCTAGACTAAATGTTAAAATTTCACAACTCCACACTCCTTCATACTGTAAATTAGGATCACAACCCTCAAGTCCTCTGGAACACATACAGCAACTTATATATCTTTTCAAAATGCATAACTATTTATGTGTCTGATGTCCCAGCAAAAAGAAGATGGACAGTTATTGCACTTGTGTCTCACAGCAGCAAGCACTTCCAGAATGAGGACCACCCTTCTTTTCAGTCGCCATCCCCGCACTTTCTCATTCTAAAGCAGCAAAAGTCCAGCAGGATGCATTTGTCAGCACTTAACCAGCTCCTTCTTTGGCAAAGGTTCTGCAACAACTTCATCACGCATGAACTGCTCCTAGAGACAGCAAGCAGGGGTTTAGTCGATTTACATTACTTTTGGACTTCCTCTCTCGCAAAAAAAGACACCAGATACCCAGGCTGGAATACAGAGTGGTTGTACCCGGTATGAATCCCTCTCCAAAAACATCAATGCCGTAAATGCCTACTGGGCAACAAAGGCTGCCCCGCGCGCACCTCGCCCCACGGGCGCGTTTCAGAGCCCAGACACGGCAGCGGGAGACCACAAACACAGGAGATCGGGCAGGAGATGGGGCCCCAAACCAGGGATTTTTAAACGCCGCCGCGCTTCCCTCATGGGGCGGCGAATCGGGACCCGGCCGGGGCCGCGCCCGCACCCACCTGGTCGTAAATGACTCTCAGGATCAGGGAGCAGCTGGGACAGGTGGCCACGTCCTCCCCGTTCTCCAGGTCCTCCTGCAAAAGCCCCGGGAAAGCGGTCACGGCCCGTCCCGGCCCTGTCCCCCAGCCCAGCCCGGCCCGGCCCGGCGCGGCCGCCCCTCACCCGCGTGATGAGGAACCGGTCCCCGCAGGGGCACGGGTAGCTGTAGGTCCCGGTCTCCTCGTCGTACTCGAAGTCCTCGATCTCCACCTCGTCGTGAAACACCGCCATGGCAGCGGGAGCGGCGGAAGGGAAGGGCAGGGAAGGGAAGAGGCGGAGCGGGCCGGGACAGACGGGCGGGGCGTCCCGTCATGTGCTGCGGCGCCGGGTAGGGGCGGTGGGAGCGGCGGGGCGTGAGGGAGGGACCGGGAGGGCAGGGTGGTTGAGGGTCCCCGTGTCCGAGTACCCCCAGCCGGCCCGTGGCCGGAGCCCCTCACACCGGCCGGGGCGGGGGCCGGGCCGCCCTCTGCGGCCATGGCGCTGCCGGCTCCGGCCTTGGCCTCCTGCAGCACCGCCCGGGGGGACGGCCGTGTCCTTACCCTTCTCCTTGTGCTTCCCCTGCCCCTTGCCCTGCCCCCGGGCCCCCGCAGTGCCGCCCTGTGCTGCTCAGCTCTGGGAAAAGGGATAAAAGGTTGTTTTCGGTGGAGCCTTTTGCAGGAGGTACTGCGTGTGTGAGAGATGTCCCTTATCGAGGGATGGCTTTCGGTTAAAGATTTCCTTACCCTGCTGGCTTAAGTACCCTTGCTGCCTCCTCAGCACTCTCTTCCATTAATTTCCATAGTAATTTGCTCTTCAGTGTGGTACAGGTGAGCTGAAACTAACTCTCTCCCTTCAGATAGTGATGTAGGATCGAGAGAAAGAAGAGCTGTGGTCATAGATGTCAAGCAATACTAACCCATGACCAGTGGGTGAGAGGATAAGGAGAATGAAGGCTTCATTGATTATAAGTGAGGAGAATAAGGAGTCACATAACAGTCATAAAAGTAGTGCTGGTTTCTCTCCGTGGAGCAAAGGAGGTGTGCATGTAAATGCATGTAAATATCTAAAGAGGGGGTGCCAAGAGGATGGAGCCAGGCCCTTCTCAGAGGTGCCAGCCACTGGGGCACGAGGCAGTGGGCAGAAACTGATGCACAAGGAGTTCCACCTGAACACGAGGGAGAACTTCACTGTGCAGGTGACCGAGCACTGGAACAGATTGCCCAGAGAGGTTGTGGAGTCTCCCTCACTGGAGATAGTCAAGAGCCATCTGGACACGATCCTATGCCATGTGCTCTGGGATGGCCCTGCTTGAGCAGGGAGGCTAGACCAGATAGCCCACTGTGGTTTCTTCCAATCTCACCCATTATGTGATTTTGTGAAGAAGGGGTATTTGGAGTGGCTATTCCTGTACCACCCAGGGTAAGAAGGGAATAAAGGGAGAACACGCCGCCTGACAGGAGCTTGGGAGGCTGATGCAGTGAACTTCTTGGAGAGCAGGGAGTTGCTGAAGAGCTGGATGGGTGGAGAAAGCTGCAGATGTGACAGATGGGGGAGAAGCTGCTCACTGTTTTGTAAAGGTGCGATCCACACCTAAACATGGTAGAGGAGAACCAGGACTAACTAAAAGACGTTTTGGAATTTATTAGTTACAGAGTAAAAATGACAACTGATTTTTATTTTTTGTCTTCATGACTGGGGAATGGTTGATGGCAGTGTAAGTGGAGCAAGGATCTTGAGCTACTGTTCAAGAGTCATTTCTCATTTAGGATGGAGTCTGAGTCTTAAAGCAGTCTGTATAAGATCTTTCAGCTGTGACTATAAAGTTAGACTGTCATTTATTTTGTTTTCAGTATTATGTATTGATACTGAACTTCAGATTGGCTGGTTTTTTACATTTTCATGTGTAGAACTGAACATATTTGGTTCCTAAAGTGGTAGCAGTGAAAATGAGGATGGCTCATTTAAATGACTGTCAACCTCAGCAGCAGAATTAAACCAAGTGTGTAAAATAAACAGTCAGGAATCTCTGATTGGAATTCAAAGTTAGGCCACCTCTTTTACCAGCAGGTGTTGCTGCATTTAGTAGCAATTAATGGCAGAAAGGGTTTTGAAGGTTGTGAGGTGATTAAAAATAAACAAAAAACTTTATTCTCAGTTCCAGGCCTCTGAAGCAGTGTCAGACTTTATGTGGTTCATTTTGATGTTGTGGTGATTTAATTAAAGTCGCAGCTATTGACATAACAGCTTACATAAGAATGTCCACTTTCAAACATCCTTCATTTTTACTTTGAGTTAGTTAGTGTGGTAGAGTGAAAAGCATGAAAACATGAACAAAAAGCCTTAAAAAAAAAAAAGAGATGTATGTGGATAGATCCACGATATGCCATCTGAAAGATTCTAGATCCTAAACTGACTTAATGAATGTGAGAAACTCAATGATATTTGTGCACTCTGGCTGTCAAGGTGGAGGAATGTCACTTCTTCATTAGGTGTGTACTTTGTCATACTAAAATACTTCAAGATTGTTAATAATTTTGTTATCAATAGCTTCTATATGTTTGCATGTAGAAAGTGCTAAAGTGTTTTGGAAAAAAAAAATTTAAAGTAATTTTGTTTGTTACTGGTAGAAGACTTAAATCCATTTTCAAAAGTTGCAAGCTGCTGTGGAATTAAATGCTGAAAAGGCATTAAAAATTATGGACAGTTAAAAGCTGTAGGAAGTACTTCTTATGCTTGAAAGTGGGCATTTTGAGTGGTGAAAGTAAATGTATTCCATTTCTGAGCAACCTAATTTCAGGAAGCTCTGCCTCCATTTCCACAAGATTACAAACAGGGCAAATTGCTAAGTGACCAGCCAATACAGCAGTTAGTGAAAGCTTAGAGAGTACGGGCCTGATTAGCTAAACAAACCGGATTGGTGACATTTCAGAGGATTCAAAATGAAAAAAATTTTGAAAATAAATTACATGCCTTAAAAGAATTCAGGAAAAGAGATTTTAGTGGAAGTAAAATATTAATGCTTTAAAGAAGCAATGGACTGCGTCACAGAAATAATATAATTTGATGGGTCATGATAATATGATAGAGAATTACGCTAATCCATTTTAGGAAAAAGAAAGGCATAAAAGGTATGAGGAATATCTCTTGGCTCACTAAGATTTGCACATTGTAAATGAAGGGCAATTCTGACTTCCTTTGAGTGTTGACCATGTCAGTTTACCTTTCTGTGTCATAGCTCTGAGTGCACAGTTTTGAACCTTCACACCATGTTTCCACTGTGGTGCGTGTAAGTGTCCTTCACTTGCTTAACTGTGTAGAGATGTGTTATGTAGGGTACATGGAAGTGTGAGGGATTAATGTGCTTTTAAATAAACGTGTGAACAAACAGGCTTAATTAAAGTTTATAAAATCATCCAAGCAGAACCCTTTCTTTACCAATAAAAAGGGAATGCTTAGTCAGTATTTGATCTTCTTTCAAACATGCATATTGTTTGAGCATTTAAAGTCATAGATACGTTGGCTGGAAGGCACTTCTGAGGGCCATCCAGTCAGAGCTGCTTGGAGCAGGACAGTTGTTGGCACTGGATTAAACCAGTCCTAGGTATAGACCTTTGTAACTTTGTGAATGAGGTTTCTGCTTTCCAGTCCTACAGTTTCTCAGTGCCCCTTGGAGTGAAGCTCTATTGTTCAGGATATCAACCATCCCTCTAACGCAGTATCACCACAAGTTTGCTGATCATAATGTGGCCTGGAAGAGACCTCAAAGATCATCTAGTTCCAACCCCTCTGCCATGGACAGGAAGACCTTCTGTGTCATCACTGAAGTTCTTGATAGATTTATTGATCTGTATCAGACCCAGTAATAAACTACTCTTACTAGCCAGCAGCTGAAGCAACTTGAAGCCTTCAGGTCTTCAATTCTGTCTGCCCAGACAGTTTTCGACTGCTCCAACAGTCCGTCTGGCCTCAGCTTACTGATGTGCTATGGGAGGTGGTGTCAGGAGCCACAGGACAGTCAAGGTGTGTTGTATCCTGTCCCCTTAGCTGCATGACCAGACATTTATTTCATCACGGTAGCTGTTCAGATTTGTCAGACGTAATTTGCCCTTGGTAAAATCTGTGTCCAATATTCCTGATTACTTTCTTAGCTTTCACAGAGCTAAGGGAACAAGCTCTGAGCACTTTTCCAGAGATTGAGATGGTGCTGACTGGACATAAGCATTGATTCCTTCCTCTCTTAAAAATGACCATGTGTTAGTCTGTTTCTTGTCAATTGGAGACTTAGTGTGATAGCTGTTTTTCATAGATAATACACAGTTGCCTCACAAGCATGTCAGCTGTGTCTCTTAGCAACCTTTCGTGTCACCCATCTGGCTCTGTGCATTTGAATACATCCGGCTTCTCTAAGCAATTGCTGGTCTTGCTCCTACTTAGCCCTCTCCTTCCCAAACACCACTGGTACAAGCAGAGGTCAGGGAGTATACAGGCTTTGCCTGTGAAGACTGGGGCAAAAGGAGTGTTGAGTACTTCAGCTTTTTCCATATTGACTGTGGCAAACTAGTCTTCTCCTTGTGAGAGACTGAAATGTTAAATGTAATGACTCAAAAAATTGGTTATTTTCAAAAGCAGAGGGTGCTTTGTTGAGGCCAAGGTTTGCACCCCAAGCTGAAGGAGAAGAGAGGTTTGGGTGATCTGCATAAGTACAGGTGCAGAGGGGGTGAGCACCCACCACCGGAGAATGACCATGACAAACCAACCTTTGGTTAACAACAAACTGGGTCTTTAGCCAGATAAGAGAAAAGGCTGATAAGGAGCAGATCCTGTGGAGGTGGAATAATGCTTTTTATCATACCAATTTCTCCCTTACACAGCTGGCTCAGCTGTAAGAATCCTCCCCCCCACCCACTCCCCTGCCCCAAGGGAGGTATCAGTATATTCACGCATAGGCCTGAAGGTATTCATCCCTTCTTGTGGGTCATAACTGGCTGAACTACAATGATGTGGTAGGTGGCTGTCATGTCTCAGAAGGTGTCATAAACCATCAAAGACCCCCAAAGTGCCCCCCAACTAATTTCTGGGGCCTTCCACCAGATAACTGTGCACGATCTGGTGTTGGAATAGACAGTGTAAAACTCCCCTGCCAGGGGAGGTACCTGGGCATTCCCACAGGTACCTGAATGTACATTAAGCCATTCAACTCCATGTTCTGTGGGCTTCACCTGCCCCTGATGGATCAAGGCTGTGACCATCACCTCAATCCAAGGGACACCGAAATTGCAAGTCAGGTCTCATTGCCATACCCTCTCTGCTAGCTTGCTTTCTCTTTCTTTCCTTATATACTTAAGTGATACCTTTATACTGCCATATTTCTATAGATAATATTCAAAACAGCTACATACCTCGTTTCCATTGCAACCAAGTTGTTCTACAATAAACCTGCCATATATATATATATATGTATAAATGCCAGTCATTCAGTGTCGTTTCGCTCTAATCCACCCCAAGATATCTGTTAAGCAGAACCTCACCAGTTACCCACCATTGGGGTGGGTCATAACGCCCCTTCACTCGATGGATGCACATTTTCACTTCTCTATACTTGAATGCTTTTTAAATTCCCTCTCGTTATCCTATATATCTGTTGCTAATTTTAGTTCAGATGACCTTTGGCCTTTTTGATATAAGGGAAATAAAAGGTGAAAATAAGCTATGTCAAACACTGAGTGTTTCATTTAACAAATATATATGTGATTTTTTTTCAGGAAAGAGTGATTCTGAAGGGTGCCCAGTCGCCATGGCTCATGCTACTATTTATATGGGTTGCACTGTTCCTCAGTTACTGAGAGGTGCTAGCAGAATCTTTCCATCTCATTCTGCACTGGGGGTGTTGAGGCACTCTGCTTTTTGTTACTGCACAGTGAATGGGTAGGTTATCCACTTTCTTTTTTTTTCCCCCAAGACAATGCCATGGTAACACTGTCAAAATCAAGCTGACAAATTACTACAGACCCATAAATACTTAATTTAACTTCCAATTATATATTTATACTTAATTCTTATTTAGATTTATGTCATCTGTATTAGACTGGTAAATTGTCTTGTTAATAGAAATTCATATCAGTGAGGGACAGTAGCACAGCTGTCAAAATGACAATTATCTTTGCTTGCTTTTTGTTGCAGCACAATAAAATCAAAAAGGAAAATGGATCATCTGGAGAGGACAGCAAATAATTTTCGCCAGGAGGTTAGTGTTCTGTGCTTTAGGATGCAAGTAATTTTAATTTTTTTTTTTGCTGTGAAGGTAATTGTCTTGGATGACTACATTTGATTCTTGGGCTCCATTTTCCTTAATGCTGAAGTCTGTTTTACCTCTTTTGCTCCTAATTTTTCATATTTGATGTTGTAATAAAATTAACGTATTTTGTACTCAGTGGGTGAAATGTAATGAGGTACAAAAACTGTCAGTTTTATGTTGGATAAGAAATTGAATAGAATTCTGGTCAAGTATGGATTGTAATAAGTAATGAAAGCACATGGATAACCATCATGTCTGCACAGACTTCTCAGATTTTTATGGATTTCTAGAATTCTGGTTCAGACTTGAGATTAAAAAAATGTGGAAAATGTCCTTTTATAACATAGGAAGTCAGACAAAAAATGTAGACATTTTGAAGGGAGGTAAGATACAGAGTTGTAAAAAGAATCTTTGTGTCTATTTTAATTCACAAGTACAAGGAAGATAAATATTGTTCTCCATCAAAATCCAGAAATGCTTATTCTGGATCTTAGTTTTGAGCAGCAAGCATTCTTTTCCATAATGTTCAGAGGTGAACATACTCTTGTATTTTATACAGCTATTTCCCTTCTGAAGTAGATGTTTTGAAGTTTTTAATGCTCAGAGAATGAATATGACTTCAGTTCTCAAAAATGTTTGACTAGTGAAACAATTCTGCATTTTTCATAGCCTTTTCAGAAGACAGGGCACTTTTTTGATTGAAAAGTCATATCTGTAATGCCCAGGAGTTGGGAACCAGTGCCCAGTTTTTCTCCGTGGTTTAGATAGCTTGTCTCAGTCTTGAGGAGCCATTTGTGATGGGCCAGCCTTGCATGAGCCACACATCAGGACAAACACACCACGCAGATGTCAGTGTGTGTATGTGTACATAATTAAGTCCTTCTCTGGTAGATCTTTCCCTAACTATAGTTGAGAATAAGTCACAGGCCAAGTGAATTCTTCACGAAAGGAAGCCAGGTGGAGGAGATGTGTAGGTAACCCCCAAAGCAGAAGATTCAGCACTTATGACATGGGCTGTAGATGGATGAGACAAATGGAGGCTTGCTCTGCCTGTTACCAGAGCTGTCAGGGACCAAACCAACTTTGGGAACCATGTGTCTCAGAGCTGTGCCTCAGCTACTCACACCTACTGCCAGCTCTTTCCTGAGTATGGATTAGCATTCCTTGCGGACATACAGCTGCTCAGGTGGATCTGATCTACCCAAGATGACGAGTGTGGAGACGAGCACAGACTTTGCTTCAGACAGGAGAAAAATGATGGCACTTTTGAGTTTTGCAACCATGGTTTTGTTATCTTGTATATTTCTGATTGCTTGGCTTGCTTACCTTTTTCTGCTCAACATGAGTAGCTGGAAAATACATGGAAAATGGATCCTTGCAAGCTGTTGGGAAGATTTGGGGTGGTGCAGGGAACTGCAGGGCCTGAGGAAGAGAAGGACGCTGTATGGGATAGGTGAAAGAGCAGGGCTCAGTTCTTGCTACTGCACATTCTCTGCATATCAGAGGATTATGCTGTTTCTTTTTTTAATGCTTGATTTATTCTTTGTTACTTTATTTCCAACCACTTTAAAATCAGTTTATTTTAAATCCTTGGCTTGGTTTCAAATTCCATATAATCAGCAGTTGCCTTCCCCCAGTAGATACTGCCTTATTTGGCCATTTCAGTCCTGTAAAAGATGAAAGAATCATAAATCTGTGTTGCGTTAGTGTGAATGCTACAGAACATTGCCTGTTGAAGAGTGATAATGTGAAGGACCAGGGCAAGAAAAAGGGCCTAATGCCTTCTTGAAATACAGCCGCAAAATCTGGAGTCCTGTGTCCTCCTCCCTCTCACTGCAGCCCGCTCTGGGCCCACTGGATACCCTTGTGATAGTCCAAAATACTGATCACCCTGACGCAAATTTAATTTTTGAAATGACTTTATACTGATTAAGAATTAAATTTCCAGTGCTCTGTCAGCTCTCTCAGCCAAATAACAAATTAGGGAGTGTACTGCAGAATAAAGAAGGAAATTAAGAAGATCCAAACTTAATGTCCCTTTCCCACACTTAAAGTTTCTCCATCAGAACAACCATTTAAGTCATATATCTGACATTTCTCTCATTAACTTAGACTGACTGTGTTCCCCATTTAATGCTGTCTGCTAAAGTGGAACAGAAATCTGTGCTACTTCATTTTAAATTAGCAAATGTCCTGCTGTTTAATGGGACAGGGGACGTGTTCAGATGTTACTTTATGAATAAATTAATTTCCTGCCATGTGTTTTAAATTACAGCATCTTGCTTTAAGTTACTTGTTTTTATCTGTTTGATCTTACACAAACGAGAAATGATAGAGTTGTGATGGGATTATGAGAATTTCCTACTGTGGTAAGTGACATCAGCATCTTTTAAGAGAGTAAAATCTCTGTATTGCCCTGTATAGAAAAGATTGCTTTCTTTGTAGAGGAAAAAGGTTAATAATTATAACTCAAAAATATCTGAAAAGGGCAGGGAGGGGATGAAAATCATGTTGTACTGGGGTGCTCATCCCCAAAGGCCCTGTTGCAAAATCTGCGTTTCTTTTTCTTCTTTTTTAGCTCTTTAAAAGTGGTATCATCTGTGGCTCTGACACCCTCTCCCTTATGACTGCCAAAAACCCTCATTTGTTAACCAGCAATAAAACCTTGTAGTTTCCCTGTGTTCACAGATCACCTATATAGTCAAATGGAGGAGTGTAAATGCAGTAACAGAAGGCTTATTAGTTTTCTTTTATTGATGCATTAATGCATAATCTTTTAGTAATGCATTTATTTGCTTAAATAAAACTAGATACAAATCCAGAATTCTCCCTTTTCCTCAGTTGCAGCCGATCTTTTACAAGTGTCCTTTATCAATCTTTTTATCATAAATCTTCTTCCTTTGTTGCTGGAACATGCAGTAGTGTGTGTCTTGCAGAGATGTCTAAAGAACCTGAAAAGTGATAAGTAGCAATCACTTTTCCTTATAGTTATGTTTTCAACTGAAATAAAGTAAGTTTGTATATAATCTTAGAGTAACTCTGACAAAAGTGACAGACATGATGGACTGTAAGTACAAAAATACTTCTCCATTCAGTGACTATTTAAGTGAATCGTAGAATGGCTTGGTTTGAAAGGACTATAAAGACCACCTAGCTGCAATGCCCCTGCCGGAGGCAGGAATGCCTCTCATTAGGTGAGGTTGTTCAGGGCCCCACCCAACTTGGCCTTGAACACTTCCAGGGATGGAATACATTTTTGTTTCTCTGCCCTGGTGAAAAAATATTTGTGCTGTAGGTAATTAAATGCTGCAAATAACATAGAAGTGATAGATATCTCATGCACAGCTTCTTGAGTGCTTTCGCTGCAAATGATATCTACATATCATAATAGCTTGTTTTCCTTTTGTTAGGTAATTACACAAGCAAAAGTGTGTGGAATCACCAATGAGTCTGAGACAGTCAAAAGGCTTCGTCTGGCTATTGCAAACAAGGATTTTACCTTCAAAGCAGGACAATGGTAAGATCTTCCAGTATTTGTGGGAGAAATTACTGGGAGAAGTCAACTACAGCAAAGTGTTAAAAGGCCTCTGATCCTTGAGCCATGGGAAAAAATCATGGATTTATATAATACGATGGTTTTTTTATTGGGTATTCTGTCAAATAGCTGATATTTGATATAATTTTAAAATAATCATTATAAAAGATGCTATTATTACTAATAAAAGGGGAGAATTTTATGTTCTTTAAATGTTTGGTTTGATTGTTTTGGTGTTTCCCTCTGGTTTATGTATATTACATTGTTTCGTAAAGAGTACTTTGAAGTTCAGTGCACTTTATTCTGCAAGCTGTCTTTGCTGTCTTTATTTACTAGCTATTTTTACAGTGGAAATGAGACAGCTGTTTTGCAAGTTACTTAGTTTTGGTTTATAATTAAATCAGAGTTGCCTGTTAAGTTTTATTTTTCCCCCTGGAAGTTTCTGCTCTGAAAATTAAGCCTGTTAGGTCAGATTAATATATTAATGTAAATAGGCAAATTTGAAAATACAAAACTTTCAAACAATAAAAGCCTTTGAAACAATTAGCTGTTTGTTTAAGCAATTTTACAGGTGGTTGGTTTTTTTTTCCCGAGCAAGTAGTGGATTTTCATGTTTGTCATCCTTCCTTGTTAAAATTACTCTTCCTCAGTCACTTTTTTTTTCTCTTAGAAATTAATTCAAAACTATGAGTAGTTGCTTTTGGCAATGGACATTTAAATGTTCTTAAACTTTTTATTGGCTTAGGCCATCTGAAAGTGGTTTTGTTGGAATCAAAGTATAGCTGCTAGGGTATTAACAGCATATGTTACTCATGGAGTGTTAATATGCTGGCTTTTAAATTTAGAACCAGAACACAAGATGTTGATTGCAATAATTTGTTTGTGAAGTAATTTGCTGCAGTTTTTGCACATGTGCAGTGACTCATATTAAATTCTTGCTTGCCAGTACTTGGAAAGTGCATTTACCCTTCAAAAATGTTTTTGAAATTATCATGCTGAAAACTGAAAGCTTTAATTATAATTACTCTTCTTCATTTTCTTCTTCCTTTAAAGTATTCTAATGCTATTGTAAGGTATACAACAACTTTTCTGTACTTGTAGCTATAAACCATGGTTGCATTTTTTGATGAGCAGTACAAAATACCAGACCACAATTTCCTGAACAAAAAAGGGTAACTTGTTAGGATTTGCTGCAGAAAGATGTCACAGCCAAAGATTGTCACTGAAGTGTTTAAATTTTCTGAAAGTGTTCTAATTATTGAGTTTTTCAGAAGCAAAAGTGAGTTTGTTTTGCAAGCACACTGGTAAGATACTGGTCTTTATCTGTCTTCAAATAATAATAATGAAGAGACTTGTTGCTGTTACCCATTTTGATTTACTAAAACATGCATTGAGGTATATGCATGTTACAAAGCTACTTCTTCAAAGTATTTATTGTTTTAATGTTTCTAATCTCTTCCTCCAGCAATTGGTAATTATTGTTCATTTCTTAAGGATTTTGCTTAGTTAGCCTTTAAAAGGGGGGAAATCCAAAACCACCCTCAGATCTCTGATTTACATCTTTTTGTGCCGCCTCTCCTTGTAGTGGGTTTACATATAGAGGTTTTATTTTTTTCCCTCAGCTACTCTTTTCCCTTAAGGTGTTACAGGTAGCATTTGTTAAGGAGCCCTCTTATCCTTCCTAACATGGCTAAGATAGAGAAGCCATCAGAAATATGAGCTTGTCCGCTCTCTCTCACACTTACATAACTGGGAAAGAACTACCAATATGGAAAGAGATGTGCATCTCCATCAAAACTATGTGTGATTTAGGTTTTGCAGAAACTTTTGGATTTGTATGTATGTTTTCCCACTGGGCACAGACAAATTTTCCCTTAAATGTCAAACAGAACATTTTGACTTGAACGTAAATTGTTACTTTATGGAATAAATTCTTATTTTTTCGATAATGTGAGTAGTAAGGTGACTTTCCACCAGAGGGAGGTAGAGAGCTTCAGTAGCACCGTGAGATGTTCTTGGATCCCGTCAGTGCTGCACTGCAAGAGTTGTCCTTTCTAATTTCTCGGAGCCTGACTGCCAGGAAAGCTGGGCCCCATGGGCAGCGGGGCTGCAGAAGCTGAAAACAGTGAAATGAGCCTACTCAACTCTTTTGGTTTTTAACCTTTCTTTTGCAGTCAGATACCTGTATAGGCCATCAAGTTTATCAGCACAAAGTTAAAAACTACACCACTATTGTGTATTTCACAATTGTGCATTCTTCGATAGAAAGAGGGGATATTGTTCTTCAAAGGGTGAAGCTTTGTGGGGAGTAAGCAGGAAAGATTTTTTTTTTTTTTTTTTGTTAAAAAGTCTTGAACTATTCAAAGTGCTTTTTTCTTCCCTCAAGCATTTGTGATCCCTCTGAAGGATACAGCCTTGCTGTTTAAAGAAAATATCCATGCATTGGAAGCCAGTCTGTATTGCTTGTTGCATCCTCATTTAACTAATACTGAGCCAGCCTAACCCAGGCTTGAATTGCATATGGATTCTCAGTAATTGGCACTGCTTATTAGTGTGGTTGTTTCCTAAGGGGAGCAGAACAACCAGTTACAAACGTTAGGTTTATTTTCAAATACAGGGATTTTGTAATGTGATGTAGAAAACAGAAGTATTTAAGATTTATGGAACACAGAGGAATTCAGATGATAGCTCATAAAACAAATTCTAATTTTTTTCTTATAGCTACACTATTTGGAATATCAAAGCCTTACTTTTATGAGAATGAATTACAGTTCATATATAGTAATGGCTTGCCTTCCATACTTTCTAATGTCTGGTGTTGCAGAAGCTTAGTCATATGTTACCTTCTAATCTGTAGAAACTCGTGCATGGTTAACTTTTAACTTTTAAAAAAGGAAAAAAAAGGGCAGGAATTTGTTCCAGTTCCATTTCCTATCACCGAGGAAGCGATGCCAGCCACCAGAGGGCGCTGCAGTTCTGCGGCCAGTAATCGACTTTTCCCATGAGAAATTTTTTACACACTGTTGGTTTTGCTTCGGATATTTCATCTTCCCAGGAAAAGAAAGTGTTTAATCTGAAGTAATTTCCCTAAAATTAGAATCCAAATCTTCTTATGCTTGAAAATTGAAGAGCCCAATCAAAGGGACCAAAAAGAGTGGGATTTAAGCCACCCTACCAGAGCATATTGTATTTTTGTTGTAATACACTATTTATTTAAAACACTTAGAATTCTAGTCTGTTGTAAGATGTGACATCTAATGCTAAAAAGCAGACTAATTTTAAAGCCTTCTAGTTTAAAAAAATGTGAGGACGTTTCTAGATGAAAATAATTCTAAGGAAATGGTGTTACTCAAGATTAACTCCTTTTTTGAAAAAGTTCTGTTACAGAAATGAAGATTTTGTAAAGGAAGGATAATTGAAACAAAGGCAGCCATATTGTTTTGGCTATTATCTTCCATGTTTGGAGCTGCTGGCTTAATTTTTAAACTTCTGTTTCTGGTCTGTTTTTTAGGGTTGATTTCTTTATTCCTGGAGTATCAGTGGTTGGGGGATTCTCAATATGTTCAAGCCCTGGCCTGTTAGAACGAGAAGGAATACTGGAGCTGGCAGTAAAGCACACTGTTCACCCTCCTGCTCACTGGATTCACACTGAGGTAAATTACATGAACTGTGAGATTTGGCTCTTCTTTTGTGGGTTTGTTTGTGGCTTTTTGCGGAGTTGGAAGGGGTTGTTGTGTGTGTTTTTAGACCACTTTGTGCTATTGACTGCAAAAGTCATGTTGACTTGTTCAACCATTTTTAATACAACATAAATCTTAAAACCTTTTGTTCAGTTACAGACTGAAATTGGATGTTTATATGGTAATATGGTTATTGTGACCTTTTGACTCCACTTGTGCTTACAATGGACTCTCACTCCTTCGGAATTAGTGAACTTAAAAATGTTGAAAACGCTGTTCTAACTTGTGTCACTGAGAACAGGCAGTTTACACATTGCAAAGTTACATCTGACAACTTTCTGTAGTTCTGGACCATTTCCACAAATATAAACTGGGAATCATTAATAAATCACAGATAAATATGGATTTTAAGGGAGAGCCTTAGATCAGTTTTTCTCAAATCATAAAACAACAGAATACTTCAGGATTTCTATAATAGTCTCTTAAATATGCAATATTTTTGTAATAGAGACATTGTAACACAAGGCTTGATTTTTTTCTATGCTGAAAGCAAAGTCTGGCAATTGGCATCTTGTAGTGTTTTGTTCATTTACCCCATTTAGTTACAGTCAGAGGAGTCACCTATTTAATCAGTGATCTGTCCTATCAACTTCTGTTCTTTTCATAGTCTCTGGAGACTCTTCTAGGGCTTTTGATGTATGTCATAAATCAGTTTGTTGTTGCTGAGGTTGCTGGTTGATTTATAGAGGATAAATCTTTAGTCAAGTGGTAAGCTATGCCAAAACTGATGCTGTGGAGAAACCTCCAGGGTATATACGGACTCTTCTAGCTAAACAAAGTTGCATCCTCTTCCTTAGGAAAAAAACAGAAAAAGAAAGCAACCTAGACTTTGAAAATGTTGTATATATGGTGAAAAAACTCCGGTACTTAATTGTTTAAAAGTTACTTCTAAAGGAAGTTGGTATCTTAGGGTAGAGGATGTTACAGGAATAGGTAGCACTTATTTACTCACTGTATCTGGGGCATTTTTTGGGTATTCATTTCTTAATATTATTTAATATTGCCAGTATTACAGAATCATAAATTTTAGCCCTATGTGCTTTAGAAAAATGTAACCTTTTAGAAAAGCATCAATGTAATGCATTGATAGCTTCATTTCTCTGCTTGAGCTGTGTTTATAAAGGATACTTTCTTATCATATTACTCCAGAATTTTACTTTTTTTTCTTGTATACTGACTTATCATTATCATCGCCAAAGCATGGAAATATGTGGGAGACTGCTGGTTAAGAGAGATTCTCCCCATGTCCAATCTTGATGAGCTATGGCTGGCTAAGGTGGCAGATAAAACAACAATGAGATTGTTTCTCCCTAAAAATGCGTATTTCCTCAAAGGGTACCATATTCTGTGTCCTCCTTCTGCCCTGTGAATCTGGAACACTTGTGGATTTGTGCATCTCTAAACCAGAGTAAAACACGGTGGGAAAGCCTGGCAGTGTATATGAAAAGGGAGAGAAATTAGTTTCAGATGATGAATGCTGATTGTCCTACACTCTTATTGAGAGACAATACTTCATGCAATAATTAATAAAGGCAGGAAAGGTGCGGGGTTTTTTTCATAACAATCATGCTAACTACTTTAGGAACTTTTGTGTTCTGTGCAGTATCTCCATCCAAGGGCCTCCTCCTTCCTCCTGGTGGAATTGTTGCATGTTCAGACCTTTGGTGTCTATGCAGTTGTCAGTAATGGAACTCCTTTTGTTTCAATTTACTGTGTCCTCATACCAAAAGGATTCTTTGGAGGAAGTGTTTTTCTCTAAGCTAATTTTTCAGCAGTTCTTGTAGCTCTCCTTGTTTTTCCCTCCTTCTTTTCCACCTTCCTTGGTTTCCCTATCCTTTTCATTTTACTTTTTAAAACCTTTATATGGCCTGAAGTGGGTTGTGTTTTTTGCTTTTACTTGTTCTGTCTGCTTTCAGTGATGTGGGGAGGACTGACCTGACTTCTCTGTACTGCAGTTTCACCCTTCATACTGGGGCAGTGCCAGTTTACCAAGAAGATATTGACCCAACTGGAATTTTTTGTTGTAGCTTTCATTTTCCATGTATCAAAAAAAAACATGCTTGGGCAAATTTTTCCAAGAAATAGTATCTTACAAATAAGTGGAGAGTAAGACAGAAGGTTTTCCCCTGATTTTTCTTCTTCTGTGCCTCTGAAGTTGCAAATGCAGAATGATTCTGCAAGAAATATTCTTGTGGATACTTGCTTCACTTCTGGGTGTTTTTTACTTTTTAGGAATGGGGATGGAAAAACCTTTTGTGTCTGTGCAACTTATTCTGATTTCCTTCTGTGACCTCATAGTAAGGGCTTTTTTGACATGGCTGGATTTGGGTAGAAGTGTGATCTCACATGTTGACCTCAGGTTTTCACAACCACATCTTGCTGTTAGAAAACTCTTGCATGAATTGTTCCTCTTTCAACTCTTATGCGGATGAAAAGGGGGAGTCACCATCCTGCCTTACCATAAGACTGAAACTTTTGAAACTAGAACTAGATCCCTAGAGACACTGGGTTACCTCAGATAGCTGAAAATTGTGTGTATATTCTAAAGTACAGCTGTTTTTCCCTTAGTGGTCAAGAAAAATAAAAAATCACAGCCCAGCGAGTCTTGTGGCTGGAATGCAAGAAGATTAAGATTTCAACTTTTGCTTTTAGTTTTGCAATTTAATATTTTCTTTTCCATCCTAGTGTACTCTTGACTCAGAAGTGGCTCTGCGAGTGGGAGGTGATTTCTTCTTTGATCCTCAGCCTGGTGACTCCCCAGTAAACCTAGTGCTGATAGCAGGGGGTGTTGGAATTAACCCGTTGTTTTCTATACTGCTGCATATAGCAGATCTTCATGGATACCAAGAGGGTAAAGGAAATGGACACAAATTGGGAACAGTGAAGCTCTACTACAGTGCAAAAAATACAACTGAACTCTTATTTAAGGTATGGAAGAAGGTTTTTTTTTAAAATAGGTCTGAGCTATTCAGCTACTAGTGTGTGTATCAATCAGTTGCCAAATTCCAGAGAGTCCTCGTGTGTAAGACACTGACCAACCAGAGACAAATGTCACTTCCTGCCTTAAATCCCATGGGTGTTTTGTTAACTACTTCTGCCAGCATACAAATTAAGGCTGATACTGGACATATGTGGTCTCAATGACTTTGGTGATAGGTCAGTTACCCCTAAATTTTACTATAGCCCTGCATTTTACTGTAGTCTCATAAGAGCATCATAGTATACTAAAGATTTTTTATATATAATATGTATTTCTATATGTATATAGACACTAATAGTATGCATAATGCTATAATACTGTAACCACATAGTCTCAGTATAGATTGTATTGAATTTAAAGATTAGGAAAAACCAATTATATCCAAAGGAAATACTTTCTAAAATATCAGGGGAGCTTTATTGATAATACATTAGTTGTTATTGAGTACTAGTGTATGAAGGATTTATACCTGCTTTTAAAATTGCTTGTGCAGTACTTCATCAACATTCACTCAGCAGTTAAAGACCAGTTGTCACACTCAGCCATTAAGGGTCACTGATAGCATTTTAGGGTCAAATTAGCAGAGCTTCTGTAAAGAAGCATCCAAAATGATTTAGATTTCTTCAAAAAGCTTTTGATTGTAAGATAAAGGTGAAAATAAACTGTGTATAGGATCCATCACTAGTTTTTCTTCTGTACTTCTGCTGTGTTTCTAGATAAGATGTTTGCTTCCTTTGAAAAGTCATTTGTTTGTTGCTAGAAGCAGAATAATCTGCTTTTCCATTTGGCCAACTGCTGATCTCCCTGCCTGTTCTAAGCGTGCACAGGTGTCTTCAGCAGTGTTGTGACAGCAGAGCTTTGGTATTAAAGCTTCTGGGACAGAAGAGAACACAGTGATATTTACAGTGCTTAAAATATATCCTTCCCTTCGTTCTTCACATGTTCTGCAAATCCAGAACATGTCTGTCAAAATTCTTTACTTCTGTGCAGAGGACTGAGGAAATACGATCACTAGGAGCCTTTATGCTGTTGTGAGAAACATCTGTTCAACTCTCCCTGAGGAACTGCTGGGGTGTCAACCAAGGGTTTGGAGAACCTGTTCCCTGAAGGAGCAGCTCTGTATAGGCTGGCAAAGGCAAAGGGAAATGCCAATGTCTTGGGTCTGATACTCGTTCCAGGCTGAGGCACTGCTTCTGAAAATCTCCCTAGTGCAAATGGTAGAAGCAATGCACTATTAGGGTTAGAAAACATAGCAAGGCAATACTAGAGGTACTAGTGGAATGGTGTACAACAGTGTCAGTCTGTGTCACTCTTCATTCCTTGTCTTTTTAGGGATTCAGGAACAGATTTGTCTACAAAGTAGTATCTGTCTGGAGTTTTTTGTTAAGCAACCCCTGACAGACTCTCAAGTGTAGTAACCAGTTAGCAAGCAAACACAACAGAGTCAGTTAATTTACCTACTTGCAGAGCACAAATTATTTTTAATTCAGAATATTTTTAAGAATTTCCAGTGTCCATTCCAGCAGTGAAGATCTTAATTAGTACAGAATGTAGACAACAGCTAAATCTTAATTTCAAAATTAGCTACAGCATCTGACTGACACATTATTTTTTACTATGATTTGAATTGAGGCTGCTGGGTTTTTGGTGGTAACTTACCACAGCTGTGACTTAGGGAACTGAAAATTACAGTTTCTACTCTGGTAAAAAATAACATGAGCATTACATTGTAGTTGGTTTTACTTGGAGAACATGAGACAGTAAAGGGTCTAGTAATGTTACCAGATAAAGCAGACAAGAGTCCAAAAGTTCCTAACAAATGGTAAGTACATACTGCAGGGGTTTTTCAAGTGGAAAACCCCTATGGAAGTGGAAGGAGGAAATAGCGAGAATTTTTAAGGGGAAGAAATTGGGAAATGACATAACTGGTTCTTAGGTCCAAATCTCACAGATGGCAACCTATCTCAGAAAAGGAGAAAAGCACCAGCATAGCTGGCAGGGTATTTACATTCTGAGTGTGGGAATTCTGTGTACATGTGCAGGTCAGCCTTGTGGAATCAAGCCCATCAGGTTTTCAGTGCTGAAATGCAAAGTCTCGGTTCTCAGTAATAATCACTGGTGCTCTGAGACTGTGTGCATACATCTGCTATGATTTAATGGCCTGTGGTGTAAGCAAGTGTGTTTAACATTACAGAAAAATATTCTTGGTTTGGTGAACATGTTTCCTGGAAAGATCACATGCTGTTTCCACGTTACCCAACAGCATTCACAGATCTGTAAAGAACTTCAGCCACATGTTACAGGTAAATGTACAGAGATGGTATCTAAAGTCCAAATTTGATTACATACTAAAGGATGAAGTTAATATGCATAAGTTAGTATTTTTACATTTAAAGGTTCAAAATGAGATGGAAGTTAAACCTAAATAACTTCACTGAACATACTATGCTTTGCAGAAAAATTTTCCCTTTCCAGTTTTTGTTTTCCTCTCTTAATTCTAAATTTTATACTGGTACTTCCCACTGCAAACTTTATCCCAGAAACTATTAAGCAAAGTATTTACTTTCCTATTTACTTTGCTTAAAGTGGGATTGATGAAAGATAAGCTGACTGCTTGTAAGAGGTATTTCAGCATGTTTCCATTTCTGGTGTATTTGTGTTAGAGATATGTACGTATTTTTTTCATGTGGTATTTTTATTTGTATGTAATCCATATTCCTCTTTCGTGACTAATACCCTCTGCATTCCAAGTGGAAGTACTGATCTAAATCTGCAAAAGAACAAATGGTTTTGGAAGCCTCAAATCTCAATACCTATTATTCTGAAACAGGCCAGGCATTTTTAAGAAATGAGTGCTTGAAATACCTCTAACCTGACATTCTTTTTGAAATGACTTCATGATTAATATTTCTGTTCTCATTTCCTACTCTTTTTCTTTGTCAGAGGGAAGAATATCTGAAAAGGATCTAGAAAAACATGTATCTAACAATACTTCATGGTACATCTGTGGTCCACCTCCAATGATAGAATCTATATCCAAACTACTGTCTAACATTGGTGTTCCTAGAAACTGTATTTTCTTTGAGAAATGGTGGTAGTGATACCTGCTGAAGAGAAAATACATTATTTTTTCCAGTGTATTTTGATAAATTTAAATGTACAGAAATGGACTATGAATTATTTGGAAGATTTTACTTCATAGATGAAGACATTTTCAATCATAACAGTGTTCCTTTAATTTAACTGTAATACACCTGTGATGCAGTGCTGCTGCTTTGGGGAAAAGAAAGTGATTTTATATTAAACACATTAACTGTTCTGTTTTTTCAATGGTCTGCTTCTTATGGGTAGCAGCATATTTTCACTTTATACACTTCCTTTGTTAGTCAGCTTTTAAAAGACTTTCAATGCCTGATTCAGCAATTGAAGAGAATTAGTTGTGCAGCAATGCCAGGTCTGTTTATAATAATAATTCAGGCCACAACTTCTGAATCTGCTCCAAATGAGTCAACACACTTCCCTCCCCAGTTCTATATAATACATTACTATTTCTATAGAAGCAGAGGTGCTGTGTTGTGACTTCCTTGCCTTGCCATTTCTTATCAAAAGGAAAAAAAACCAAAACATTTTATGTGGTTTATTTAAGTCAGCTGTGTTGAGAGTAAAAGACATATTTTTTTGTAATCCTATTCAGAGTTAGAAGTGCTGAGTGTAGCAGCGTTAGGCACCGGTAGTTTCTCACCTGAACCTGTAGCCCATGCCCATGCTGAGGCTGCCCATCCAAGATTGTGTGCACCGTGTCCTCCAAAGCAGCACTGGCCAGCAGCAGCTAAGATGGGAAGTCTCCGCAGTCCTGCTGCATGAAGCACAGAGCTTTAGGGGACTCCAGGACACACCTGCTTGGAGGAGAAGTCTCTGAAAGGTTGCTCTTGTAAGGCGTGAGTGTGCCGCTCTGTGTCATGGCTGACACCTGAGCCCTTCTGGAATGAAGCTTCCTTGCCCAACTTGTAGAATTTATGAGACCAACAAAAAGCTATAATTAGTTTGTTCATTATCTGCATAGGCAGTTCAAGTCCTTAAGTGGTAGATTCTCATTGTACATTTGAAGACCTTAATAAGGAACAGTATCAAAAATACTAAAATTGAATTAGGAAAAATGTTAAATAGATAAAGCCTTCTCTTTGGTAGTGGTTTCTTACCTTCAGTTAAATGTTTCAGACAGTAGTCAACTAGGTAATGCAGAAAGTTTCTTGCCATCGGTGTCTACCTGCTTTAAACAGAGGTTGCAAGGATAAGGATCCCATCAGCTTATTTCCAGTCTGCAGCAGCACTGTTGACATGAACCACTTTGTTTTTCAAGCCTCACTTCCCTGTGGTTGGCTAAAAAAGCCTCCAGCCCAGCTATAGTTCTCTCCCAAGAAGTCACTTTTTAGCAATCTGGTATGTTGTACGGCTTGTAGAATACCTACCACCCTATCCACATGCACCTCCTCTTCAAAATCCAGCAAGGCAGCCCAGCTGGAAAACTCCAGGCCCTTGCTTTGAGTGAAACACAAAACTACTACTGTAATTGTGGCAGAAGGTGATCGAACAACTGAAATGATGTCAGGACTTCCTGAGTGTCTAAGAGAAAAGGCTGTACCTACTGCTGCTTGGAACACACATATAACTTAAGAACAGGCTGTGTTTGCCATCAGGAGGGTGTGACTCCGACTGATGGACCTTAAAGAGCTGCCTTTTGGGGACAGCACTGTGATGAGGATTTGCTGAGAAGTTTATGCCTTCTGCTGCCAGCAGCCTCACCCACTTCAGTCTGCACTTCTGTTCCACAGGGCTCTGCCGCCAGCTGACATTGCTGGCCTCCTTCGCAGTCCCCGCAGCCCCAGAGGGGATGTCTCATCCAATTCTCTCCTCCTCAGATGAGAGGAAGATTCCTTCTGAGTACCCCTGTTTCAAGGAATGGTTCCTTGTTTGTTCACTCTAGAATGTAAATAGGACAGCGTGCTTGTCACAAAAAATAACACCAAGGGGGGTTTTGTGTTCACAAAGATCACAGTTGACATGTCAGACCTTGATGCTTGAAAGAAGCAGGGTTTTCCTAGGAACGTGTAATACAATACATTGCTATTGGGAAGTACTGGTGCCCTAAAATAAAAACCACACGTTACGGTCCTGCATGTTTTGACAGTAATGATAAAAAGATTCTGAGAAGCCTTTAAATGTTGTTTTATGACTTTTAAATCATTATGTGGATTAGAAACTGGTATACCTTTTTCCCCCCCTTAATGCATATGCTTTCTGCAGCCCAAATGACATCTCTTTCACAAACCCCTCCTCAGACTTTCCCCAAAACGTCCATTTAACAAAAGGCATTTTGAAACCCTTTGCTTCTGCAATCATCTTCTTTTCCCTCTAACCTCTTTCTGTCATCCCCTGTTACACTCAAGCTGAGTGCTGTGGGGCAAGCACACATTCTCTCTAATTGTATGGCCTCACCCACTTGAAGAGCAGGACAAAACACACACACAGTGCACCGAAAGATAAGATGCGAAAAATAGTTTCATACCTCCCCATCCCCAAATAGTGGTAACCTCTGTTAATGTTAACAAGAAGTCCTTTCCTACCTTGTAATAAATGCCATTTCTAAGCCAAGAAGTCAGGAAAGTTGTTGACATCCCATCCCCTTCCTCCATAGCCTTCTCCTGTTCACACTTCAGAATCTTTCGGAAGTCTCTTCTTTCTAGAGTTTCATGGCCTTGTAGTTTTACCTTAAAGTCTATTATTGGATCTGACTCTGCCTTAATTGAAGACAAAAATAACACCCCAGGGACATTAACCTATATAAACATATGGTCTACTAATAATTAGATAAATGTGATATAGGCCTGCAGTAGTGGGAAGAGAGAGCAATCCCTCCTGTTCAGCTGCTACAGAGTTGGAGAAATAGTCTCATCACATCAGAGAATCATGTCATCATTGGAAATGTTTATTCCTCTTACAGTTGTGCCATCAGCTAAGGAGCAACTGAAAGAGAAGTAGACTGATACTTTTTTTTTTTGCAGCAAAAGATAAGGAGTGATAGATTTCCTGTCTATATATTTATATTTAAACTTAGGGAGATGGTTTATGACTTACCTGGTGTTGCAGCCTTATTAGACTTTTTCTTCTTCCTGTGACACAGTTTGCCAGTTTGTTGTGTTCTTATCTGGTACAATGAGTATGAGGTATTCCTACAGGATTTGCATTAACTGGCTGGAAAAAGAGTGGCTATTCCGTTACCATTATATCATTTTATCTAGTAGGGTGCTTTTAGAGTGAGTAACAGAAAGCACTTCAGTTGAAAAACCTTTTTTCCCCCTTCACCGTATAGGTAAGGTACTGATTAGAGTCAGCTGCCACATGCAGCACCACAGGCACCTTTCTGATGTGGAGGCTTTGGCAAGGATCACCTTTTATAGCCAAAAGCACATCTCCACTAACAGCCTCAGAGATATATGAATTGTGCCTGTAACTTGTCATTCATAGGCACGTTGGTATTGTTCGCCTGCATTCCTCATACTTTTTAGAAGCATTTATCAGCAAGAAATTAATATCTGCTCTTATACTCTTCAGTTCTGGAAGGATGAAATTCCTGCATGAAAGGTGGATCATACTTCATTTCTGCCCTGTAATTGACTCCCTGAGGCAAGCAGAGTCACAGCAACTACAAAGAAAAAGCAGGGTACCCAAATGCAGAGTACTTCCTCCACTCACCTCAGAAACTGAGGCTGACACAGGAGCCAGCTTAGGGAAAAAAGGGTGTATTGTTTTGTACTTAGCTTCATTTCCACTCATAGGTTAAAGATACTTTGGGGCTATTTCATTTATACCTTTTTCAAATGCACAGACAGATGCAATAATCAAAGGCATTATGCAACATGAAGTGCCAGTCCAATCCTTTGTGCATTTAACCACTCCTAAACTCCACATAAAGTATTTTCATTACAATGCTTAAACAGTTTGTACATCCTACCCATCACAGTTGTACCCCGGTACTCCTGCTCCCCACTGTTTGTTGCAATATAAATCCCCTTTTCCATCGTTCCCTTCATTCAGCCACTCCCTCTTTTGACATTTCTTCATTCGTCTGAGCTGGATCTTCTCCTTTGAACTTTTCCTGTGTAACAACTGTTGGCTTGTTCAGATGACCACTTGCTTCAAACACCAGCACATGAAACTCCTTCCAGCAGAGCAGCCCACAATGCTGCTCCCTCAGAGAGGCAGCTCTTGGGACTGGTGTGCGCACCGGAGCGGTGCTGGCCCGGCAGGGATGTGTCCATGTTAGAACTGTGAGGGCCCACTGCCACCAGCCGGCATCGGGAACACGTGGGAGCACAACCCATCGGCTCCTTCCCCAGGGCATGCCAGCAGCAATCAGTGGGGTCTCCTTCCCTTAAAGAGAGGCACACAAAGATTCATTTGCATCCTTACTCGGAGATTCTGCCTAATTTAGGGGAAAATTCAGGTTTGGTTTAAAATGCTGGCTTAAAATATGGGAAAGGAAAGGGCCTGGCTTCTCTCTCCACCTTCTGCCAGGGGTGACCAACCTTGCTGCGGAGCTGGTGGCTCAGAGTCACTGTGGCTCCTCTCTGTGAGCAGCCAGCATGGAATCCCACTGTCCCACTTCAGGCTGCAAATAAGGTGCTGACTGCTTTCTTTCATTTCCTTGGCCACTCTGGTGGTCCTGCTTTTTCAGGGCCAAAATGGTAAAAGCAGCTGAGATAAAATGCAAGTAACATCTGTGGAGCCTTGCTGCTGTGTACCACACACCTGCCCTGCCCTCACCACATCTGGATCATCTGCCTGTGAGGTGATTTAAGCTCTCCCACTTTCCTTGAGATGGGAAACAGTGAAAGCACACACACAACTCCAGACAGCTGAACCAGCTCAGGATAATTCAAAGTCACGAGTTGGAACTGATTATGTGACTATAAAACCAAAAACATTTGCACCCTTTTGAAACTGAAAAAACATGCAAGTTCTCTTCAACTCTTCCCAACCCTAAGCCACTCCAGCATTTACAGGAACAAAGTTTTAGATCAAGCTTTCACTTAGGCAAGTGCAACTTCCCCATTGACCCTTCCATGCTCTGTCAGCCTGGGAAAGGAAAACAAAGTGGCCAGTTCTCTAACATTAGTGACTACTGCTAATTCAGAAGTCAGGAGCTTCCCTTCATCACCACTTAGAGATCCTGAGTTCCTCATTTTGGGGACAAATTATTGGCAGTTTTTCAAGCACCACAAAAAAGGAATCTCTTCATGACCTTTATTTCTCCTTAATTTTTTAAGCAGCTGGAATCCAGTTAAACAAGGGTCAAATTGCAATCCAATAAATGTTTTCTATTAAAAAGTACTTGGAGAGGTCTTTCTATTGCAACACTTTCTACTAGCAAAACGTTCATTAAATATAGTGAATTTTTTAACAAGATTAATACAAAGCTAGTCCTTGAGATAGAAACCATCAGTAGAAGGATCTTAAGCTAATAAAATCTGCGAACAGGTAATTAAACTGTACAGAGCAGAGGCCTTGTATTTAAGTAGAACAACTGAAACCACCTATTTCTGAGGCTATTGGAACTCGAGTCTAATCTCAAGATACAGAAGGAAATAATTGAAAAATACCACCAGAAATTGAAGTTACTTACAGTCCTGTGGTTAAACCATTGAATTCAAAATAAAAAACTCTTTAATCAATGACAAAAACACCACCGTGCTTTGTGTGTGTGAAATCAAATGGATTAAAATTTGAGTGCCTTTGTCCCAATTAAATGAATATTCAAAGTGGTGTCATTTTCCCCTTCTCTGCAATGTTCTGCCAACCGTGTAATTTTTAGGCATAGAAGATGCTTTTGAACCACTCTAGGTGCATATCTTATACAGAACATAGGTCTTTGTACAGCTTTTTGATTTGAAGACTAAGGAAAATCATCAGGCACAAGTCAAGGGAAAAAACAGCAAATCACTGACAGAGCTCTTGCTTTAAACAAGAAAAGCAGGGGAATTTACAATGTATTTCTCACCTTGTTACCAGACTACTTGACCACTTCTAAATAAGAATGAAGGTGGTTAAAACAAGAGAATCCACTCCTTCCTACATTTTTAAAAATACTGAAGTAACTGGAGAACATTGGCACAGAAACTATATTACATGTACATTCACTTGTAAATATTTTCATGTAGCTTCAAACATAAAAATGCTGGTAATTTTACAGAATTCTGTTAGTTAGCCATCCCAAAATATCATTACTTCTGTGAAAAAACTGCCCTATTAAGGTATTTGCATTTTGTACAGTTGTTTAGTGACATTTGTTGGCCACTGACCCCTGTGTAGGATTTCAGTTCTTTCCCACAAGGTATTTCATGATAGTGAGGAAGTGGGGCAAAACCACCTGGAAAAGGTCAGGAGGTAACATATAATTCCAATTTAAGTGAGGATAACCACTGACAGAAGTACTTTTCACCTGCTTTTTTGTTTCCTGTTTTTCTGTCTTCTCAAGCCCCCACAACTACTGATGAACTGCTGATTGGCAAAGAGTGAATAGGAAATTACATTTTATATCAGAATCATCTGCCTGACACAAATTTACCATAGGGCTTGTTTACCCAGTGTCCCTAAAATAGGTACACAATTTGCTTATTGCTCAAAGATCTGCAACTGTTAATAAAATTCAGAAGAGAGTATCATCAGTAAGTATGCTACTGGAGATAAATGAGGGTAACACCCATCTTATCTAAGCTTTCCAACTTCAGCCTCTTTAAGTCCAAATACCGTTTTCATGACACTACAAGCCTAGTGACAAAATAACATAGGGCACAATAACTTCTCCAGGAAAGCTACATGGACAAGAAAGTACTACAGAGCGAATGGAATGCCTGCCCTGACCCAAAGTTGTTTGCTAAGGTCAGTCACAGGAAAAAGTGAGTATGTTCTCTGTTTGTCCCTACTTTTTCATTTAAAGTGTAGCTCTAGGAGAGCACTTCCCACTGTGTACGGTGGAAGGAAATTTTGCAGTTTCTGAGGGTCAAAAAGGCTGGGCCCTGTAGTTACTTGAAACATGAAAAACCAGCGGGTTGAGGAGCAAAGTAAGCACAGTGCCAAAGCGATGCTGAGCTGAGGAACGGAGTTAGCAATGGGGATTACCACAACCTGTTCTTTAGTCTTGGCAAAGTATCAGCAACTCACAGGACTCCTGAAGCAGGTCTCATTCAGAGGCGCAGTCCACACCGGGCCCTACCCCGGTGCTGCCGGCACAGCCGCCCGGCACTGCCGCGCAATCCCCGCACCCGGCGCTGTCAGCAGCGTCGCCACCGGCGGGACATGTTTCCTCTGACACTCCGTCGTGATGGGCACCCGTGTCCTCGCTCCCAGCCACCTCGTCTCCCAAGTCTATGACATCATCCAGCTGCTGCTCTGGATCAGGCTTGGCTGCTGCTGAGATTTGTGCTTCTAAGTTCCTTGTGTTCTCTGTGACTTCAAATTCCTGCTTCTCCTCTGCCCTTTGCTTGTCCCTAGTACTTAATTTAGCCTTTGTGGAATTCTTCGTTTTCCTGTTGCGCATGTCTTCTTTGGAGAACCTCCAGTGAAACTACAAAGAAGGGATTCAATTGTTAAAGACCATGAGAGACAATCTCACAGGAACGTTTACTTTCCTGATCAGAAATGTTTTTATTATGTAGTTTTAATTCAAGGACTAGTTTGACCAAAAAGACCCAAGATAAAAAAAAGTTGCTTGACTAAATCAGACCGCTGAAGATCATTTCTGCCTACACATGTATCTGTCAGGCAGAGAAAGGAGACCCTGATGAATTCTGCTCCTGCTGTTGCACGTACCTAGTGGTTTCCTCTCCACACACTGTGTCACCACTAAGGCCTGTGGCACCTTGGCAACCCACCTGCACCATGTGGAAAGGAAGGAGATGCAAAGCTGCACAAGTGCAGACAGAGGAAACAATCCTATGGTGTTATTCCAGTGTTTTTCACCAGGTTAGCTGCAGAAGTAATACCCAAGGTTACACTCAAACAGCAAAATATTCTGAACCATTTGTATGAATGTTTTTTGATGAGAAAGCATGAGACTGCCTCTTGCAGAACTCACACAACTTGCCACAGACACCCTTTCAGAAGTGTTTTGACTATAATTAAAAAAAAGGGAACTAGCAGTCCCTTGAAATACTGACTTGACAGGTATAACATATAAAGGCTGACAAATATGCCACTACTATATCTGTTTCACTTGTCAAAAAATCAGTGAATCTTCCCCAAGAAAGCCAGACCAGAGAGTCATAGAATCCGCATGGTTTCCGTTGGAAGACACCTTAAATAATATCTAGTTCCAACACCACTGCCATGGACAGGGACACCTTTCATTAGACCAGGTTGCTCAAAGCCCCATCCATCCTGGCCTTGAACACTGCCAGGGTTAGGGCATCCACAACTTCTCTGGGCAACCTGTTCCAGTGCCTCACCACCCTCACAGTGGAGAATTTCTTCCTAATATCTAATCCAAACCTACTCTCTTTCAGTTTGAAGCCATTCCCCCTTGTCCTGTCACTACAGTTCCTGATGAAGAGTCCCTCTCCAGCTTCCTTGTAGCCTCCTTCAGATGCTGGAAGCCTGCTATGAGGTTTCCATGCACCATTCTTCAGGCTGAACAGCCCCAGCTTTCTTACCCTGTCTTTGTAGGGTAGGTGCTCTCGTCCCCTTATCAACCTCGTGGGCTTGCTCCATGGTTCCAAGCCATCACATCATCGTCCTACAAAACTTTGCTAAGTACATGTGAATGTGCACAACCATTTTGTCAGCAGTGTCCACTGCTGAGGGAAACTCAGGGGCAGGTTAGGAGGCAATATCTGGATGGTGTAAATAAACTCATCAGGACATTCAGCATATCCAGCCATGCTCCAAAGGCCATTTTCTCCAGAGAAATCAGGTCTGTGCTGAAGTTGGCCAAAAGACCTTGTGTTCCTAAATTTTTGATCTAGCTATTTATTCCTTAATGAAAAAGCCATTCAAAACCTATTAAATTTATTAGATTACAAAGCTGGAACAATGTTCTTTCCTTCTACTGGCCAGAACAATGTAAAAAGAAAAAAGGGGAAAAAAACAGAAGAAACTGGCTTTCACAAGATTCTTCTTGGTTTTACTTACAGGAAGTTATCTTTCACTTCAATAGCACTGCAGTTTAGAGAAAGAGGAATGATAACATCTCAGTTTTAGAGCTCAACTGCTTAAAATTCAGACACCTGAGTTTTTTTCCTCTTTGATTTGCAGAAGTGCTGAGCACCCACTGCTCCCCTTAACTCAAAGTTCTCTTTGACAGAAGGTAAGATCAGGGCCCTAACAGTGATAAAGATCAAACTGTAGGAGACCCTGTGTGTACATGCCAATGTACGTGTATATTCATTTGGGTATTTATACTGTATTGCAAAAAAATGCAGACAGTTTCTGCTCACATAAACATCAGTTTTGTAGGAAGTGAATGAACACGATTACCTCATCACTGACTGAATAGTGCAGTAGTAAGAGTACTTCTGACTTACTGAAGAGAGAAGTAAGTTGTACCACTCCTTGAGGGTGTCCTTTTCTGTTCCTCTGGGTACCCTGAACAACAGTTGGATGGTGTGCAAAGACAGGATGGATCACTTTCCAGAAATGAAGCATCCCTTTAATCTTATCAGCCTATTTTCCCTCTTTTGAAGGGTTATCTATAAACATTTTAGACATGCCATATCTCCAGTTAAAAAAAAAGCCCTGAGAGCCTGTGACGTTGTATGTGCAGAATATTCAACAACTTAGTCAAATGCCACGTTTGGCATCTTTGATGTGACTCACAACAATCACCTACAGATGTTGAACCAGTCCTACATCTCTTTATGTAACTATAATCAAAATATGTAATTTTTCCTTGACCTTTGGTATGAAAATGTGCTGCAGTGATTCTTGCCCTCAAATATGCCTGTATATTTAATACTGCCAGTGAGTAAGTCCTTTGTTTTGTCAACCAGACATTGTTAAGTAAGTTTTTATAACCCGGAATGAAAAAAACTTAAAGTTTGGAATCATCTGGATGGTATGTATGTCTTACTGTAACACAAGAAATCAGTATCATACTAGTTTCTCTGTTTGAAGACGTGCAACCACATATGGGTTCCTACCACTTTCACTAAAACCACACACAGTGGTAGGAAAAGAATGACCAAATATAGGCACTCTTAATGCTCATCCCAAGATCTCTTTAATCACCTGAAAACAAAGAGAAAAAACAAGAAAGATGGGCTTGTAACATGTTCACACAATATTCTGGGCTCCAGCTTCACTAATGAGAGAGGGTAAATCCTAAACCACAGTCGTGCTCCCAGCAAGCTCTCTCCTCCTTCAGTCAGTTCAAACACTCTCCTGGCCTGCACTCCATCAAAAAGACGACTCTCACAGAACCAGGCTCCAAACCAGGGAGGGCTTTATAGATGGAAACTACCTGGAATTCTATAAACTGGGGTGCAGAATGCTCTGGTGCTCGGCTCTGCTCCGTGTTTCCAGGCTCCTACTCCTGCCTGGCTCTGCAGGGCCTCGAAAGCCCCACTCCTGCTGGTGACAGCACCCACCCAAACACACAGAGGCTGCACTAATCACATCCTCAGGGATCTTCCCCATACTTCATCTGGCTTTCCTTAGCCCTGCCATACTGAGAGGGCAAGGCAGATTTGAGTACTGTGGGAAGGTCATCACTTTCCCAGTTTCCCTCTCTCAGCTGTACAGTGTGACAGGTTTGGGCAGGGGTTCCCACAGCTACACATGTAAGTGGAAGTGGGAATACATACATGTACCCACATCCAGACATCATTAGCTGTCAGCCATGTCCTCCAATAATTCAGCTGGATTCAGGAGGCTTGTTTTGGTTACACTGTAGCAGAATTCATTAACATTCACACAATAGATAGAAACACCAGCCAAGATCAGGCCTGCATTGTGCTAGGCTCTACCAAAATACACACAGAGAGACAGAGACAGCGAGCAATTTAAACAGAAAAGACAGGCAATGGGTGAGAGAAAACAGAATTGGTTCCATCTTGCAGGCAGCAAATACAGACAGAATTTTAGGTCATGTATGGGGGTTTATGGCTGGTTTACACACAGAGAAATCTACATCCCTTCTGCGGCCCTGAGTTCAACAGAGAATGAAATCTAAGAGCTTTAACACCATTTGAGCATTTTTTGTTTCTTTCATTTGAACAGTTCCATTCCTTGTGTCTTGCTACTGTCTCACAGAAACACTGAATAGGCCATTTTTACTTCTATGGGAAATCAATTACAGCATAAAAATACCACCAAAAAACCCCAAAGAAACCAGAAACTCAAGGTTATTTACCTTAGATTCCTTCTTCTTTGCTTTCTGGGGCAAAGAAGGTCTCTGAAGAAACACGATTTGCTTTGTAGATAAATTCCCCTCCCTGAAAAGAAGCAAATGCACACTCCTGAGAACGAATTAAATTCACATCCAGCATCATTCAAAGCAAAAATCCATCTCAGTCATTTATTTCTGCAGGTCAAAGAAGAACACAATGAAGAAGGATCCACATGTTGCCTGTCCCCAGTGTCTGAGCAGCCTGGTATTTTGAGGGGAGGGGCAAATGTTCAGCCTGGCAGAGCCTGTCAGCCTGTGACACAGTTTTGCTGAATGTTTTAGCACCAGAATAAATTGTTTGGAACAAAAAGGAAGAAACCCAAGCACTCTGGTGCCAGTGTGGGTCAGCAACACCAGAGTATTTCCTCCCTCCTGGGGCGCTGATCCGGAATGGGGATGGTGCTGCACTGCAGCAGGAGGAACAACCACGTGCAGTTTGGGCAGGTGGGTGCCTTTCTGCACTGTCAACCTGACCTGTGATACTGAAGGTTTCAAGGCTTACAAATCATAATTGTGATTTTCTATTCATTCCTATATTTAAACATATATGAAGAACTTAAATACCATTTTTTCCCCAGCACAGATGGCCTTTACTTTTTAGGTTTTTATGTGTAGGAGTTGTCTTCATCTAGATCTCATAAAGAGCTCTGTGTATTTTTACTCTTTAAAGGTAAAAAATAATAACTGGTTATATTGATGTGTATATAAATACAGATATATTCCTGACCAGTGAAAATTCAGAAAGCACCATCTTCATGATTAACAAGTGGGATGACTGTTTTTTCCAAGTTCTGAAGGGTATTTTTAAGTGACTTGCATTTATATTTAAAAACTCAGAATAATAGCAAAATAGACCACAGAATTATTGTACACAAGGCTACTAGAGCAATGATACACCAGTCTCGCCTGGTTCCGCTCAGCTAGACTGTCAGCAGCATCAGACAGACATCTATTAAGAATAAAATTCCTTTTTTTCCATATAGACAACATCTCACTCCAAACATTATCACATATTTTGTCTTTGCTCTAAGAGGAATTACTGGAAGATCCAGAGCAGGAATTTTACAATCAAGGAGTTTACCAAGAGTCAGAAACAATACCCAGAAAATTCATGCAGGAACCACACTGCCACCTTGAAGTGTTCTGCCCACCAGCCACGTGCTTCCTGCCACACGTGGCTTGTGATGCTCACAAAACCCAGAGAACAGCTGCAGCAGGGTTTGCAAGGAAATCCACACGAACTGCACAGGGAATTGGTTGTACAGACTCTGGTGCTTGTACAGCAACTTCCCCGGCCAAAAGGCAGCTCCCAGCCCCTCCCTACCTGTTTGTCTTCACAATGGGAGTAGGAAGCACACACGTCAGCTGCCAGCCGTACATGGCAAGGGAATTCAGCAGCGGAACGTAATCTGTCTGCACTTCAACTCCCTGGGGAAGGAAAACCAACAGTTAGCATCATCACTCGCAGTGCGACATTCAGTTTGACACCAAAAAGAAAAACCGAAACAAAAAATACATGTGTGGGTTTTCTTGGAGGGAGAAAGGGTTTTGTACTGAAGTGGGTCATTTTCTGTGTTCAGCTGGGCAGGAAGGAAAACGTTCAAAACATGAAACACAAGACCGATCGCCCATACGTCCCAAACTGTTAAATGAGTTTGTTCAAAAAAGTAAACATCTGTGATCTTGTTTTTACACTGCCTGAGTCATCCATCTAGCTTTAGATGATTCCAGATCTGAACAGGATAAATACATTGTATGCTATCAATTATGTCCTCCAAAGCAAAATTATGTTCAAATAGTTAAAAATGACAACATTGCTTTGCTCAGATTCTGCTCTTGTCTAGGGTACAGTAAATCCTGAATATCTGCACTCTATCACAGTGGATCAAAAGCAAAATAGCCAAACACAACAACAAAAAATATGTGTCTATTCCTTTTATCACCCACAAATACGCATCGCTGCCTGCTTATTTTGAATCAGGAAATCTGTGGGCGAGACCAAAAGCACTGCCTTTCAGCACAGAAGTCTGGCTCCTGCTGTACGTGTACCCAGCAGAGCCTTCCTGATTCTTTCAACTAAATGGCAGACTCTGTAATTCACACAGAAAGAACCACTGTGGCCTCGACAAAGATTGCTCCAGTGAGGTCTCTAATTGCCAAGACTTCCAGTAATTCAACAAATAGATGCTAGAGTATATTAACTAGTTTTTAATTTCAATAAGCAGAAAGCAACCAAGTGGCAACTACTAGTCTCCACAAATATAATAACTACATTTGATTGGAATAACAACTATATTTGCCAAAAATCTCAGGCACTTACACCAGTTTCATGTGCACGCAAGGAGTTTGAACTGCCAATTCTCAACACTGGGGAAGGCACAATAGTTTTGCAGCTCCAAAATATCCATTTATGCTGCAGTAATGAAATAGTCATTTGATCAGAACTAATCCAAATCCTGCTGTAGTTATTTCAAGGTATTTTAGTGAATTCCAATCTCAGCTATTCCTTTATTCTACCAAATGTAATTTAGGTCAGTTGGTGTCTCTATAACTGAATGGCTGCCTGACTATACCTATTAAAAACCTGACCATGACTACAAATGCAAATAGCTGAAGAAGCTGTATCACTCCTGCTTAAAAGGAGAATGTTTAAAAGTTCTACCCCAGAAAGTGCATGCTCATGTTACTTCTAATTTCTGTACAGAGGCTTTTGGGGACTTAGAGAGATACTGCCACTTTACAACATCACCATGTACAGACCGGAATTTGTAAGTCCAGGAGAGGAAAGGACACCTTTCAAGAGGGGGGCAATACCACGTGGCCCTTAACTCATGTCCTCTGAAGCAATCAGGACTTGTTCTGCAGCTGTGATCATGGTAGATTCAGAGTCTCCAATTTCCCTCTGTAAGATGCATACTTCCACCCTCTTTCCAGTTTTTAAAATAGTGTCTGAAGGTAATGCAAAAATTATGACATATCTAGATGCCTTTAAGAGCTAATATATCAGGAAAACATATTAGCATGCTGAGATTTATGAAATCGGTCAACAATGCCTTCAAAAAATAAAGATGCAAATATGCAACATGATCATTAAGAATGAGGTCAGAGCATCCACCATTGCAAGCCTGCCATGAGGTACCACATAAAAGGACCTGACTAAAACATTCCCTCCATCAAGCACTGTTTGCAGAGGAAAAACCAGAAGGGGCTCGCTCATTTAGAGGGTGGAAGACTAGCAGGTCAGGAAAGACTGGCACAGCAGACCTTGTTTGTGCCCTGAGCAACATCTTATGTTTCAAAGAGGATTTCTGTTTTGAATTCATTGCCTAAGGTGGGCCATTAGCACAGAGAACCCTCTCCTTGCATCAGGATATGCAACAAATGTCAGAAATCAGAGGGAGATTACAGCAATGAGGAAGGACATCAATACTACACAGAGCTCATTTGGCTGCTGTAGAAGCCAAATCGTTTCAGGGACAGGCCATCACTCCTGCCACAGCCCACTGTCCCTGTAGGCTCTGAGCAGCCAGACAAGGCTGGCTCTGGACCTGTCTAACTTGTCAGGATTAAGCATCATCTGCAGCAGATGATGTTGTATTTCACAATCCAATGGTGCAGAAAGGAAACAAGCAGGTAAGCACATTCAAAAGGGTAAAGCTACCAGAAAATAAATTTAAGATTAAAGTCAATTAGGCCTAAAGAAATGTTTTTTCCAAACTGGAAATGTCAAAAAAACCCAAAAAACCAACACCAAACGTTGGAAGAGTTTTGTACGGCTGTGACAAAAAGTTGACCTCTTATTTTTCCTATGTGCCCGTACCCAACATCCCAATGTATAATATGTTAGGCTGTTTGGAGGAAGGAAGTGTCTCCATGATGCAGAGGTGTACACCTCCTCTGAGCTCCACATGCCCTTCAACAAGCCCTCTCCAACTCTGCACGACACTTTGCTGGAGTCAGACACCACACCTCTTCCCCGGGTCCCTGGGGAATAAACTATTCCTAATAACTGGCTGAGTTTGGAGATGACAGACAAGAGAAAGGAGTCACTGGAGAATAAACAGGTGTAATCCACATGGGCTTCAAGCTCCTTACTTGCAAATACAGATAATTGAAGCTTTCTGTAAGACCATAGGAAATTACTTCTCCTTCCCCCCCTCCTGAATCATTGATTGTAATCCTATCCCACGACTGGAATTTGTGTGCCAGCAGGAGCCAGGGTTACACAGACCTTTAATTGGTGTCATATTAAATGCTTTCTAAAGCAAAAATGCTTCTAAACAAACAATACACTGGGGGACGAATGCAGAGGGAAAGAATCATCTTGCATTCACTTTATATTTAATACAGTAATTATTTTATCTACTATTATTAGACACACTAGAAATAAAATTTCAAACATACTGTTCCGTCAGATGAAAGAGCAATGCTCTTTCTAGCTACCAAACACTGGATTTGAATACCAGCAGAAGTAGAAAAAGAGTGCCAGAGCTCTCCTAAAACAGAAGTGTTCAAATAATGCATCTCAAACTGGGAGACATTTCATTCAGTGAAAGGGTGAAAAATTTTAATTAACTTGCTTCCCACTCTCCTGTGGATGATAAGTAATCTCTGATCACACCTTGAGTGTCAAGAAGCCAGAGCATATTGAGCTAAGATTTTCCCTTGACTTGCATCACATGAAAAGAATTCTTTTTATTTGTAGTTGTATTGTTTGTTTTCAGCATTTTTGCCTTTCACGGTTGCTTCTGCTCATTAGGAAAAAAAAAAGATTAAAAAAATGATAAGAATAATATCTAGGGCAAGCCACACAAACAACTGCATTAACAATTTTTCTTTTCTTTTCCCCCCTACTGCAGCAATTTTAACCACAGCAAGGTAATAAACAAGGCAACTACTAAGCTCTTGTGAGACAGAAGTTCTTTAGAAATCATTCTTTTCTGGGCTAAGTGAATGTGATTTAGTTACAAGGCAGTTATGGATTGTCACTACTTAGTATTTTTTCCAACATGGATTAAAGACTGAAAGATTGAAAATCCCATTAAATAAATCTTAATAAAACCTTTATCAGCAAATCCTAACAGACTGCGTACCAAGATTTACTGACAGATGGCAAAGAGGATGGGAAGTAAAAAACACAAGTTGCTTTGAAAGTGTAACCTACTGTTTGTTACAGAAAATGGGCACTGCGTTCAAACCCAGCTCCTCACAGAAAAGAGAGGGGAGAGCCCACGAGGGTGGCAACGTGCACCCCCAGCCAAGGCTGGTCACCAGTCCCCACCGCTGCCAAAGCTAAAGCTTTTCTGTTCTAGGGCACTGAAGGGAGGAAGAGGAAGTGGCAAAAGCAGAACTTGCACCTTAGTAGAAAAGAAGAAAAATAACATGAGATAAATTGAATATCCAGGCCATGTGAGACGGACCCTGCTTGCACGCAGCAAATATTTTATGTTTGCAATAACACAGCCACCAGGGAGACTATGCTCTAAATTTGTCAATTATTTGCCTTTTCCCTTCTTCCAAAAGGTAATTTCTGCTAACAGTGTAACACTATTGAACCACTAAAAGCATTTATTGGAAGCAAAAGAGACGTTTCACAAATGCCTCAGCAACAGACATTCAACCATGTTCCTCCAGTACTGAGCTGCTCCTAAATTTCCATGTGTAATACACCACAGCACCTTGGTAGCAGACACTTGCTACACATCCATCAGCTGTAGAGCAGAGGGTGGGGGATGGCTCCTGCACCCTTAGAAACCACCGGTGGCTTTTGGCAGCAGGTGGGTCACTGGCCAACAGAGAGTAGCTGCCAAATGGAGACCTTAGTGAAAAGGTAATAGAACAGAAGAGTAATAAATAAATCCACAGGCAGGCTTTTCCCTCAGTATTCTGGGCATATGCAATTTATTTATGATTACTAATATATATGTGAATTCCTGCAATATGAAATATATTAGAGAATAAAATAAGGCTGCAACACAAAATATATTAGAGAATGTAATAAGGCTGCAACACTATATGGGGCAGCATCCTGTTAAGACAGTTTTCCTGCAGTTCAGATGTATCCAGTCACAAATTACACACACACATAGACTGCTGAGTAGCACTCAAAGCTGGCTCCACATCTAGGGTAAATTAAAAAGCAACCAAAAAAACCTTCTTTGCCCACAGAGCCCACTTCTCTCAGTGAATTCTATGGATGCAAATCCTACTTTCTAGCATCTACATAAACTAAGAAAACCATCTGGGCACCCCTGATACTGCCTGCACCTGTAACACAGAGGTACATCTGCACAGCAACATAATCCTGCATGTATGGAAGCCCAGGGTCGGTAGCCAAAGCTGCACAAGGTGAACATGTTGACACAGACGGTTCTGCACATAGGAAACATGGAAACATCTTATGAAATGTGTTAAACTCATCACTGCACAGGCAACATACCCACGATAGGACAACTCCACTTTACTGTCCATGGAACACATGAAATAAATGTGATCTAGCAACCAGTCAGTACATTTTCTTAAATAACTCTGGCATTTTTACTTTCAAAATTCCTGCAACACTTGTGTACCTTAAAGTGAGAGTTGATTTTACTGTTTGTCCATCAATTGTTTTTGGGGAAAACAGAACACCACCACCTCCTGAGAACCTGCATACTCCAAGGTGCTGTATCACATACAGCTTAATCATTCTCATGCAGCTCCCCCAACATAATTTCCCTCGGTTATAGTTTATTCCCAAACAAAACGTGGCTTTTGCCAAAAGGCTCTGTGCACCACTCCACCACTATGGAACACTTCCACGCTAGCAAAACAGCTGAAGCCCAGACCCTCCACTACCACTGGTTCAGGCAGCAGGAACACAGTGTTGGCACTGCCTTGGCTGTGCACGCAATTTATGGGGTCCCAGCACCTGCTTCCCCCGCCCCTCAGAATGCTCAGAGAGAGATGCATTACCCAGGGCACTGCTGCCTGGCTAAGGGGGATCTGCTGGGGAAAAGAAACCTGACTTGTGCCCTGTGTGGTTTTATAGGAAGTCTAAAAGAGAACTGAAATACTTTTTCTCAGCTTGTTCTTAAGTGGGAAGTTCAGATCTGGTATGCTTACCTTTTCCTGAAAGATTCTATGGGTGAGCAGAGAACTAACTCTTATCTCTGATCTTGTCACAAACCTAACAACCCTGTGACAGATAGGAAAGGGGTTTTTTTTTTAATTCATGATGTTTTAAATCTTGTGCTTTTCAGCCTGTTTACTTCAAGTGCCCTTTATTCACATGGAAGAAGCGATTGCATTGTTAGATGTTCAGTACTGTCAGCACCACAAGAAACTGTCAGGGGAGTTCTGAGTTCATACTGCTATATTTTATGACTAAATTTATCAACAAAGCCAATGAAAGATTAGCCTGTGGGTTTCAATTCTGTATAGAGGATATGTCTGCTGAGTTCAGCACACAAGTATCTATGTATATATGTTGCTTTCATATCTTACATTAAAAAATGAAAGAATTATAAAAACCTTTGGAAGATAACAGGCTCCTAAAGGTTTTTGTTCAGCTTTTCTTAAAAAGCAAGAAGGGGCACCTTGCTGAAATATTATGCCTGGGCAACATATATGTCCTTTGGTTGGTAAAGAGGGTCACACACATGACTCTTCTGGGCTTTTCATGCCCACTGCCATCAGCTCCTTGGCTGACCTGGTCGTGCCTTTCTCCCGTGGCCAGAGACAGCAGAACATAGCTTAGCTGACATATGACCTAAATCAGATTTACAGACAAATCAAATCCTCATTTCCAGAGAATGTGTTTCAAGGCTTACATTAAGGCAACTTGCAACCTAGGCTCAGCAGAGATAAATTTTTAAATCTTTTGGTATGTCGCACTTTAAAAGGTTTACCATGTCGACAGTGGAGACTGACCCCATTCAAGTCTGCCTGGGAAATGGCAACACTATGATATATTTCAGATTTTAATTCTTGTCAGTATAATAAAGGTATGGTATAGCAGCAAATACAAGTGATAAATCACCAGCTGAAGATTTTCAATGAGGAAATACACATAAATTAAGGACAATATTTTCAAAATGAACACTCCTTTGGAGGCAGGACAATGCAGAAATCTAAAATAAATGTTATGGCACTCAATTTTACAGACAGTATTAGCTACTTTGTCTTAGGTAATGGGGAAGAGAAGGTGACAAATTTAGAGTTGGGGAGAAGGAAATCATGCAGGCTCTGATTAATCAGAACTGTCTACCCACATTTGCCTACACAAGCAGAATTAAAACCATCAAACAAGTTTCAGGGCTAGATCTCAGAGACTGCAGTGGAAATAATATGTCCTGACATTTTTAGAGTTAAAGTGATAAGGATGAGTGCAGTATTTTGTAATAACAAGTCCTGTGGTCATTTTTAGAGGATATCAGAGCTCTTCTTTGAGAAGAAAGAGTTAAATTACTCAGAGCTATTACATCCTGTCTGCTGCTTGGCGGGACCACATACTGTGACAGCTGTGAGCTTTACATCCTCTACAAACTGACATTTTACACACATACTGAGTGCATCACACTGTTCAGCTTGTTTTATCTATTAGCCTTAGCAATTAAAAAGGCAGCGCTTTCTCTGCTAAGAGGTGTGCCAGCCCCTCTCTTTTGTGTTCATGGTTTAACAGCAGCAAACCTTTACCTTTTCATTTAGAAAGGTTCTCTTTCTAAAGGGCATCAATATGTGCTACATGCCTTCCATTTTAAAAAAGCTTTCTTTTGTTGTGGCTGGGATTCTTTTGTTTGTTTCTTTTTCTTCTTAATTGGGATACAGCACAATAAATTTATATTCAGTTCAGACCACATCCAAACAACTCCACAGCTCATCCAGATAACCAAATCTGATGCAAATTTAAAACCAGGATCCATTAAACACATTTATGTCATGCTGCCCATCAGGGCTTCTTCCACTGCCCTGATACAAATAAAAACAACAAATAGAAAAGGTTAATCTAGATAAGAGCTGAACCTATACCAAAAATGACAAAAAATCCACCAAATCAAACAAAAAAAATAGGTCCACATTCATGAGTCATTACACTGTTCCATAACTATCTCTGTGACAATTATACTTTGAGGCACTCGTAAGACTTTACTGGCTTTTGGACATCTGTCACTACTGAACCCTGTCTTCTTCCCCATTTTACAGTCCCTTCCTCTGCACTGTGTTATTCCATGTTTATGGTAAATAAAGGTGAATTTCAACAGGGTTTAACAGAGAGGTAACTTGGTCTTTGGGTATGAACACTGTGCAAGTGCCTACAGGTCCCACAGCTTCCAGCCTTTCTTTTGCTGTTTTGATGACCTAACCTACCTATACATGACATGTCTCAGAAAGCATGAGGCATGAAATATCCAGGCAGTTATTTAAATGTCAGGATGAGAAAACAGAGGTGGTCAGCTCTGCTCTTTCTCTACAAGGGTAAGACCTTTGCAAGAGTCCCCTAATGCCTTAACATCCTTCCTTAAGCACATTTTTTCTTCTCCACATTATTCCACTTTCAGCTTGGTGGGTAACATATTCATAATGTCCACAAAGAGGCACACCATCTCAAAAGAGCAAAATTGCCAGGGAACACCCAGCATCCAAATTTTTAATTACAGCAGAGGATAATCGGATCACACCAACAAGCTTTGTATAAGTTACCAGTCAGTTTCTGAAATTGCACATCCCAAATCTTATGTCTGGAACAGGAGATTCTCTGCATTAACCCTCACACAGACATGGTGTGTAGCAGTACAGCATCTCTTGACACACCAGATGGCATTGGGAGGTTGATTCCCTAATCTGTTGACCAGCTGTGTCTCCGGCATGGAAGTGCTAGAATTGAAAGCAAATGATACTCCACCTACCAGGGCTATAACACTTCAAAGGGCCCTGCAAAAAATACTCTTCTGCTGTGTCCTAGTGTTTTGGCCAGCACTCTGGCATCACAGGATCCCCATTATCAGATACTGGTCTTGTCATGCAGCTTAACACAAACTTTCTGGTGTCCACACAGAGCGCAACCCAAAAGCTGTGTAGGGGCCATTATGCCTCACTTTGATGTGATATCCTGCTGAGACAGAAAACCTTTCACTGGCTGTCTGAGAGCCACACTAGTTCAGGCCAAGAATCCATTTATAACTCGCAAAGCTGTCTCCAACATGGCTGTAAGGGACAGTTAAGGAAAAGTAACATATATTACGTCAAGCATGTAGGATATCTGTCCCAAATATTTTGTGTACTTCCTCTCAGCATGTCTGGTTTAGTTTCTACTGAAAGAAATCCAGTTTGTAACAACATGAGACCACTCTGTGAGGTGAAGTGAAGCATATTAATGGAAGATCAGTGGGTTCATTTCAAAAATGCAGTCCTGATCTGAATTAAAATGCTTGCAGAAACACAAGATTGCTTCATCTAAACGTCTTGAACTTACAACCTTGTTCAGAAAGGAGTTCCACAGATCTGCTGCATAAATAATTATCTGAATTATCTCCTTTTTGTTTGCTTTGCACCTGGTCCTTACTAGTGCCATTTGGCAGACCTTAGCTCTTGTACTGAAAGAGATGGCAAACAATCCCCACTTACACGTTTTCCATGATTTAGGAGTTCTCTACCTATTCCACTCCCTGCAACTCTTCTTTTTTTCCAGCCTGAAAGGACACACACCATGTGAAGTCCTCCTAATACGGAAGCTGTCTGTATCACTGATTATCCCCTTATACTGCTCTTCTCTGAACAATTACAGTGCTAACATATCCTCCTGCAGTAAGGTGCTGTCAAACACAGCTTACACAGTACTGTGTAGCAGTACACGCTTGTTGTTTTATCCTCTATTCATTTCCTAACAGTTTTAAACATATGGTTAACATTAATGCTTCTTAACATTTGCCTTCTTGATCAGCCCTGACCTAATGCACTCATGGAACCATCTGTCATTATCCCAAAACCTTGTTTCTGAGTGGCAACACCACAATTTGACCCTAAAAATGAACACGAATTTACAGTCAAGTCTGTCATAACTGAAATAACATTTAATGCAATATAGGAATCATTTTTCAGACACACATCAGCAACAAAAGAACTGCTATTAATGCATTACACTGTTCTATAAGTTTTTTCTAGCTGTTACTATATGACCATTTCTTGCTACACTACAGTCATTATATAGTAACAAAATTCTTAATCCTAGTCTCCTGGAATTTTACACACTTAGTGTAGCATCTGTCCCATTTTCCCTTAATCCATTCTTATGGCATGTGTGTGCCAAAAAGATGGATTATCTGTTTTAGGATTTTACAGCAGTTACAATATATTCCAAGTGAAAAGATCAGGTATAGCCTTTATAGATACATAATATCTAATTCTAGCAGATAACTAATAAAACAAACAAACAAACAAACAAACAAAAAACCTCTAAGAGTTACACAACTCCTTTTCCCCCATTGTTCTTTTTGCTTCAAGTCACAAAGAACTTAAGCCCAGCTTTTCCAATACCTCTCTGAGTATCAAATTTGCTGTGGAAGATAATTACTGACTGACCTTATCTAAACAATGTTTTTACTGATCTGAGTGTTCACTTGGACGGATCCATAAGAAGCCAAGCTACGGCACACATTGTTTGCTTATATGGACCTACCCAAAACCCACAGTTCTTTCAGCATACGAAGGAGGTCAGACAGAAGCCTTATCTGTGCACTCCTGCTAAAGCTAAGCCTACCTAAAGGGCTGTGTTCTCCAGAACTCTGGTGCTACAGTGACTTGTGTGATCATGTTGTCCTGACAACCAGTAGAGATCCTCTTTACAGTTAATCTAGCAGACAGCTGTAATTTTGGGACAGATAGCCCTGAGTTTCATTGCTCACCATTGCTCCCACTTCCTACCCTCCCCAAAAAAGCATGAAGATTATCAAAATCAGAAGTGCATTATGCAAACCTAGAGTGTGGTTAACTGGCACTACTGTTATGTTCCATCCCTTTACCTCAGTTGCCTGTCTGGTACTGTTGGACCACAGAGCAGTATGTGTGAGTCTGCCTCACAGTCTTGGCATGTTTTGATTTACCAAAAAAAAAAAAAAAATTAAAAAGACTGTACACATACCTTCAAGACAGTCCACTGCTCTACCACAATTGCATCATAGCCCTGCATGGTTTTACTGTCTTCCACAGCAACATCTTCAAAGAGAAATACTCCATCCATTGTCCCGTGTAAAGAATCTGTGAAAACACAGGGTTGTCTGTAAGCTTTAGGGAAAGTTCACAGACGTTCTCTAATAGTCCAGCTCTATTACACGAATGAAACTAGTATCTCTAGCAGTTTTTAAGAGCAATTCTACTCCCTAATAGCAAACCTCTCTGCCCACTCTGTTATTCCACAGCTTGTCATCAAAAACCACAGCTTTTGAGCAGACAAAATTAATTCAGTCCTCAGGTCAGCAGTACTGATCACCTACTTAAAGTTATAAACACACTAAAGACCATGTATTAAGTCAGTGTGTTATTTTCAAGGGTTGTTCAAGGTATACGAAGTTTTACTTATGATACTTATTACATTTATAACTATATTCATTCATTCACACAAGTCAGAACCCTGTACACGGATCAGCCACTGCAGCTCAGTGATCTACATGGACTAAGGATGATCTGGCATATCTGAACGGTGTGAAAGAAGAGATACATTCATAACTATTTAATCAATTTAGGAAGGCATTTTGACCATCTGGTTTAGTGCCTCTCCATTCTCATTTGCATTCCCAACACGTTCAGCCTTTTTTCAGACAACACACACCACTAAAGTTACTCGAGCAGCACTTTATCCTTCAACTTAGCCATGTACTCCGTAATCGGCTCCCATACGCAAGCACTCACGTTTTGTCAGCTTCATGATATAACAGAACCAGAGTAACTGAAAAAAAAAGACTTACCTTTCCTTGTTAAAATAAGCTCATTGATGAAGCAACAGTATTTAGAAAAACTGTAAATAAGCAGGACTGTACTCCTTGCAAACAGCAAAAACTCTTCTCACATTGTCACAAAGCGTCTTTTTCAGCCTTTCTACTATGAATAATATATTTACCCTGTATGACTGATTATCAAGACCTTGCTTATCCCCTCCCCAAGTGTTGTCTTTGGCATGATAATTTCCTTACATTTTTAGGAAGACTGTGTTCCTTACACTGGTAGGATACATGTCAAATCGACAGATTCCTGAACTGACAGGAATCTTCTGGATAATTCTGTTTAGGTGTTTCATCAGGTCCTTCTGCTTTCCTGGTGGATGTTATGAGGTCAAGAAATGACATCAGGAAGGCATCGCTGCCTCCAAGGGAAAACATGTATCAAACTCAGAAACAATTTTCACAAAGGAGGCAGTGAAGAGGATTAAGAGGCTTCTTACCTTTTGCAGACACAATCTCAGTCAACATCTTCCAATGTCATTACATGATCTAAATCCAATTTATTATCTCGAAATAACAAATTTGTTGTGGGAAAAGGCCACAACACACCAGACTCCTACATTTGGAGGCTTATGTCTAAACACACACACGCTGTAGCAAGACTGTTGCTAAAGGTGTCAAGCTCCCCTGTTCTATTTGCACAGTCTCCTACTCTCTTTTGCTGCAGTTGCAGTCGAGCAATGAAGCTGCAAGTGAGGAGATGCAGATATTTGTCTCTAAATTAACGTAGCATTTTTTTTTTTTAGTTCAGTTGTGACGGAAAAAACTTGTAAACCAATTACTAGAGACTCTCTTTGAGATTGTGTTGGGAGACTGAAAGAAATAAAATACTCTGTCTACTTTCACACTGTCTTCACAGGCAGGTTTCCTCCAACTCTGTTTAGAATAAAGAGACGAAGACTCCTCACCACTACAGCAAGCCAGTATTACACACTGCTCCAAGGAGGATAAGCTGGACTACAAAGTAATAACTCCTGTCATCTAAGCAGACTTCTCATCCAAGTGAGGAGAACAGACATTTTTGTTGTGAAATAAGAGGCCAGATCACTAAGTAGCTGTGTTATAGGTTTGAAAATAGAGGTGGTGCAAGCTTGCTATATACAAATGGGTACAAGATTTAATTATATTTCATTCAAAAACAGCATTTTGTTAGACCTGACATTTCAACAAGGGAACCAACTCAACTTCTGTGCAATATATCACATTCCAACTTGCAACCCCATACCCAAATCTATTTCAGGATACACAGTGTACAAATAACCCTTTAATTTCCAAAGCAGGGATGACAGGACAGCACCTAAACTGAGAGCAGAAACCCACAGATCCCTACTAGACACAGACATCCAGATCCTGCCGGTGGGAGCTTTATACAGCATCAGTGCACTGCTCCTGTGTTGTGAATTCTCTTAATGAAATTCAGTGTCACACTGTTGGCACAACTGCAGCTTGAGCTCGCCCCATGCATTTGCCAGCTAATTAATAAGCGATCAAAACACAATCAGCATGTGTGTGTTTACACTCACTCATAAATCATCCTTTATGGTTCATTCTGCTGCACATTCCACTCATGCAATTCACAGCTTTCACATATGTGAATATTATGGCACATATGTAATGTTTTAGAAGCTAATAGCTGAGAGCTCATGAGACCCTACAAGCAGCAAATACTTCACTTGGCACTGCTGGGTTTATGGCCGAACTCATGATCTTAAAGGTCTTTTCCAACTAAATTCTAGGACCGTCCTTCCCCGTTGGATGTACAATGATTACTGTTGAAGGCTACATCCATCAATCCTACAATCCATTGATTTTTAATTTTTTGCGTGTGTGCTAGGAAAGAAACCTATAGAAAATAAGAAAACTGGAAGGGGGAAAACAATGAGGGAGAGACAGCTGCTGCAAATGTAAAGAGCAGTGTCTGTTCAACAGAGTGATGTGGGTAAAAATCTCTATAAAAGAAACTGGTTAATGACGCTTGTTAAGATTTTCCCTCTCAACCATAACCAGCCTCCTCTCTACCTGTCAATGCCACAGTATTTTAAACATTTATGCCATGAATGCACACCTTCCCATCCTCACACCTTGGCTGTACATCGTCCCTTATACAGGTCATCTACTACCCTGGAGAGAAAACGGAAGGTAAAGAATCATTAATTCTTTTGCATGTGAAACATTTGGGATGCTGAGAATAACCACAGGAAAGGAGAAAGCAGCAGAAAGATAGCTAATATGGTCATATTTTGGAGAAAAGGCACACATAACTCATGCTATGCTGTTAGGATCACCAGGACTACCAGGGAAACTTAACACATAGGTGTGGAAAGACAAGGAGATGGACAGATGCACTGAGCCCACCTTTATCACACAGGCGCTCTAGATCTGAGAGCAACATTAGTCTGCAGTCATGTGTTCTAGAGCTGGCCCACCAAGAGAGGTGCACACAATCTAACAGTTTCACAGAATAATTCAGGTGGATGGGGCCCTCAGGAGGTCTCCTGTCCAACCTCCTGCTCAAAGCAGGTTCAATACAAGTACAGACCAGATTGCTTGTGGCTTTATCTACTTGCCATCTTCAGAATCTCCAAGGATGGAAACAGCACAACTTACTGAGTTGCCTCTTCAGAGAGTGACTGTTTTCATGAGACAGTGGTTTTTTTATATCCAAAAAGGACCTCTCTTATTTCAATTTCTGTACATTTTTGCTAATCCTCCTACCAAACACCACAGTCAAGAGCCTGGATCCACCTCTTAGTCTCCTCATAGGCACTGCCAGGCACTGCAGATCCAGATCCCCTAAGGCTGTCCCTTCTCCAGGCTGAACCAACTCAGCTCCTTCAGTTCTTTCCTAATAGGACAAGTGTTCCAGCCACTGACTATCTTGCTGACTCTCTGCTAAACTAGCTCTGGTTTGTCAACATCTTCCTTGACCCCTTTGTGATAAGAGTATGTGCTCTACATGCAATCCAAGGAGCACCAAGTAGAAGAGAACGGTCACTGTCTTTTATCTACTGGCTATATTCTTGTTACAGCCTGGCATGCTGTTGCATTCTCTACTGCCAGGGCATCTTCGGCTTGCTGACTACTAACATGCTCTCAGACCTTTCAGCAGAGCCACTACCCAGATTGGCAGTCCCCAGACTGGATTAGTGGAAAGGCCTCTCCCTTCCCAGAGGCAGGACATTTGTCCTCATGGAATTTCAAAAAGCTCCTGCTGGCACATTTCTCCAGCCTATCCAGGTCTCTCTGGACAGTAGGCCAGTTCTGAAGCACCTCAGCTGCACCCCTGAGTATGGGATCATACACAAATCTAACAAAAGCAAGCCTCACTGCCTCCTCTGCCTAATTGACAAACCTGTTAAACAGAACAGGTCCCAGGATAGATCTCTGTGGTACTCCACTTGTTACTCCAGGTAAAGTGGGACCTATTAATCACGACCCTCTGAGTCTAGCCATGAAACCAGTTTTTTACCCATCTAGACTGCACAAAAATGTCGTGGGAGCCACAGTAAAACTTCTGTGATGAATTCACTCAAAATTCCATCTACTGCTTTCTCTTCATCCAAAAGCCAGTCATTTATCACAGAACACAATCAGTGTCAAGAACGTTTTACTCTTATTGAATCCATGCTGACTGCTCTCCATCACTGTCTTCTCCTTCATGTGTCCAGACGCATTGCAAGAGGATCGAGTCAGTGATCCAACCAAAACTGTAGTGAGGCTGAACACCCCGTAGGCCCCTGGTTTGTCCCTTGTCTTTCTCAAGTGTTGTATACCTTCCCTGATCTCCAGGATCTCCCAAAGATGACTAGGAGTGCCCTTGTTATGACACCATCCAGCTCTCCCAGAGCTCTTGTATGTAGATAGTTTGGTCTCAGGAACTGAGGCAAACCCTGCCTTGATCTTCATCCACTGGTGCTAGTCCTGCACCTTCCCTGAACATCACCTTGAAGCTCAGACACCTGAAGACTATATCTGTGAAGACTAAGGCAAAAGAAGAACAAAGTATCAGTCTTATCTAGGTGTATCTGATCTCTTTTGCATATCCTGATGTAGGATGAGGTGGATCATACCACAAATCCTACTGACTATAGGTCTAGGACTAGATCTCCATTGATTATAATAACACTGTGGGGTGACAACTCATACACAGATACCTGCAGGGCAGGTGCCTATATTTATTCACCTGAATGTTACCCAACCTGTCTACAAAGGGCAGCCACCTAAAGCTTTAGATGGTGAGTTGGTCTTGACAGTTTCTACTGTTACTCATGCAAGGTATTTCCTGATTCTGTGCAGTTGTATTCTCTTTTGGTAATCTCTTTTTTAACAAGATTTAGCTCCTGGAACATAGCCTAAGTTAAAGTCCTTAGTACTTTCAAACATTAGTTCACTTGCTATAGGGCAGTAAGGAATGCCAATAAAACATTTTGACTCTGCTGTTTGTAGTATAATTTCCCAATCTCTACTCTTGAATTTCACTCCTTCTTAAAGAAAAGGTTCCAAAAGTAAAGGTTACAATCACTGTCCTTCTTCTGAAAATGTTCCATTACCACTGCATTTTTTATTAAGGTATCCTACTGTGCACAAAAAGCTATTCTCACTGGCTTGTATAAATATTTGATGTAGCTCAGTTGACAAAAAGCTATTTTGATGTTCTTGCTTCTGATTTACAAGAAGTATAAGGGGAAAGATTACTTACTTTACCACAACTGCTGTCCTAGTGGGTGACAATTTTCCCCTTGTCTTTGATCTACAGATTTCCCTTATCTAGGAAACTAACCTTTAGGCTGCTGTTGCTCTCAATGAGGAAGACTCAATCTCTGTGGCTTTATTTGGCATGTGACCTGAATGTTGGCCTTTGCTTCCAATTTGCATTCCTCCTTCCTTCTGAATCTTTTCACTTTTGGTACATGCAGAGAATGTAATTCCATATGGATGACAGCAATCCCAGCCACTTCAGTGGCCAAGGTGATGATAATCGGTCAAACGCATCGCTGGTTCACCTTTGTTGGAGGCAGTTCCAGTATAACAGACAATCAATCTGACCCTCTTAAAAACCTGACTACTTTCCTCTTCCAAGCAACTCACATTCTGCTTCATTTGCTTTGTGTTTAAGTCCTGTCAGTGTTTCTTGGTTGGCTGGCTGTTTTTTTTCTAAGTTTGAAAGGCAGAAAATTCAGACAGCATGGTAAAACAAATACAAGAATGCCGGGCATTTAAAGACCTGCAGTTCAAAACAACTAAAGTTGAACAGGCATTAAAGTTAAAGTTGTTCTGTTAAGGAATCAAAATGCAACCTTGAAGAGGTTTGACTCTTCCTGCCTTCTCACACTGCTGACTGGAGACTTGCTGTTCCAGGAAAGGAGACCCCACATGCTACTTCCTTTCCATTTGGTATTAATCTGTAGCTTGCTGCTACAAACTCCACAGAATCTACAATCTAGAAGAGGGGAAGGGTGAATTCCTGTGATCACTTTAGATCACTAGGCAGGACCAGTTTACACCTGGGACCACAGGCAGGATTACCAATTACAGCTGGATGAAAAACATCAGCAAGTAACTGAACTGCAAATTTAAATGAATGTTATCTGTCAGCATAAGAACATTCAAGGACCAAGCAGGCTGCTGTTTCCAACTTACTAGCAAAATCTGAATTCATTTAATATATGGTGCAACTCCTTATGATTTACATACTGTCATTTGTAATTGTGTTATAATTTCTGTTTATAATTATCTGCTACAATAACCACAAAGAAACAATTGTTATCAGTGAACTTTAAAACTCTTTTAAAGACTAATTATTAAACTGTTAGCAGAAGGAAGAAACAGATTTATGACTAGTGACAATCTGGAAATCTTCACTTCTTTGGGTATTCCAAGGACAAGGGGGAAAAGAAGAAGATAATAACCCTGCTTGTAAGTCTAATAAGCAAAATAATGAATTCATACTTTAAGCCAAGAAGGAAACCAGCCTCTAGAACAAAGAAATGTGATATAACCAATTAAAGAAAGTATGCAGATATTACCTTAACTTGGAAGAGGATTAATCAGTGAATAAGACCAGCTATGAAGAGCAGTATAAGCTGCAAGGAGCTGAGAAGCCCTCGGCCCCCTACTTCTTCCCTCCTCCTTACCCTGGGTTGTTTGATACTGACTGGTATACAAGTTAAAAAGGTATTCCATTTCTCTGCAGCACAGGAAAAATTTAGGATTTAAATGATAAAACATTTAACTACAACTGATAGCATGTTACAGATGTTCTGAGTAACGTTCTTCTAACAGCTTAATGCGCTTTCAGAAACCTTGTTTCAGCTTTTTGATTTTGAAATCTGTTCTTCTTGTAAATGTGAAATTCTAATAAAAATGTTTACTAATTGCTCATCTTCAATCTCTAATCTGATTTAATCCTGAATCTGTTCGCTTCTACATAATTTGTTGTCCTGTTTGAGTTGAAACTTTGGTGTCATCATTCAAGCCTATTTTATCTATGTCCACAGGCAGCTGTCTAGCACTCCTCACCCTGGTATCCAAGCACATGAACTCCTCCAGGCCTCTGTTACATAAATGAACTCCAGAAGTTTAAATAACTGAAAAATGCTGTGTTTAAAGCATTTTAGATACACTGATAAGCAGATTTTATTTAAAAAACAACACACTGAGCCTGATAGAGCCAATTAGGTCTGCCTCTGTGAGTTGCAATTTATATACAGAAAGTAAATGGCTATTTGTTTTTAAGCAAGTTAACTAGCAATTATAAGGCTTTCCAGGAAGCTGTGTGAAAGCATTCCATCAGCTGAACTTTAGACCTTCCTTTTTTGATACTTGTTTGTAAAATGAAAAATTAGGATTGCCTGTTAATTTCCTGATTGACTGTTACCAGAACTAACTCATATTACTGTGTTTTATCATGGGTCTTGGAATTCTGAGCAGCAGAAGATGATGTTTGGAAGCAGTTCCCCTCTAATTCTGAGGCACAAGCTGACTAATCTCAGTAGCAATGTCCAGTCTCTGTGTTACCATATACCTTTTAAAGAATGCAAAACAAACCAAAATTAGGTGAAATATTCAGTCATAAGCACTTTAACCATGAAGTATATCAGTCACGTAATTTTCCAGTAAAATTAATCTGGCTCTAACTTCAACAGTTTTATGTCCAAGTACTTCCCTTCAATTGTTCTCATGGTTCCTTGGTATGTCTCTTGGATCCCCACTATGCACCAAAGTCTTTCTCTGTACAGCAGGCTTGTCTTCACAGCCATGGTGGCCACAAGCGTAGTACAGACTGTCTGCAGTATTAAGCTGGACTTAGTGTCACATTTTCACAACATGTAAAAATCTGAGCTTTTTAATCTTTTTGTATTAAGACCAACATTTATCCATCACTCTAGGTAGCATGAAACAAACACAGAAGACAATTTTGTAAAACATGTTGCCATCAGGGTGGAAAGGGCCTCTGCAAGAACTGGGAGTAACTGACCACTTTTTGGCCAGATAAAACTTGAGAGTCCTTACACTGACCTGCAATTAGACCCAGACGCAGTGCATGGCCAGACAGCTAAGAGGAAAGTCACTCTTCTATTTATATCATCTGCTTTACAATCTTATTAGTGTAATTCACTTTACTTGGTACTCTTTATTAACTCTATGTTTCTACAATTAGAAGATCATCTTTAGGATGTTTATAAAATACAATACATGATCTGTTTTCCTTATTCAAATGCCAAAACATTTTCTGTGCTTTCATTCCTTTTCACTGAAAGAGGCTGATCTGAAACAAATCTGCCCCAAGCCTATATTAAAGCATCTCCCAAATGTCTTCCCTTCAAACATAATGACCTCTATTAGAGGAAAAGGAAAATAATCACAGCATAATGCTTTCTGTAATTTCCATACCATTTACCATTCCAAGGCTGAAGATGGCGTTTACCAATGAGCCTCCTTTCCTGAAGTGATCTGTCATGTGCTCCAGCCAATTTGCTTCTAAGCTGTTGACAGTCTGCCCATTCCTGGAGATCCTCATAGGGATAGTCACTGTGTAATACTGGCTGCACTTCAGTGGGATTTTTGGCTTGTTGAAGAGAGCGAAGATCTCTGCTTCTACCAAAGAGTAAAAAAAAGGAGTTACGCAACAACTGTATCATAAAATCTCAGCTAAAACAATGTATAACCCGCTGCTTGCCCTTGCCTAATTACACTGTGCAACTGCAAAAAGTTCTTTGGGATGTGGTTATCTCCTTAATACATCTCTGCAGTACGGTCCCAAAACACAATACAGTATTTTGTTACTCATAATGGATTCACTGTTGATAATAAAACATTCAGAGACAGTAATACCTGAGTACTAACCCAACACTCCCCTATGGGAGTTATCAGTTCAAATATGAAACTTTACTTCAAATTTAGGAGGAATTGCAGTCTGTGGATCATGGCCATTAAAGTATTTAAAAAGTTGGTTTTGATAACACCATGTCATGGAATCAGGCAATGGTAGTCTCATCTCAAGAAAACACAATGAATCATTCACGTAGAACCTATGATAGCTGGTTCATTGATTTACTCTGGATCTGAGAGAAGATGCAACATTAACAGAAAACAGCAAATGAATTTTAAAAGTGTAATTGTGAAGGGTCTCACAAATGAGACTATCTTCTGGACTCTGCTCCACATGTCCTCTCGTATATCATAGGAGCAGTTACAAAAAAGTAACAGTATGCAAAAAAATCATTGTTGACAGCGAAGCTGACCTTTCACAGCCCTAACATGGAATTGAAGTTTAAAAGCAGATACACCTTCTCAGAGGGGTACAACTGTCAATAAAATATCCAATTAAAAAGTTCTGGATCTTATTATTTTACTTATTAATGGACATGGAAATAAATGGCAAAATTTCCATTCACTTCTAAATGCCGAAAGTTTCCCCAAAATATATTAATAAAAAAGATAAAGACATTATATGAAATTCTTTCATTCAATAAGCTACTCTTGTTACCTCAAGTAAAAATAAAGAAAGAGATGTCTAGAGAAATGTTAGAATTTCTCTCTAACGAACACCACTGAGCAAGTAGTGTGTAAATTGAAAAAGATATCAGTAGGGAAATGCTTAGGAACAGGCTGGTAGCACTTGAAGAGCTGGAAGCTCACAATGTAACCAACATGAAAAGAGACCTCATGATCTCAGACATGAACCATAATTCAAACAAAGTAAAAAAGAATAAATGTTAATGAGACTCCTCTTGCTGTTTACCACTTGTTTAGAAAGAATGAAACTATGATAATTCCAACTTAGAAGAGCACACACAGAAAGCTTCTCTGCTCATTTTGATTCTGACCCCCAGAACAGACTCACGTTGGAAATGGAGATTTTTATTTTGTGTCTTAAGACACTGATATGAGAAGCTTGACAAAACCTGGCAATGTGCACTCACAGTCCTGAGAGCCAACCCTACCCTGGGCTGCATCCAGAGCAGTGTGGCCAGCAGGTCAAGGGAGGTGGTTCTGCCCCTCTGCTCTGCTCTGGTGAGACCCCACCTGGAGAGCTGCATCCAGCTCTGGAGTTCCCCACACAGTAAACACATGGAGATTTGCTGGAGTTAGCCCAGAGGAGGGCCACCAAGATGGTTATGGGGATGAAGCACCTCTCCTATAAGGAAAGACTGCGAGAGTTAGGGTTGTTCAGCCTAGAGAAGAGAAGGCTCTAGCAATACCTAGAGCACCTTCCACTACCTAAGGGGGCCTGCAAGAGAGCTGGAGAAGGACTTTTTACATGGGCATGGAGTGACAGGACAAGGAATGATGGTTTTAAACTGAGGGGGGATAGGGTTAGATTAGATATTAGGAAGAAATTCCTCATGGCAAAGGTGGTGAGGCATTGGAAATTGTGGCTGCCCCATCTGTGGAAGTTTGATGGGGCCCTGGGCAACCTGGTCTAGGGAAAGGTGTTCCGGGACAAGGCAGGGGGCTTGGAAATATATGGTACTTTAAAGTCCCTTCCAACCCAAACTTTTCCATGATTATACCAGCAATAGCAAATCATGGAACTGAAAATCCATAAGGAGATGGTAGTTTGGATTTGACACTGGATTGTCAACAACATGCATTTAAAATGTGTGGGAGTCAGTGCTAACTTGGTTTGTCACTGTGTAATACACCTGTCTAGCCCAAGCCACTACGGACAACAGTTTTCACCAGCAATCCTGAACCCTCCAGAACGGACAAAGACACCTTCAGTTTTCTTGTAGGTAACACAACACTTTTGGACATACTACTGGAATGTCTGTGCCTTGTTAACAGGCAAGTAATTTTCAACATGCTTTGAAGAGCTCTTTAGTGACAGGAAAAGAGAATGAGCACTACAAAACATTCAGGAATAAAATGAAGAAGCATAAAAACAACACTTAAGTAGTATAAGACCAAAAATTAAGAACAAACCTAAGATCGCACAAATAGTAAGAAATATTAACCTTTTTTCCTGCAGTTTTATGTAGGGAAGAAGGAGTTTAAGAGTGGTAACCTCCTACGGAAGACATAGGGGGAAAAAAAAACCCAAACCACCACCTGATCCTTTCAATCTTCACATTCTCAAGGAAGGATGGAGAACTGGTGCCAAGAGCTGAAATACATTTTCCATGGGAGGAAAAGGGAGTGCTGTAATAACAAAAATTCATACAAGAGTAATAACGAAATCAGCAATGTTGAACAGGATTTGGAAAAATCCTACTGTAGATGAGCTGTCACATAAAACTGCCTTCTGCGACCTTCAGTCTTGGAAATTGCTTGCATAACTCACCAATTAAAAAAATAAATGAAAAACTAGTATAGAAAAAGCACTCAAAGAAAGAAAGACAGCTCAGGAAACTAAACGCATTTTTAAAATAAACCCTCTTATCTGACAAATCAGCAGCTGTAATAAAATCCTGGTGAGTTCCAGACAAAAGGTGGGCAGACTGAAGGCGACTCGCTTCACACTAGGCAGAAACATGAAGAACACAGTTACTTGTAGCAAAAGAAGAATTTCGATGTCCAGTATGGAGAAGAGCATCAAAACATGATTAAACTTTCAAAGTTAACTCTCTCATAGACAGCATATATAAAAAGAAAGAACTGGTCTGATTAGAGTTGGAGATAACTGATTTTTAACTATAAAACTAAGAAAGTTTTATGTGTAAGATTCCAGTGTGACAACCCACCCTTAAGGGTGTAAAGCAGAAGAAATTATTCAAGCAATAGCTCTGTTTTGACCAAATCTGGATGCCCCCTTGCCCAACAAAAAGTGAAGAACGGATGGTGAAAGGTTACTAGAGGGTGATCCAAATTTGATGGCGAAAAGCTAATTACACCAAACTGCACCAGAAACCAAGACAATAGTCCAAGGAGAGCAGAATGCAGTCATTCGTGGTCCTATATACACAATTCCCAAAGGGGCAGAATTGTCTGACTGCATCTATGTAAGACTTAAAGAAGTCAAGGTCAGTACCAGCTTTAGAAATTCTACCTACACTCCCCTTGAAGAGATTTGTAGCTCATAAGGAAATTAAGGAAAATGCTTAGACAAATCAGTGTAAACATGGTTTTCTTGGATTTAAACAAACATAGCAAGCAAAGAAAAGTATTTTGAGGTTTAAACTGGAAATGGGGAAAGAGTATTTTTTCTGATCCCTTTTAATTTTCTAAATTACTCTGGACTACATCTTATTTTGAACTACAGTTCCTGGTACAGAAGTAACCCCTGAGCATCAAACACCTTATGCAGGTTATTTTGGGATCTCAGCTGAGACTTGTGGTCTTTGATGGCATAAAATGACATTTAAAAAGTGGAAAGCATGCCTGAGGAGAAATATGTCAAAGAAATGAGAGGAAAAAAATGCTACTACACAGAGAAAAATTTAAAAAAAAAAAAAGAAAAAAATATAATTGGAAGGCAATTTATTAGGAGCCCCATTACCAAGAGGATTTTTATTATGAATTAGCAAACAAAAGTAATTAACAAAAATAACTGGTGATTTCCAGTAATTGCAATTTTGACTGTAGCACTGACCCTCAGCCTGACTACTGAATACTAGGAGACTTTAGAGTCCAGATCACATATATTCCTGCTGTTCCTGATGTGGTTTAATTCCAGCTATGTTCACCTGCCACAAAGGGGCTAACTGTGATAGGGCTTTGTGACTTATTCCTTCTATTGTTGCAAAATCTTGTCAGGCAGATTAGCATGGCTTTTTATTCAAACAGACAAAAAGGATACAAAGATCAAGAGCTCTCAGGGTATAGCAACAAATACAGAAATGAACCAATTCAGATGAGCAGCAGACAAAAATAAGTCTTTACACTCAGGCATACATATGGGCCATAACAAAGCTGCACCTGCTTATATCATCTCTTCCTTTGCCATTTGAGTTATGCTCAGTTGTTGTGAACTGTGCAACCATGCTGAAATGGGGTTAAGTGGCTCATTTGGGGCATCTTTTCTTCACTATCACAGTGGTAATGTCCCCCTGCGTCTCCACCCCGCAAAGGAGCTGGGAACATAATTGAGGCAATTTTAACTTGGCTTTTATGTAGGAGAGGTCACCACAATACTTACTGCCACTGAGTGGTTTGAAACATTGTGCTGGTGTTTCATTCTCTGCCAGTCCATTCGTCTTGTCTGCTGCTCCTCTTACATTCGGGTTCTCATGTTGAAACTGTTCTTCGTTTCCCTGCGCGGACTTGAGAGTCAGCTCTTCGGCAGCCTGTCCTTCACCTCTACAGCCCTCTCTGGGTGTGGCACATTGGTCAGCACTTTCCTTGCTCTGTGTTGGAGTACTGCATCCATTAATGCCATCTATTTTCTCGCCATCCGGTGAAGCATGATCCTCAGGGTAATTTGAAACATTTTTATTATCTCTTGATTGCACAGAGTTGTTACTGGCAGGTGTCAGGGAGGCGCTGACAAGACAGTTCTTTTGGGAATGGTACTGAGGTATAATTCCAACAAATTTCAAGCCTTGACTTGCAGCATCTTGAATCTACAAGTTGAAGAAGATTAGATTTTTAACTGTCAAGCTGTCTTAGCTTAAGAGAAACACAGAAAATAACACCCTTCGAGGCAGCAAGCATGTCATTTTGCTACTTTTGTCCACTACCACACGAAATTGTCATGTTGTATTTACATAAAAAGTTATTCTAAAGCAGCAGAATAAAAAGGTCCTTAAACCATCTGAAATAATGCGAAAATGGAGGGGGGGGAAAAAAAGAAAAATGGAGAAAAACAGAGAGAAAGTGCCTACATATTTCTTCACAAGAGACAGAAGGATCCGTTTGAAAAGCTTATTTATTGTAAATTACTTGAAGTGGTATTTCTTGCAAGAAACATTTTAGTATCAATCTTAAGAAATCAGAGACTTATTATTACATCTTCTGCAGTATTAGGTGTGTGATTTTGACATTTATGCAAGGAAAAGATTATTCATTATCTCTGTTATATGCACCAGTACAACAGTTGTTGTTTGTCCTATTTTGGATTGAGACACAAATGGCAAACTTTCACATAACGAGTACATAAAAGCAAAGCTATTTTAATACACCACTTTTGGGAAGATACAGAACTCGGAATAGAAAAAGGCACTGTGACATGAGCTAAGAAGAAGGAAGAATAAGGAAACTAAGAGGCTCTATCATTAATCCTTTACACTTTAGGTAAAGGAGGGAAATGAAGGAATCAAATCACAAAAGATCCTAAGAAAAAACACATTGGGGTAGTAGTAATGACAATTAGATAACGCCAGAATTAACTAACGAAGGTTTGAGATGAAGCAGAAAGATAAATCTCTCTCAGGCAGACTCAGCACTACGGATGCACCATCCACTGCAGTCGCCAGCCTCACACCTCTCAAACCCAAGAGAAGCTGCAGTGCGAGACAGACTTCTGTGAAAACATATGAGTGTCTACTGCTTCATTTATCAAAATCACTCACTGAAATGAAAAGGTTTCCATGTAATGTATACTATTCATATATAAATAATAATGGCCAGACTTCATGAACGAAGATCTGGGGAAGGGCTCTCCCCACGTGGGTGTGCCCTTCCAGCCTGTGCAGTGGATTTTTTAGGTGAGGCACAGCGTGCGCAGAACTGGCCCCACCGTTTAAGTCCTAAGGTCCATTTGCCACGGTCGAGCGAGCTTGGACAGTGACAGTGAAATTCTCGGGACTGTCCACAGCGCCCGGTACTAAACCAGGGCTGACCCTGCTGAGCATCCGAGATCCGACAGGATCAGATGGCAGGGGGGCATTTAACTGCCCAGGGGACAGTCCCTACTGAGACTCGAACTCAGGCCCTCGGGATTGAGAGTTCAGAGTGCTAACCATTACGCCACGGAACTGCCTCTTCATATAATGTAAAGTCTAAATACACATAAATATTTCAAAAATAAATGCCTTGAGAATGGAGAAATTATTTCACTGTCTCTGCACACCATCTAATTCCAGAGAGTTAGTGTTTTAATTATTCCTCTCTGCTCAATTTAGTATGAACTTAGGAGAAACAATTCAGTGGGGTTTTTTCAATAGAAAGCAAATAGGAAGAATTTTGTACAACCTTTTTTTTTCTTTTTAACTTAAGAGGAAGTTCATTTCTGCATCTTCTCTACCCAGATTTTTTTTTTTTCTTAATGAATCATTTACTTCCTGGAAATGTGTTACCTGATCAATAACAAGAACTTCCTCTTTCAAACCACTATTGTATTTTCCATGGTAAATTAACTCTTCATTTCATGATCACAGGAACTTAAAACAGAGGTCTCCAGGAAATAAGGCAATGCCCTTCAAAGGTGTTTAGCCTGGAAAACATGGGATGCCGACTTAACTAAAGCTCTTTGGTAAAGACGACAACAACCTCTAAGAGGACAATAAAAATACCACTGGCAGTGTCCTGATCAAATGAGCATCTGCCTACAAAGAAAATTAGCATGTACCTTGCTCAGGAAGGCTTAAGTGAATGTCAATAACAGATGCATTCATAATATGCTTAATGGCCCAGGCTCTCCACTGTAACTTGATGAATACTTTTTTATATAATCCATGCTAAAAGTTATAAATTCATTTCATCTCTCATCACTCATCTACAGACACAACACTACATTTGTTTAGTAGGTTGCAGGGCAGCTAATTATAGAAATTCAACTAGTATTCAACTGCTAAAGAGTTTGAGGATAGTACACACATAATCATTTTACTGGTCCTGGTCAATAAAGACTGCTTGTCAATCTGTACTAAACTCCCACACTGTGATTTGGATGAGAACAGCTTTCACAGATATTGAAGCAATGTTTTACAGTCTTGGCTCACTCAAAAAAAATTGTGTTTGTTCTAAGGAATACCTGATGCTGAGGTGTTTCTTCTGAGGTTCTTGTTCTGAGAATGGAAATGGGAGGAATTAAGAGCTGAATGGTAGTCTATACTGTATTATCCTAATAGTTCAGCAGAAAGACTGGAAAAAGAGTCTGTATCTTAAAGGCCCTTTTCCAACAAGTTAATAGATGGTATACAGAACATAAAACCTTATTTAAACATGTACTTCAAATTTTCCCAATTACATATGGTGGAAGTAAGCACCTCATTATTTTCAATAAAGTTAATTTAGCTGGAAATGCTACATCAACAGTGTCATGTACACTGCAGAACAGAAAAGTGATGTATCAGCAGACAAACAGTCTCTCCTTTCAACTTTTCACAAAACCATGAACAGGCTCTCATCAGAAAATATAAAGCCTGAACATTTTTAAACTACAAAGACAATTTGTTTTTACAGCATCCTGTTGGGAGCTTAAATAGTACGAAATTTTAGTTGTCTTCATATCCAGACTGAATTATGCCATCCAGTACACATTCACATCTCTTGTTTCCTGTATTTCAAATACTGAATATTTGAATTATAAAAAAAAACCTCTAAAACAAAACCAAACCAAACCAAACCTCAGTTTGGAATCAGCAATACAGCAATGCATGGGAGAAAACAGGGGTAAAGCTGAACTGAATGGGAAGAATATGATGCTACTTGGACAGGATCACCCAGGACATATTCCAGATCAGATAAACAACAAAATTATTTGTCTTTTAGTGGCAGTTTAGAGCACTAACGAAGAGTACTAACAAAGGTCTGTGTCATACTGCACTGTATGACTAAATGAGAGGAAAAAACATATAGAGAACAACTACATCTCTACCATTTACCACACCAGATAAAAAGCTAGATTAAAAATGCCCTTAACATTAGGTTATCCATACTAATTTCAAATGTTTTATGGGCATTTTTTTGTACTTAAAATATCCTACATACTTGCCCTTTACATTTTTGGAAATTGTGAAAAGGGAAATTCCAACAAAATTGAAAATAAAACTAAAAAATAATTAAAAAAAAATAATCTTTGCTTCTTTCCTTCGATAGGAACAGAAACATTTTTATTGCCTCGTAAAGTGCTGCTTGGATTCTGTTAACCACATATACAAGACCAGATCTTCATCACAAAACATGCTATTGTTCAACCACAGAAGCAGAACTTAACTTATTTATTTCAATCTGGGTAAACCCCAAATGGGTACATCCACATTCATTTGTAACGGGATTGCAACAAATTGGATTAACATCAGTTTAAAAATAGAATCTGCATAAAGAGGAGGTGAAATTTCATGTGTACAGGGGGCCAAGGCAGTTAAAGGATTTAATGTCATCTCTGTAATTTGCTTGATTAGAAACCTGGCATTTTCCCTGAGGGGAAAAAAATGACAGTTTTAGCCTTTGCTGTCTGTCAAATCTCCCACGAACTTTAGCAGGAATAGGAGCAAGCACTGTGTCCAACCCCAATGTCACTACCTTAATTGAATTTTAGCTGGAGCACTTGTGTTAACATTCTTAACATTTGTGAAGTGTTATTGTTTATTTCAGAACTGCCTGACTGCTACTTTTATACTGCATTTGGAAAGAAAGGGAACCATCAGCAGCACAACACAGTGTCAATAAACATTACTTTGACGTAGCAAATTTATATCTCACCTTTTTTAATAATTCTGGTCAGAAAATGGCAGACAGTCTAAATTAAAGATCTGCAAAACCACAACTGGCAACAGCATGGCTGAATGATGAAATCCTCTTTTCTGGAAACTACTTGTTCCTAGTCTGTATCTCTCACAGCCATGTGAGAGCCCACGTTCAAAAGCTCACATACAGGTTCTGTTTTCAAATCTATTTTGAATAAAGACACTTGGCAAGTCCATTGTACAGCCCACATATTGTTTGTGATTCTGTGTTTCTTGTTGCACTATCAGCTCCATAATAATCTCCTATTGATAGTGAGCGTGATGGCACTCTTATAAATATGGAAACTCGAGGACATAGATCCCATGCTGAACAGAATCACACACTTTTGTCAGCTTCGGCAATTGCTTGCAGGGAGAGCCTGATCGCATCCCTGTGGGATGGCACACAGAAAATCAAACACTTCCAGCCAGCTCAGGATAGTATTCCACTCACAACAACAAAAATGCAAAATAACACTGAGAAATTTAAGAACGAGGATCTCTCTCAGGTAAGAATTTCAAACAAATTATTTAGTAAATGCTAGGAATTTTCCTTAACTCTTCTATGCCACGACGTTTTTGGGATGCATCCAGAGGAAAAACAGTTTTACTAATGTCACCAAAGCACTCCAGTTTACAGCAGTCTTAAATGGTCTCAAGGCTTCCACTCTCTCATTATTTTAAAAAATCCCACCTTCAAAAACCTAGGCACTAGGACTGAACACTTCTTTAATAGGCTTGCTATATGGTTCAGGATGTAACAAGGTACTGAAAGAATTTAGTAACAACCCAGTAAAGGGGGTTGTTGCTAATATAGAAAGTGTATGCATATATATGTATGGCCAGACTTCGCGAACGAAGATCTGGTGAAGGGCTCTCCCCACGTGGGTGTGCCCTTCCAGCCTGTGCAGTGGATTTTTTAGGTGAGGCACAGCGTGCGCAGAA
>JAWWEU010000081.1:34925977-35006242 GCA_035583155.1 Acropternis orthonyx
CAGGGAGGCATTTAACTGCCCAGGGGACAGTCCCTACTGAGACTCGAACTCAGGCCCTTGGGATTCAGAGTCCAGAGCGCTCTCCATCACAAAGAGAACACATAGCAAAAATGCGCTCAGAGAGAGTATAACATTTTCTGGGAGTAATGAACTGATTTTCTGATGGACAGATGCATTTAGTTAGCTCTGCTGTGAACTCAGGGAAAGACTGCTACTTAGTCCTACTGATGGGCAAACATATGGCCTTGGAAACAATAGCTGGTTAATTTTGCTCAGAGCTATCTATTTAAACCAAATATGAACTTAGTCAGTAAAAGAAATGTTTTTTTATTTAGTTGTTGTTTTGAAAAGAACAATGACGAAGGCATTAGATCTCATAATGTGCACCAGAAACCAGATGAGTGCATTTTTCTACCTTCTTTTTAGGATTCAAGCAAATCTCCTTTAACAACAGACAGCACCAGGAATCTTCATGCAAAGAACATGAACTTGTGGTTTGAGGAGAATGCTATGTACTGCATGCCAGGAGTTGGAACTGGAAATGTTCAAGACTACCAGTCTTCCAACTATGTCCTCCTTCATTAATATTTAGTAGTAGACATTTCATCAGAAATGCTGCACATCCCCCTCCTAGTTTGTTCATTTCTGGAAACAGATGTTTAAAATTATGACAGGCTTTTAGTTTGCCCCTGATATTTTTCTCTCACATGTTCCTGCCTTAGAAGACAGCAACAGTCATCAAGAGTTTACTGCTTATTTTAAAACCAACTAAGCGTAGGGAATGCTCTGAAGGAGGGATTTAGTTCTTTCCCTGTGACTCAAAACTTTTGCAACTTTCGCATTTCTACGTCTCCAATGCTGCATTACAAAGACAAAAAAAGATAATTCTACTAATCAAAGAGCAAAGCATCAATTGCCAATTGTTCCTCTGTCCTATTCCCCTGTGTCACTACTTGCAGGTTTCAAAATCATGCAGCCTTTCTGAAGGATTTTTGATCGCTTAAGCCTGTACTTCCCATGCATTTTTAACCTTTTCCATCTTACACTGGAAATTCTGAATTTGAGACAGATAGTTCAGGTTCATATGCATGTAAGTAAATATAAAGGCAGTTTTTAGGGAGAAAATCCCCGTCTGCATTCAGGCTTTCAAATTACTGTCAATTACATCAAAATAGGCCATCAGGGATAAAATACCGGAGGGATGCATGGGAAAATGTCATCATAATCCCAATCCACAGAGTAGTCCTTTAAGCAGTGTTGTTGACAAGAGTTTATATTGATACTGCCCATGAAAACCTTGACGAGAACTTTAGATAAGACTATCAGAGTGAAATCGACAGATTCAACAAAACCCAAAAGGTAAAACCTAATCTTTCCACCTTTGCAGTACACAGTCCATTCAACGGAAGTGCTGATTTGCCATTTTAAGCTCTGCATTTGCAGCAGAGCATGCAAGGCACTGACCAGGGCAACAAAGCAAGCTTTGCAGTTTCACAACACTCTCACTGGTAACAGCCTCTGCAAAAGGGAACTGAAAGCTACAAACAGCGCAGCGAGAAATGTACTGAAGCAAGCAGCTACTACAGCCTACTGCTGCACTGAATAAAACAGAAGGTGGGATCTTAAGGCAGTGCTGTAGGAGATGCTAAATTACAACATGCTATATGTCTGCTGCTACTCGAGCCGAGGTAGGGATGAGATTAATGACTTGGAATTCCCCTTCAGCTTGCATCATTTTTACTCCTGAGAACAATATAACCATGCTAAACACATAGTGTAGCATGGTGCAAGGACACTTGCTCCTTTTAGCACATTTCATTAGATGACAGGTCTTAAAACCAGTCTGATCCTCTGTGGTCCTGAGTGCGATGATTCTTCTCAAATTATCTCATTTTAGCACCTGTTTCTTCACTGACAGCAAAGGGCGAATATTGTTGGCCACAGGCTACAAAGGTTTGGTGAGTGCAGCACCTGCCCAAAAGCCACATAACATAGCTGCATCTTCCCACCCTTGCCCTAAATCCTGAAAGAAAGCCCTGAAATTGTTCACACAGTTTAAGATTTATTCCCTAAAATTTGTTTTTAGCCTTGGGATAAACTGCTAGAGAGCAGCCAGCTAGGCTCACTAAACCGAACATACTTGATATACATTGTTTTAAAAAAGTCTGTGGAAACTCTTGTCCTGAGCTCCTGCTCTAGAGAACCAGCATTTTCAAAATGCTAATCATGTCCTGTGCAGGAACCTTTTGCAAGAAACTCCTACACTAATGGGTGAATGTAAGTAAGGAGAAAATAAAAGATTTACAGAGGTGCATAATTGAGTGTTGTATCTAAGAATCATTTCATCAGTTAGTGATAATGTGATTCAAAACTGGCACAGTGGTTTAGTACATCTCTGTCCTAGGCAATGAAAACAAATAAAAAGGTTCAGGACAACAGGAATATTTTAAAAAGTAGGAGTTCCATCTCAAACTTAGAGGCTTTACATTTAATTTGCAGGCAACACTTTATTTTTAGAGTGTTTCTTTAAAATCACATTGTTTCATCAAGCCATCTGTCACTCGTAGCCAAAATTACATTTTGAACTATTTCCCCGTATTTTATTTTAGCACAGTATAAAATATTATTATATTATATTGTTATTTAAAAGTTATTTTTTTCCCACCAGACAGAAGTAGCATCATTAAAAACGTGGACAACATACTTTATAATATCTATTTTTATCTGGGACAAGGGGATGACTCTGAAAGCTGCTAGGGGCAAAGGATTATAAAAGCACAGCCAGGCTCCTGGGAGAGTCCTGAAAATAGTTTTGCAATGTCCATGGAAGATATATATCAACACCACTCTTACAGGGCTTAGTCAAAAGAACACAAGTTGAAAGAAGCTTAACCAGGAACAGATGTTTCCCTTCACACCAGGCTGTTTAAAATACAGTATATGCTCTTTTTTAACATCTCTTGTTATATATACACTTACAAAATGTTAACAGAATGCACTTTAATAAATATTATCACAGCAGATTACAAACAGCTGAACCATTGATGTTGAATTTCAACTTCTGCTTTGTGACCATATCTACTGCTAACATCCAAATACTTTAAAAAAATAAAATAGGGTCAGTTTGCACTGAAAACATGCAGAAAACAAAGCTAAGGGCTCAGCAATGGTTTTCATTACAATGCACTATTGAAATAAATGTTGCATTGTTCTTTTGCAAATATCCTGGAGAGTGAAGGTTTTGGGGTGGGATTTTTTTGGGTTTATTTTAAGGATGGAAATGATTTTAGAAGAGATTAAGATCACATCTCGGTAAGTAATCCTAGGTAATAAACAGGACTCCAGAGGGGTCACTTTCTAGCCACAGAAGTAAATCTGTACTGATTCATTTGAAGACCAAACCTGTGAGCAATATTAAAGACACAATTTTCCCCCTTTTCTATCTTTTACTGCCACCTGCTCTGACTGTATACTCTGCAGGAAATTTCTGAACAGGCCAGCTAAAACATATCTCAAGTAAAGAATAATGCTTAGGATTACCATAACCATCTAAGGAACTCTGGCACTCAGAAGAGCAATCAGGAGACTTCAGAGAAGAGATCCTTGTACGACTGCAATAACTGAGTCAAGGAACCCACCAACAGACTCTTCACAACACATACACTGTATCTTTTTGTTCCTTTTAAAAAAGAAATCTCCATGCAAAGATTAAGAGATTAAGTAATGACAAACAGAAAGAGACAAGAATAGGAGAAATACTGGAACAGCTATATAAAACTCCGTGTTTTTCTTAGCTGTTATGAGGAAAAAAAATTAGTTAATTTTCACATTTATTATTCTCTAGGAAGACTTCTGTCTTCTCATCTCCTACTGTTACAAAGACAAATAATTTTATCTAAATACATATTATTATGGGGACACTGATACATTTTGCATCTTCCACATCTTCTTGCCATTTCATAATTAGACACTGAAGAGAGTTTTAACACTCAGAAGAGCTTGAGAGTTCAGAACCATTTAATATTGCTTTCACACAGTACAAAGGTATGTGAAGTCCCTTGTTATTATCATACAAAACAAATGTTCATTCTTACGTGAATAAATGTGTAGAAAGTGAAACACTCCCTTGACTAGAAACATCTATGGAAAAGATTTAAAAAGGTCTAAGGTAATTCATATACACATTTAGTTATTTCAGAGGAGAAATGGAAGTCCTCCTAAATACTTCCACCCTTCTTCTATTTAGCAACTTAAAATAAGCCAGAGAATTAACCACTAATACAAACATTCTCCACTAATTATAAGCATAACACAGGTGACTCCACAGAAAACACTGCATGAACTAAGACAGCAGTTACCCTGAAAACTCCACACAGCTACAGATGAATGCAGCGAAAAAATCAAGAGAGCGAGAAGGGAAGGATCTTGGTATTTTGATAAAAACACCAACATGGAGAAACGTGCAGTGAGACTGAACTGTGGTCGTTTTGGGGATGCAGCAGTCCCTACACAACCATTCAGTCAGTCTCCTGCCTCAGGCTCCCTCCAAAGGAGCAAGGACAGATAAAGAGCAGGAGGACTGGACCTCTCCAAGAAATGTCTTGCCTTTCAGGAGTAAGTACAACTACAGTTTAGCAATGCATACTAATTTCCAGTGGGGGCGGTCCCGTGGCCTAATGGTTAGCACTCTGGACTCTGAATCCCAAGGGCCTGAGTTCGAGTCCTCAGTAGGGACCGTCCCCTGGGCAGTTAAATGCCTCCCTGCCATCTGATCCCATCAGATCTTGGATGCTCAGCAGGGTCAGCTCCGGTTAGTACCGGGTGCTGTAGGCAGTCCTGAGGATTTCACTGTCACTGTCCGAGCTCGCTCGGCCGTGGCAAATGGACCTTAGGACTTAAACGGTGGGGCTAGTTCTGTGCACGCTGTGCCTCACCTAAAAAATCCACTGCACAGGCCGGAAGGGCATGCCCACGGGGGGAGAGCCCTTCCCCAGATCTTCGTTCATGAAGTCTGACCATTATTTACTAATTTCCAGTGCATAAACTAACACTTGAAACATACTAATACCTCAAGCCAGTTTTATTCCTGATAACATTTCTTCTTCCATAAAACTGTCAAGAGGGCTTAAATATGGTAGATCCTTTCAACAATGCAGGATATCAGTTCTTTGTACAAGTGTTAATATTTTACAGCCTTTCTTTTCGAAACTGTCCAATTCTCTACACAACTTGCCTCTGTACCAGAGAGAACTGGTGGTCTCTCTTTCAGATGCCAACTCTAGAACAAGTACATGGGTGGCAGCATCCTTGCAAGGTGTTTTGTTACCATATTCACAGAAGGGACCCACAAGGATCATCAAGTCCAACTCCTGGCCCTGCACAGGACCACCTCAAGAGTCACACCTCTTTCTAATACCCCACCTAAACCTCCCCTGACACAACTTCAGGCCACTCCCTCGGGTCCTGTCACTGGTCCCCAGAGAGAAGAGATCAGTGCCTGCCCCTCCTCTTCCCCTCACGACATCTGCAATGAGGTCTCGCCTCAGTTTCCTCTTCTTCAGGCTGAACAGACCAAGTGTGCTCATCTGCTCCATATATGGCTTACCCTCAAGGTTCTATTTGTCCATGAGATCTTTGCTAAATGTAAAAAAAAGTACAATGACAGACTGTCAGGGAATTAAAACAACAGGACTGGTGTACATATGCTTCCTCTGGGAAGTCTCTAGTCTATCTGATGAAACTCTTCAAGCCAAGTTTCCTGAGCTATTCCTCCCTGGGGTCCCACTCGCTTTATTTTGAGAGGTACCATCACTTCCTTGGCCCAGCAATGTTATTACTAGACTGTAAGCGTCAACAAACTTACTGGCAAAGTCACCACATTGGCTGCGGTCAAGACTATTTGCAGGGTGATTTGGACTACAGAAGATGTTCTGAGGACAACTTCAGGGAGTAACACATTACTGGCAGCTTTGAGCTAGCGCTGGCAATGGCACTTCTATTCACAGACCTTGACCAAGACATGATCAGAGGGAACACCAATGAGCAGATGTGACACGCCATCTCATCTGGCAGATTTCATCGCACAATAAGCATCACAAAGGTGTTTCAAGATGGCAGTCATGTTCCAAGTGGAACCAGTCCACTTCGGAAAATACAAACCCAGTTATTCATCTGTACTGCCTTAGGTTTGTTGGGAAAAATTAGACTCATTTTTGAGTCAAGTAAGGACAGACCAGAAGGGAGAGGTCCTTGTCTAGCCAAAAACATAAAAGGAAGATGCCTGCGTTTGGATTTTAGTTAAGCTGAAGAATTTTTAAACCATGTTTTTCTGTGTTTATCATACTTTCCCAGAGAAGGATAATGAGTCCCTGGGAACAAGAAATACGAACCCTGCAAAAGCGCCACAGTGAAAAACAGTTAACATGTATTAATTTCCTCAGACAGTACATTATTAAGCAGGTAACCAAGGATCCAAAAATGTACTTCCTAAATTTTAAGAAGTCAAAACTGGGGAGACATGGTATAGAAACAATCCTCCATTTCCTAACCTTTCACCTACACCACAAAGATGTGAGTACAGCAGTAAAACCTTCTGTCTGTTACAGTTCTTCTTGAGCATTTAACTCAGATTGCAAGAGAAAACAAAGGTCATGAGAAACATATTTGGCATTCATATATGATTGTGCATACAAAATAACTCTTTTCTTGTAATGTCAGCCTAGCTTCTGCTTCCCTTACTGTCTCCATAGATTCAGAAAAACAGTCTCAGGTGAAAAATACAGTAACAGGATACACACCAACCAAGGAATTAATTAAAGGCTACCCTATTTGACATGAGACACTAGTCAAAGTATTACAAAATATGCTATCTTAGAAGCAACATCTCTGACTTTCAACAACTTCAGAATGATCTAAGCCACGGTAATCAAAAGTTCAGAAGTTAGCTTTGCTCATTAAAAATCAGATGAGCAAATCTTTAATCTCTGTTTTGCCTGACAGCTAAAGACAAGAGTGCTAATACCAATATAGCAACACAGTACATACACAACAGTTATTTCTTTCATTGCCCACAAATTATGTACTAAAGACTCCATGGGACTGTTTGAGCTCTTTAGGACAGTTTAAGCTGAACTAGATCCACATGGATATCAAAGAACAAACAGAGCGTGGTCATGTCAACATGATTTCAAGGTACAGGAGGGTATATTTTATGCAACATCATGTCCTCAATACTTAAGTGTCCCCTGTCTTGCCATAGTCAGAAACCACAGTGGTGGTTTCAAAAGTAGCAAAGAGTGGAGAATTGAGACAGAGTTCAGCAGTGCAGAAGAACACAGGTTTGACCAGAGAGTCTTCTCTGGCATTTCTTAAATGTTTTATAGTCAACATTGTACTGAGACACTTTGCTTCAGTCTGCAAGGAGCATTCTCCAGGTGAAATAACCTCCTTTTTTCTATATTACTGTATGGAATTAACGAAGCAAAAGGTACACAATACCTATGTTATGCCATTACAACCTTGTCTTGTGTTTGCAGAAGGAAGCAGTTAATATTCAATATCAATATACATTTTCAATGCAACAAAAAGTCAAGAGAAAAGTTATTAAAATTGCATCCTTGTTCAAACTCCAGGTAAACAATACTTGCTCAGCAGTGCATAATAAAATTAATAAAATTAATTTTCACAGGGTATAGTAAATTTTTGTAGTAAGCTCATGGATAAAATTTTGAGATCTCCTTTTGTTTTGAAAATATGGCAATTCTATTTGGTTTGTGTTTTTTTTTTTTTTTAAATACAGTAATTTTCAATGCAGTAAGATGGCAAATCTGTGCTAAAAGCCTCTGTTATGAAGAGCTCTGTGATCCAGGATTTGCCTATTCAATTAGCACATGCTCTTAACTTCAATTTTGTTCTAGTTTGAGAAGAATTACAGGGCTGTTGTTTTTGAAAGCAAGGGACTGCACTCACTAACAGCTTTTTGTTACTACTTTCTTTGAAGAACATTCTTTATTTTTCGTTTATTTTGTTTGTAAACATCTGGTTTATATGCCCTTAAAAGCAGTGGACATTTTTGTTGCTCAGACAAATTAGTTAATATGGCAATTAATTCCTACTCCCAAACAAGTCCTGTTTCCTGAGTTAGATTTATATAAAAGTGTTGAGACTTTCACAACGTGTTTAATCAGATACAGACAGTGACACAGCACACACTTGACAGCAACAGCTTCAAAGAACTTCACATTTCTCTACATCAAATAACATCTGAGGATGAGCGACATACTCAGCCTACAGAGAAACAGTAAATATACATTCTAGCTATTAAAATTTAAATTATTATCTTTCAAAAAGGAATCTTCATAACCCCATAATCAAACGGCTTCCACCAACAGAAACATTTCCATGTCTTGAAAAGCACTCTAAAGAGTCTCAGAATTGGATATTTATGGAAATAAGACGACTCCTGGATTGTCATTTTGTTTTCATGTTAGCCATAGTCCTTCTGAAGTTACAAATGCAAAGAAATTTTCTGTGGCAACGATGCATAATTTTGCTACCAGTTGTGACATTTACGCCTCTGTTTCTACTCTGACTCAAAGAACTGAAGAACAAATCAAACATATTGAAAGTGATACACAATAACTACACCAGTTTTGCCTATGTGTGAATATACTGAAACAATCCAAGGTAACATCAGAATAGTAGTGCAATAACACAACTAAACCTGAAGCAAAATTCAGACTCAAACTTCTGAATATTATCAAGTGTTCAGAAAACTTCAGTTTGTTCTGATACCAAAATGTATGTATCTTTAAGTTTGACAATGATAAGAGAGTTATAGCTGCACTATTTTTAATCTAGTTTTTACAATTGATTGTAAAAAGAAAAGATTGAAAAGTGAGTTCCCATAAAGATAATACAGCCTGTGCTGAAATTTATTGTACAAAATTTTCTTAACTATTATCACTGCAAGAAGGACTAAAGCTAGAGGAGTATGCCTACTCACTATTCTTACACCCCATGGCTAAGTGTATATAATACTCAATGCTAGTTTATATAACATGCAACGGGACACAACAGATGCTGCAAAATTTGAAACATGCGCAGTGAATCTGTCTTCACTAAAATGGACATAACCTGCTAATTTCCAGTCTGGCAGAATATTACAGTGTCAAAAATAATTTTAAAAAGAAGGCAACAAATAAAGAATTGCAGTGTTCTCTTCAAATTCCCCAGTGTGTATGTATAATAGTTCATTGAAAGAAACACTTCTGGATGACAAAAGGATTGAGGTTACCAGTACCAACCATCTCTAACTAACATCATGTGATACTGAAACAAAATTTAAGCATCTGGGGATTTCCTGGAGGCAATAGGCCTTGTAGATAAAGCACTATCCAACAGGCTATTTTGACAGTAAAATGGAAACTATATATATTGTTTCAACATAAAATGTTGCAGATTATAGGACCATCTTCCACAATGGTAACTTAGTTGATACCACCTGTGAGAGGTCACTCTCCCATGACACTAGAAATAATTTTCTTATATGATCAACTTGTTTCTCTCAGTAAGTAAAACTGCCCTTCAGATACTTAAAATTATAAAACACCAAATTCTAGCGCAGTGCTTCAGCTGGACTAAGTGTATACATATCCCTATTGTCAAACTGACAGAGCTAGATACAGTCATTATAGTGCAAACAAAAGCACACTGTGTTTTGCATTTTGCCCTCCCTTTTTTTTTTTACTTACTTTCTTAATAAAATCAGGTATCTCGTTTTTCTCTGAAAGGTGGTTAAAAGAAGAGCAGCATTCTACCTCCAAGACATAGCCTTCACTACTGGCGTCACCTTTTGGAGACCTAAAGAGGCAGACAGAAAAAAAGAATCAGTTTCTGTTGTTAAGACTGGATATCCCGATATCCCATTTATAAATATTCCTCCTGGAGAGCTAACCTTCAGACAGAACTTTGGTTGCAACACAGTCACTCTACTGAGTTCAATACAGCTCTGACAAGTGGCAGCTACAGTGTCTCACCTCCATGCTAGGGGAGTAAATCACACCAGTGACTATGGATGGTGGAATGCTTCAGGGACTTCCAAACTTACTATATCTGTCCAAGAAATGCTTTGTCAGCCTTTGGCATCTATGGCCAACACCAAGGAGAGGCACAGGTGATATAGCTCAAAATACACAGAAAGAAGGTTCCAGTGCAATGACAGATGCCCTGGGGCCCAGAGGGCAGCCTGATGTAGGATGTGTTTCACAGATAGCAATTAAAAGTATTTCCTTCTCTTATCTAGCAGCATTCCAAGTCTACATCTAAAAATCAGTGGATAATCACAATAAGCCTATCCTTCAGTCTTACCTTATGCTTTACTGTTGAAAAATTTAAAGCTGTGTCTGAAATTCCTTCTCTTTCAGAAGACACTAACTCCTAAAATAATTCAAAGTGTATGGCATCTGCCATATACACTGCTGAATAAATCAGCACTGTGGAAACATGGTATCGGTCAAAATATGCCACGGGAAAGTTTGGAAGTTACACTGAATGTTCTTGAGAAACAGCCTGTAGGCACGGACTGCAAAGCAGGGCCACTGAACGCAGTTTTCATCTCCTCTGGACCCTCAGGAAAGGAAACTGATACACCTGAGCAATAGAGGACATCCAAGGAATCATTTGTTTCCTCAGTTCTTTAGGAAAACACACACAAGAACATAGAAAAATAAAAGCTAGCCTGCAATTCTCAGGAATGGTACCAAAGCAGTTACCTAACACCCCATATGGAGAATCAAAAGAGCTAGTTCAAAGCAAAGAACTAATCTTGGCCAGCAGTTGTCTGAGATGCACTGGGTACCTACAGGACCAGAAGAAAGGTACAGAAGTTTGAACTGAGAGTGCTGAGAAAGCAGCAAACAGCAAAACAAGGGCTTTGCAGACTTGCCATGCTTGCAAAAGCAAGTCTGTGCAAAAGCCCCATTCTGGGGACTGAGACTGTGACACGTAAAACACGCTTCAGCTACAGATGGTCCCAGGGGCTTTCCTGAGATGCTAACAGTTCCCTGGAGCTGCGAGATGCGTAGGCTGCTGACTGCAAACTGGCAGCGTGTTTCCTAGGCAATACTGCACACATTTGCTGAAGTATCACATGACATTATATTTTGTATTTGATCCTTCCCCTTTCACACAGGCTACACTCTCACTTCGTTTCTCTTAACTCACACGCGGGACAGGTGGTACCAGACTTTGCATTGTTTGGTAACACTGAAATCCTTTTTCTAGTTGTTTTTCCCCTCTTCTCTAGGTTTTTCTTACAACCTATGGCCCCACTTTGTACTTTATTCTGGACAAAAATTGCAACAAAGCATTGGAGTCCATGAAAACTCTCCAAACACCTTTACAGGATTTACAGAAGTCATTACTGGGGGACATAAAGTATTCCATCACTACTCCTCTGTTAACAGGCACACATAAATTTATTTTACCTGTGAGAACAACTTTGTCAAGAAAATTTAAAAAGAAAAAATCATTTTGTGAGGGACAGCATGGGTATTGCAGACAACCATTTTTGGTGATCCAGGTAAAGTCCTAGATAAAATAATCTATTCTGTGCAGATTTTCCACCACAGATGAACTCAATGAACTCAAGAACATAATGAACTTTAGAAAGCCTCTCTGCTAGAGTACTTACTACTATACCTATTTTTCAAAAAAAAATCTAATTGGAATTGTAGCCCTGATGTCATCTAGCCATGTTCCAAACAAAAGTGATATGAACTAGGGCTTGGTAAACCACCAAAACTGCCACTCGATATTGTAATGCAAAGCCCATACAACATCAAATGGAGCAAACACAGCTCTCCAGTGCTTTGGTTGTTGTATAATTACAAACCAGAAGTGGGTTACCAGGAACAGGCAGCAAGGAATCCAGCCCTTTTCGGACAACCAAGCCCGTTTTGGAGGGTCAACTGCAAAACTCTACAAACGTGAGGAACAAACATCTCCACTATTTCCCTCACTGGGATAAGCCACTTACTCATCACAGCTCCCTTCCAGCCTGGCTGAAGAAGCCATCTCCCTTCCCAGAGACTTTGAAATACAACAGCTCAAATTCAAAGATACCAAATCCCAGAATGTAAGTACACACTATGCTATTTCTGCACCCACTCTTTTGACAAAGCCTATTCCTTACACAGCGATCAACTCTAGCACTACTGTAAATACTTGCTGTTAACACACAGAAACTTACTATTCTAATTACTCTGAAAGAATGAAAAAGACTGTATATTCATTTTAAGCCCACTGGCTACCTGCAAAAAATGAATTCATATCAACTTATATTAGTGAGGTTTATATACAGGTGTAAGAAGAGAAGTTTGCTCTTGAGTCACTCTATCCTAATTCCTCTCCTCTCCCTTAACAGCAATCTGGGCTCTGATTATGTGTGAAGCTTTTTGAGGACAGGCTTCCAACTTCTTTGAAAGGACTAAATTATCTGAGATACAGATTGTAGCCATAAAAATACAGTAATTCTTGCTACAACTGCTTAAAATGTCCTGTTTATTTTAACTCTTTTAAGAAGCATTTACTTTGAAATACACTTGCTGCTTGGAACTATTTAAGTGACTAGAAGACACTGAATTCCTCCTCTAAGAGCCTGAGGGCTACCTCTGTACTAGGGCTCATGAAAGAAATTGCATCAAATACCACTGCAGTCTGTTAAGAACATTCTTTTACAAAACACACAACAGATTCTACTAAATGCTGTAAAATCCTAAGTTAAAATCTTCCAACAGAAGTACTCTATATTACCAAGAAGTACTTTTCCATGCTCTCAAGTAAATTATGTCCATATATGTTAAGAGCATGTCTTTTTCTCTACTAGCAGCTTTCACCTTTTTAGGAAAACTTTAAAAGCCTGTTATTCTGTCAAAAACAAACAGAATATACACCATAGCTTTTCAGGTGAAAATAATAAATATTTTTGGATGTCACAGACCACAAAAATAATCTTCTGCACAAATCTAGGTGGGCAAGAAATTGTTTTCAGTCTTTATGCAATAAACAATGCATTTCATACATGTATCAAAAAGTATTTAATAGATATTACAAAAGCCTATCATTAAACTCTGAATATTAGTAATATAGCTATAAGGAAGTACCCAAACACAGGTGCAGGTAAATTCTATGCTGACTAGAAATTAGTATCATTTTGGATTTACTAATTTAATGGGACTACTTTTAGGATCACTTTCCTTAGAAGACATGGAAGAGATCCAAAGAGCACAGTTCTGTGCACTTGCATTCCTCTGTTCTGTTTTGAAGAAGAACTGATGTCAATCAGTTGAGAAGTAACCCAATAATCCATACTCTGGAGCCTCTTACCAGTTTTATAGCTAAGGCTGTTACTGGGAGTCCAATGTACAAAATATTTTAAAATTAAAGGAATGGGTTTATGTAAAGTTGGTTTCCAGTTTCCTATAATAAAATATTTCTCAACAGAAAGCAGAAGAGAAAGAGAAATGCTGAGATCAGTTTAGTCAAAAAAATGTGTAAGCTCCAACAGTTTGAAAGATCTTCCTTTTCTTCTGGATGCACAGCCAGCAATTTCTTCCTTTTCCCCCTCTCAAGCTGGAAGATTCAATCTTCCTCCCTTATTGCCTACAAACATTTAGGGGGTTTTATTACTTTTTTTTCCTCCAATAAAAAAAATTGCTGGGTTAATTAAAAATGGTTCAGCCCTGAAAGAAGCACACCTGGATACACTAATGCTGTACTCTTCCTGAAAGCCAAGATGACCAGAGAAGCTGGTGCATCCCAACTCATAATGCCCTGTGCTGACTATAACACATTCTGTGATGCCTGAGAGGGAACAAGGGACAGTGTGAACAGTCCAGTGCTTCCCCTGCAGAGAGGAAGGGCAGTGTCCTGCCCACCACCCCAGGAGAGGATAACCACTGGTTAGCATGGAGATATAAAGAGAATTTCATGGTAACTTGTACACCCTGAGCTTTCATTTGTTTTTCCTCCTTTGTTATACATCTCATTGTTTGTTTATCTTTATCCATTTTTCTAAAGAAGGGTTTTTCTGTCACCGTAGGTATCCTCAGTGACCACCATGGACAACCTTAACCATGGGATGGCAAAGTGCTGAGAGGGAATTTCAGTCTACATGATGCTGAGCAGAGGGACAGCATTCACAGGCCTGGCAGGGTGAAGGTAGTGGATACCCTCAAATGTTACCAATACAGAAAGGGCTGAGGACCACAGACAGTGCTATCCTGAATCCTAAACAGCACCTCTAGTGCCACTAAAGAAGAAGAAGATTTTCACTTATAACTGGAAGTTCACGAGCCAAAAATATTTTATGATGGTTGTTTCAGTAGGCAGTCATTTCCTGCACAGCTGTTTGTTGTTAAGCACCATTTCATGGCAGATAAACCATAACCAGCTGTGGAGTACCAGTAACTTACACAGTTAACTATTAAAGCTGACAACTCAGTGTCTGTTACTAACTGGATTTCCAATCCTTTTCAGACACAAGAAGGAATTGAGGAAGTCAACATTTGGTCCCAATTTTTCTAAAGTTCCCCATGCCCATGAATTTGGTAAGCTGAAACACACTTGTAAACTGCACAGACACTCTAAAATATCTATTTGATTAAGATTATGTTGGGAATGTAAGTGCAGTTTTGGGATTTTCCACTACACAAGAATAGCTCTACAGTTCAAAATATAACTGTACATTCATAAAAAAAACTGAAAATTACAAAAAACATACCCCACACCAAAGTGATTAATGCAAGCAACTGTTATCTGTATGATTCCAGGTTAAAAATCTAGCAAAACTAGAGTGTCTGAAAACCAAGAAAGCAACAACTAAAGATCCATAGGTTTTATGATGCCCATCCAACAAACAAGCCATATTTTATAAAAATAAAAGCAGGCATATTGTATCATGACAGCCTCAACTCCAACCCACGTGACAGTGCTTTAATTTTATTACTTAAAAATTTTCTTTAATAGAAACTTTCTTATGCAGGAAACCTTATCACTGGAATATGTACTATTTGTTAGTAAAATTTACAAACTCTTTTTAATGACAGCATATAGAGTTTCTTGAGAAAAGTTTGGGCATGTATGGATACATAAGTGTCTTTAATGTGCAGTGTTTACGATTTTGAGGACACAGATGAAAGAACATTTATTTTGGGTCAATGTTAAAAGTTATTGTGAGGAAATATGTATTTCTTTGAACTTGTAACAAATAGCAAGCTTTCAAAACTCAAGCCATTGTCCTTTGAGCTAAAGGAAGATATCTGTTGACTCTTGGGTATGGAATAAATATTATCTTCTCAGTAAGTTGAAAATCAGCCTGCTGAGAACAACACCACACACTGCATTTGCACATAAACATGTTTGATCCTAATGCTCATGAAGACAAATTCAGACATTTCTCATCTTCAGGCTTAAATCCTACATGAAAACCAAATAGATACACACACATATATGTATTTACATTTAAATTTAAAATATATTGTACCAACGCAAAGTACCTACTATCACCAAAGCGTAAACATCAAAGTGAAATACCAGAAAAACCAAGAAACTGTAAAAATCTTGGTTTACTGTTAAACTTTTGAACTCAGTCTGTCAAATTCCTTTGCAGATAAACAGAATTCTTGTTAGCCAACTGATGATAGTTTGCATTACAGGATTAATGGTTATAGGGAAATTACAGAAATAGAATCAGAATCATCTCATGCAGCAAATCTCTGCAACACCTGACACCTCATTATTTTACAGAAAGAGAAAACAGCTGCAAAACTATTTGAGGTAAACAAATAAATTCAGAACACTTAGAAACTTCAAAATAATTATTCCTAAATTAAACTACTTAGTCTACTTCTGCACAGCATTGTTTCCCTGCTGATTGCTTTACTGACTGGAAGCAAAACCAGGAGATGGTATGTCCTAAGACATAGATTGAACACTTGAGTAAAATTCTTTGGAATTCAATTTATATCCCTTGCTTCTCTACTCTGGTGAGATGAAGCATCTTTAAACACATCAAAACTATTGTAAGCAGAGAGTTTATGAACCCAGATCATGTATCTTTCCTAATGAAAGAGAATGGAGCTTGTTTCCCAGTGCACAGTATTTAGAAAGGGACACTAAAACATTTTAACTGACATTGAATTTTAAAACTTTCAAGACACCAGGCAGCGGTATCACACTACAGGGAACTGGGAACAAATTAAAGCAGCTTTCGGCTATGGTTTTATTATAATTTTGTTCAGGGGCTGACGTTGTGATTTCTCTGCAGGAAACAGGTTACCTGCAACAGCCACAACCTGTCCAAAAAGTAACGCACGGAAGACACATACACAGAGATTGTTGTATCAAAAATGAGTGAGCATGGAAATAAAAGGGCAAGGAGAAAAAGTTACTACACACACAGAGAACTGACAGTCTCTTTTCCTTGGGGGAATACAAGCAACATACATGTTACCTCTCCATGTCTCAGCTAGCCAGAACCTCCCAAGCACACAGACCTCCTCCTGCCCCCCTTCCACCAGCAGAGATAGTGTGTCACACGTTCGTGCTTTTCAGGGGATCACCATTATCTCCTTTTCCTGAAATTCTTGCCTTCAGAGTGTGAATCTACTTTACTCAAGTGTGTCATCATGAACCAGCAGGACATGGCCTATACTTCACACCTGGGGCCTTCCCTAAATTCAGCAAAGAAAACCCTGTAAAAACCTGGGCTTGAAGGTTTTCCTTTGAATAATTTATACAAGATGTCTTCTCCATGAAACCCAAATATCTCAGAACTCAGCACAGACAACTGTTTTTAAAAATCTGTCACATTTACTGTCACATTGTCCCTAACATTTTCAAGGGACAATCCTTGATTTTCAACAGGTACAGCTTTCATATATGTTAGGAATGTGTTTCCTCAAATGTCCTACAGCAAGAATGGCTCCTACTTACATATCTACCAGAAACGATTACACAGTCGAGATTACAAAGTCACAGAGGTCCCTGTACAGATTAAACAGAAAACATGCAAGTGACTTTAAAAGTCACCTTAACATACAATGACACTGCAAATACACATTTGAGTATTTTGAAACTACAGGACAACAGGACAGTGGCAAAATAGGATACATAACATTAATAAGTACTTTGTCCATGAGTTCTAATGCGCAGCAAGACTCAGCACCACCTTTCCCATGTTACTCTTGAAAAAATTCAGGCACTGCACATCTCAGCCACTGCATCAGTGTGATGTTCCTGACACATCATCTGCTGCAGCTAGTATAGCCTCTTCCTACCTTTGCAAAGGCAAAGCTATAAAACTAAGTCCTCAAAGTGTAAGTCAACAGTATTAATTCTGAAACATAAAACTGACATAGAGAAGTGCAACATTGACTAACCACTAATTCAAGTGTTCAGTTCTGTCTCTGTATCCATCGAAAGGACATCACTGTACCAAAAAGGCACTAATACAACAATTTCATTTCTGTTCCATTCAGGCAACAAAAATAGGAAAACCACACCTGGTATCTGCCAGACAACGGACAGACAAAGCGAACAGTGTTGGAGCCATCTGTGGTGAAACACCTGCTGTAAGAAAGGAGCTAAAGCCTCAGGTATTTTACAGAAAGTGCCCAGGAAGCCCGAAGTTGAGCCCCACACCAAGATGCAGTTTTTTACGACTCCTTGGCTCCTCATGAACACTGTACCACCAAAGTGACTACTTCATACTTCACAGCATAAATGATGTTATTAGTGATCCTACAACTGTGACTGGACTACTTGTACTCCTAAAATCCTATGACAGAAATAAACACTCATCTGATCTACAACTAGCCTAAATAGACCTAACTTCTACCCAAGAGTTCAACTGTTTTATACAGAGACAGCCTAGAGATGACAAGACACCTGGTAGTGCTCAGTGGAAAAAATGTAATTTACTCATTATTAGCAGTGGGATGAGAAAGGTTAATTCAAAAAATTAAGAGTATATCTTTTTTTTTTTCATACTGCCACATACCTTTTCTCCTCAGATGCGTGTGGACTGACATGAACTCACAGTTCAAATACAGCTGTTCTCTGTGCAGGCCACAGCCACCTGAAATCTGTGTAACACCCATCTCTCTTCATTGTGTCTGGCAATGCAAACATTCACTGCACCTACACACTATTGAAACAGCTTCTCCACACTTAGTCAAACTCAAGAATGTTTAAGCTACATGAAACATGAAACTGATGTCACTTCCCTTTCTGGTACTTGTCTGGCTTTTCCTGCTTCACCAAGTCTCTCCACTTCCCTAGGCAGTCAGAAGTGACAGATAAGAGAATGGAAAGAAACAGAGTGCAAATGTAAAAGGAAATATAATTGCTTCAAGATCCTCTACTGGCTTCAATTTTATACAGTCATTTACAGCTGTCTAAAGTGTATGAACCACTGGCACCCAAGTGAGTGAGTAGGCAATTAAGATTTTGTACTCTTTCACAATCATTCTGCATAGATGCAAACTACTGGATACAGTATGAGACAGCACCAACACACTGAGCACTCTGGCTTCACGACTGTATCACTCCACTGAAAAGGATGCTGCTCTTCCCTGACGTGTTTTCAGAGATCAGACCTGGAAGATACCAAATCCCTGGACACCAATCCAACAGAAGTCCTTAAGTGCTCACCTAACATTGCAAACTCATGCATGTAAATACCTTCATTACTTGCAGCAAGGTATTCTGTGGGTAGAGAAAGCAAGGCCTCAAAACCAGGACAGCTCAGCCCAATATTACTCAACAAGTCCACTGTTCAGCCAAACACTCTGTGTTTTGACAATAAAACTGAAAACTCTTTAAACAATAGTATCAGGCAAGTCAGCATGAAGTTCCGTATTAATAAAATCAAAATCAAGTCAAGGTAAATTGAGAGTTATTTCAGAAGCCCAACTTGCCTGTGACACCTGATGCCTACACAGTGGCCAGACTTCGAGAACAAAGATTTTGGGAAGGGCTCTCCCCACGTGGGTGTGCCCTTCCAGCCTGAGCAGTGGATTTTTTAGGTGAGGCACAGCGTGCACAGAACTGGCCCCACCGTTTAAGTCCTAAGGTCCATTTGCCACGGCCGAGCGAGCTCGGACAGTGACAGTGAAATCCTCAGGACTGCCTACAGCACCCAGTACTAACCGGGGCTGACCCTGCTGAGCATCCAAGATCTGATGGGATCAGATGGCAGGGAGGCATTTAACTGCCCAGGGAACGGTCCCTACGGAGACTCGAACTCAGGCCCTTGGGATTCAGAGTCCAGAGTGCTAACCATTACACCACGGGACCGCCCCTACATACACTTGCTAATGAAATGCAAAACTTTTTCCTTTGGTCAGAGACTGAAGTTCCACCCTGTCCATATAACCACTACCAACCGGCTACCAGGCTGCAGAAAAATGAATGGTGAATGGTTTAAGTTTTAAAGACATGTCTAAACCAGCTACATCCTTCCTTTACAGCATCAGCACAAACAGTGGGACTGGGATCGGCAAAGGGAGGTTTAATTATCCCCCAGCCTTCAGTATTTGTCATTGTAAGAAGGGGTGGACTGGGGAATGCAACCAATGTAGGAAAGCTATGAAGAATGGCTACCACACTGGTAGCTGCAGAGTTGTGTGTGGTCAGATAGCATCAAATTAGATATTAAGTCATTAACTAAAAATCCTTCATTTACAAATGTTCGCGTTTCAATTTTCTTCTGAGCCATTTAGCAGCACATCCCATTGATTTTTTTTAAAATCACATTAAATCATAAAAGAACAGAATTCCTGTTTCTTTATTCATCTTCAGACTTTGATTGTGTAAAATATTTTTAATACATTTTAAGAAACCAAACAAAGCAGAACAATCTTTTTATTTGATCAGTTTGCACTGACTGAAAATTTAAAAAAAAATTGTACTGCTTAGAGGAAAGAAGGGCCTAAAGTCTATGCACAAATTTAAGAAGTATGCATTAGCACTATAGTTCTCAACTTAATTGCATTATTTGTAGCTGTCTAAACACAAAATATGGCTTTTGTAAGAAAACATTTCTTCTGTCTTAATTTAACCTAATAAATTCTTAAAGGGTACCAATGAGACCATCCTCACAAATTGCCAGGCATAGGGCTTGTTTGTTTGCCTCTCATGACAACACATCCCAAAATACACAGCATATTTCAACTTGTTATTATCCGAGTCATCTGCCAAACTGCAGACAAATTGTAAACACTAAGAACATGTTAAGACTATTCAAGCCCACCAAAAAAAAAAAAAAGAAAAAAAGAAAAAAAAAAATAATCACGTCTTGCACAGTAAACTCTGCTATAATTTCCTGATGTAGGTCAAAACTCAGCGGGAAATCACATTGTCTATTTTTATCCTAGTTCACTGGAAGTGCTTTACCTTTCTGTTTTCTTGATAAGCACAGCCCTGAAGATTTGTTCCTGGGGAGTTTTCTCCTTTTCATCAGTTGGTTGCACAAAAGGGTGGACAGCAGCCAAGACAAAGCCCTGCTGGTACAATTCTTGCAGCTGAGCTGGAAGATCACACAAGGAGGAGAGCTTGATTGCAGATGATCCTGGCAGCTCAGCTGGAAACAAAAAGAAATTGGTCAATAATCCTACACTGGACTATCACGTATTTTAAAATCCAGGCTCTTCAGAGTCAAGCAAGCTTCATACTGACCTACAATATTAACACCAGAAGTGACCTTTCCTGAGGCCCATTTTGTATTTCAGATTTTACGCAGGCTTTCTTGGTGAAGGACTTGTATTACACAAGAGACCGGTGCAATTAAACAGATACATTAAAATGCCAAATTCACGAAATAGTCTGGCAGAGATAAAGCGAAGAATTTAATAAAAACAAGGCACTCAGTCAAAAGATATTCTAAGTTTTAGCAGTTGTCATAGTAATGCAAGTAGAGGAGAGTGAGCTGTGAGTCACAAAAACAAAACATGAGAAGAGACAGTCAATGAAAGTAGAACACATCAAATTCATAAGCAATAAACAGAAGCATCCATCTACACAAAAGCTGTATTATCAGAGTAACAGATCTTTGATTCAAAATGCTAATGAGACCAAGTATGTCTCAAGTCCACTTTGGAGATATATTGATAATAGGAACTCTAAGAGTGATACATACCTACGGCCATGAGACACCTTTTAGGATAGGCACTAAACCTTATACCTCAGGGTTTAAGAAAACCTAAGCATATTAGAAATGAGGATGAGACATAGTATATGAAAATAATCCTTTCCCAATGAGCTTACTGTAGGGTTTTATGCCTTCCTGTGAAGTATTTGATGCTGACTCCTGGCAGACACTTGACATACACACAGATACTTCAGTCAGTACAGCAACTGGAGTCTTGTGGGCTTCAAAAGAAAATCTCATAAATCACCTAAAACAACCTTCTATTCTCTATGTCAGTAATTCTTCGTAAGTTTTTCATATCTTATGTGAAAAGACATCTTTCTTTCCTGACCTTTGCCTCTTCATTTCCATCTCTGTTGGAGGACATTTATTACTGCATCCATAACCATGGGAGAGCATACACAGGGTGGTGAGGTGCTGGATGCTCCTCCCTCCCACTGAAACCAATAGGAAAGGGATGTTGCCACAAACACAGCAGAGGTTCCCAGCACCTTGCAGGTCTTTGCTCAGAAAAAAAGCACCGGAGAATAGTTGGTATGAGACGCCAGCGATGCAAAATGAGGTTTCATTGTACTGCTTTTTCCATCAAACTGTGTGGCTACCCTTTATGAATAATTTAAGAGGTTATCAAAAAACTAATAAATATTCAAGCCCAATAATACAGAGGAATAATTTAAATAATAATAGAATAGATGTGCTGGGTATGTTTTTTTCTTCATATAAGACCACGTTCCAGAAGAGGATAATGGAATTTTTTGACCAGGAGTTTAAGATGCAGAATTTTTATTATTTTTGCAAATAAAATGAGATCCAAGCAACATGTACATCGACAGACAATAGGTCTCTACCTTCTACAACAGCATACAGATCACTTCAGAATCATAAAAAGAGATGGCACAATGAATAATGCGTAATAAATAATAAAACCAACTGTTACTTCCTGGACCCTACTGGGGATCAAAATGGGGAAACCCGTATGTTAGAACTCCATTTTCCCTCCTAGTATTTTTGACTACACTGCAAATAATTCAACTGATTAAAAATTATGAAAGCCAGAATACCTTCCTAAATGAGAGGGTTACTTGAACACAATGGAATGACTAAACACTACTCAATAATGTTCATTCTGGTAGTGGTGCTCCAATTTTTAACAATCATCTATGAAAAATCGATGCTCGCATTGCATAGGTACATAGTACCAGGACTCTTCTGAGGATACCTTGGTAAAATTAGTAGGAAGTCTAGCCATTAGCATGGGAGAGTGACTGCTTCCTCCTAAAAGCTAAACATGAGGGGAAAGTGTGAAAATGCATGTAATTGGAGCCTTGGGATGTAACTTGATTAAACAAGAAAGGTAATAGAAAACAGAGAGGGGTGGGATCATCCAGCTGGTTCATCCTATTACCTAGAGGCAGGATCAGTTCTAGTTTAGATATTTCTCACAGTGTTTCTCATTTATTTTTAAAAACTTTAGTCATGGAGATTCCAAAAGCCCCACAAGTCATGTTTCAGCACTTCTCTGTTCTAACCATTCAAAACCTTTTCCTAGCACCTGGCCTAAATTTCCCTCTCTGAAATTCAAGATTACTACTTCCCCATTGGAGTGTTTCTTTTCTGCAGCAGCATTTTATAATTCCTAATACTTGTCATGCCTTAATCTTACTTTCTTTAGACTGTATAAATGCGCTCCTGTTCCCGTTTTCTTGCATTTTCTGTATTTTTAAACAATTTTTATTTCAAGTGTTAGTACGTCAGCTTCACCACAGTGATCCAGCACAAACCTCATCACTGCTCTGTAGAACGGGAAAGCTCTTTAACACTTGTTACATCTCATGTCAATTTACAGCATTAGGCTGGGGGCAGGGAGTGGGAGGGAGGAAATTCTTTTCCCCACGACTAACTGTGGCCAAATGTCCCTGCTCTCAATGAATCGTGCAAACAGCACTTCTCAGGTTGGCAAAACTCAATCAACATGCTCAGCAGTCTATTGCTGAAATAGTTAATGCAAATTATGGACTTAAACAGACTCTGAACAGAACCATTTTAAGCCCTATGGTTAACATAACTTTTTGCTTTGATGCTGAACTACTGCTGAGTTCTCATTGGATTACAGATCCTTCAGAGAGAAACAACAGTTCCTGTTACACAGCTGATGCTCACAAGGCCTCCACGAGTTTCCTGGGTCTATAGACCTGTCCTACGCATTATTACTCTACGACTGGTTTGCGTGATTCAGATTCCTCCCCAAAAATCACTGCCACTCATCATCCTCTGGTTATTTTATAAGATATTTCTTCCAGTATCTTTCTAGGCATTAAGTTGGGCTAACAAACATACAATTCTCCTTAAAGGTAGGTTAAAAATGGACATCACACTTTCCCAGAGAGTTGCATTCATCCTTCAACATTCTTCAACTTCAATGATAAGATCTCAATTATTTCTCCAACTAATTCCTCTGAGATGCATACCTCTAAGTTCAACCTGCTTGAAACCACCTAACTTATGAAATCAGTTGTCAATCTAGTTTTTCCCTACTTTACCTTAGGAAAGTGTTAACATTTTCAGAAAACCTTACACAATTTCCAGTAAAAGTCATTGAAACATTTAGTTTAGTTCTTAAAGAGAATTCTAATCATGCCACTTTTGGAAGTAAAAGGAACACTGAAATTGTGTACAAGGGAGACTTGTATAAGGTAAAAGAGTAAATGAAAAACCAAATAAAATCTCACGTAACACCAGTGCTTACAAGCCTCTATTTTGCAAAAAGATAACGCTGATTTCTTTCAGCAGCCTCCTTGTTTCTCTTGAACTGCAGTTAGCTCTAAGTTTTAGGTTCTGGTCCATGTTTCCCTATTTATTGTTGCACTTCACAACTTGACCTCAGAAGATTCCTTTTTTATCCCGTCTGCATCTAGATGAGTGTGTAAGAAACTTGTAAATGACAGAAGCAGTGTTTTACAATTTGGCTCAGGCTGGAAGTGGAAATAGTAGTGCTTAGTGCTTCTGGAACTGATCACCAGGCAAATTAGTTTGTTGCCTGACAATAAATGAATCTGAGAACACTTCTAGCAATGCTCAGATAAATACAGAGAACTATAGCTTTGAGATCCTACAAAAAGAAACAAAGTTTGCGTTATACAACTGATATCGGTAAGGTGACTTCTCTGAGTCTAGGGACTTGTGCATTCCTTGCTGCTAATGGAAAAACCTGACCAAACACTCACACTGTCCTCATCTTACCACAGAAAAATCAATAAAAGGAGTGAGTTTCCATAAAAATTTACAGGCTGTGTCATATATATATGAAAGGGGTCATCTCTGCAGCTCCAAAAAGCAGTTTATGGGAAACAGAGAAAGGAGTCACAATCTACCACAGGCATCCTGAGGGACTGAGAGCAGGCTGAGAAATATGATTGGAGAGATAGGTATTGAAGAGTAATTGTTCCTCCTGTGTTAAGGAGTGCCTCTTTCCCTCCCAGTGGATGATCCAGGGCTATCACAGAGATCAAACAGTCATTGACCAGCTTCAAACTGAAGCATCTCATATGACCTCTGACAATGGTGCTACAGCCCACACTAAAGAGGTAGATGTAGCACAATCAAATATTAAGAGAAAAGAAAATTACAGCAACTGTCTACAAAAAGTAGGCTGATTTTTCTATATTAAAATAATATATTTGGGTACCTTCGAGATACTTTCAAGTAAGAAAGGCATACTATGCTTTATAAAATAATGCCTGGATTCACCTACTAGCCCATGCTTAGTGATGACAATCAAGAACAGTATATCTTTATAAAATATATACTCAACAAAATTAGATGCTTTCAGCTATTCTGTTTGATAAGCAGCAACTTTCTCTTCCTCATGGTCACATTTGAGACAAAGATAAAAAGAACATTACTGTTTTTTAATTTCCTTTTACTTGAATGATAGCTATGCTCCAGGAAAACTAAAATGTTAAATGCCAAAGTGGCATTTATTTAATTTTGCCTTACTGATATGGTCAAATTTGGGGTCAAATTTGGGTCTTAGTTTCTTGGTGCACATCCTTGATACTTTATTGAAAAGGACATACATACAGTTCTACTATAAATTTCTATTATCCTGTAAGATTTGCTTAGTTTGCTTGCTTCAACAAAACAAATTAGGTGCTGGGATTTTTTGGTATCCATTTTTTAACATGTTTTTCTGGTTAAGCTTTTATTCTCTTATTCCAGTCACAGCTGTTAAAGGCAGAGCGAACCCTTAATGACAGTTCACATTACACATGAAAATGTTCCACAGAAATAATGGGGGCTCCTTTTAACTATTTTTTGTTCCCTTTTTAAGTTTTCATGTTTCTCAGTTTAACATAAAACATTAACTAAGCCTTTTTCATAGAATGATAGAGTGGCTTGGTTTGGATGGGACCTTAAAGGTCATCTAGTTCTAGCTACCCTGCCTTTGCATTAGAACAACCAAAGATCAAATTGACGTGTATGCAGACCATCCACATTCTCCGTCTATACTGGGTACAGAAGAAAGCACTTGCCCAACATGTGACACGTAATGGGGTCTGAAACAAAGACACACTGGCAAACTCAACAGATTCACACTCAAGCGATACAGCAACTCAGTTATGTGGTAGGTGCATGCATATTACTCCTACTTCATAGAACCCCAGAATAGTTTGGGTTGAAAGGACCTTTAAAGATCATATAGTCTAATTGCCACTGCAAGGTGCATGGACATCTTCCACTAGATCAAGTTGCAGAGAGTCCTATCCAACCTCACCTTAAATGTTTCCATGGATGGGGCATCCACCGCCTCTCTGGGAAACCTATTCCAGTGTTTCACCACCCTCATTGTAAAAATTTCTTCTTTAAGTCCAATCTAAATCTGTATTTTTGGTTTTAAAACATTACTCCTACTCCTATCACAGCAGACCCTACTAAAACATTTGTCTCCATCTTTCCCATAAGCCCTCTTTCAGTACTGAAAAGCTGCAATTGGTCATCCCGGGGTCTCACCATAGCGGAGTAGAGGGACAGAATCACCTTCTCTGGCCTGCTGGCCACGCTGCCTTTGATGCAGCCCAGGATACGGTCTGATTTCTGGGCTGTGAGCACACATTAATGGGTCATACTCAGCTTTTCATTCACCCTTCTCAGCAGGGCTGCTCTCGATTCCCTCACCCCCCAGCCTGTACTGATACCTGAGGCAGCCCTGACTGAAGTGCAGGACTTTGCACTTGGCCTCGTTGAACCTCATGAGGTTCACACAGACCAACTCCTTGAGCTTGTCCAGGGTCTCTCTGGATGGCATACCATCCCTCAGGTGTGTCATCTGCAGACTTGATGAGGGTGCACTCAGTGTCATTTGACCAGCCCTAACACGCATCAGCAGGCTCAGACCCTTCAAGAAATACAGTCCTAACTGTTTTAAGTGCAGGTTGAGACTATTTCCCAAAAGTCATTCCTGTGAGCCACTCCTGTTGAGGCACCCATAGCCAGTGAACTATGGAGTCACTTGTGCTCCTCCTCGTACCTCCTCCATCCAGCATCACAAACACTTGCAGGCAAGGAGGTGACTGACAGGGGGGGCACAGCTCTCACTCTCCCCACCACAGGCTCAAAGCCACATAGCTGAAATCGAGAGGGTTGAGCCTGTGAGCTATAAAGAACCAAACACTCAAACATGCTACACACATAGTCACTCCTACTCACTACTTCCACGCACATCCCCTATCCAACATGAATTTTCTGCTGCTGTCCGTCCAAAGCACCCAAATCTCCCTCCCGCACTATGCAGAACACAAAGGAGACCACCTGAAAGACCGTGAACAGACTCCAGGTATTACCATTTACAGTGCTTAACAAATCTAGCAACAAGTACATAAGATGAAAACAAGGTAAAATCAAAATTATGGTCATACAGTAACACAGTTGTTACCCTAACACCATCCACTGACGCCCTGCAGGGCTTTATAATAGATCTAGCTATTTACCTCCTGCCTTTAGTGACTGCTTCATGGAAAATGGCATTAGCTTGCTCTGTTGCACCTCACGCATCCCACCAAGGCTGTTGTAATTGCATGTCTGCTGGCAGGAAACTAAACAGCAACAACGAATGGAGACAATAATGTGGGAAGATAGTATATCACTGAGCATGTGTGTGAGCAGACACATAAACCTGGCTCAAGTCCAGAAAATTTCCCATGTTTTCACACAGGGCACTTCCCGAGCACAATTGTGACTGTTTGTAAAAGCCCTGATCATTCTGCAGAATCGCAAAGCAAGCACACTTCCTCTATTTAGTATGAGGATTGCTGTTTCTTAATTTAATCCTAACTCCTTTCCAGCAATTTTAATCTAATTTAAAGAAATCTACAGCAGACTAAGTTCTAGAAGAGCAAAACGCTATCTTTGTATTAAGGCCAGACAAAGAAATTTAACTGGGAAAGTTTACACTGTCAGAAGATGCAGTTTCACCTACATTAAAACATTTTGTAGGAACATGTCAATTGCAGCAAAGTTTTTAATTTGGGTAATGTTCAGAACTTTAAATGAAAGTAATTCATGCATGTTTTACATAGTCAAAGGGGTTAAACAAGCACAGTTTTTTCAGTGGTTCTGTGAACTTTCGCTTCACTTGAAATTTTGGAATTACCCGTACTACTGGAACCATGGTTTCTTTTTGGAAGGTAGAACTGCAGTGACAGAAGGTGCACAGTCACAACAATTAGGATACATTAACAAACCAGTGCTGCTACAAGCAGCTAGTTTCAGCAAGCTGAAGTGAACGCTGACTGCTAAATGAAGGACCATCCTGCCAGGCCCCAAAGTCCTTGGGTTTCTCTGTGGAGGCCTTAAGGGCTGAAGGGTACCACAGCTCCTCATAGAGAGCTGGGTGAACATCAGAATTCACCTGGATAAAGGTGCAGGGTAACAACCTATTGTGAAGTTTTGGCTTTTGTCTTAATAATGCAGCACAGACTGGAAAAGATCCCCTCTCTGTACTATAAATAAGGAAGTTTTTAAAGCACTTTTCGCTGACTTTTTTAGCAGTTAGTTTGGAACAGCTGAAGGAATCCACATCATCATCCTTTCCAACTATTACAGCTTGGTACGGCAAATTTGCTACTCTGAAGAGTAGAAAGCAAACGCTTACTTGAGTATTATCAAAACACTTACTGACTGATTCTGTGAGAAGGTTATTCCCAATCAGTGTCATCTCCAACAAAAAAAAAAAATATTAGAGGCATCTATTGCAAATTTTTCATTCTTTGTTACAAACACTCCGGAACTCTCTTTCATGAAGCACAACTCATTTGCATGGCAGAACAACGCAGTCATGTTACTCTTAACTATTCTCTCCTCATTCAACCCACAAATAGTTTCTTGTCAATGACAACAACACAAACCTATCAGAGAATCAGAGTGCTTTTAATGAAAATAAAGGCAAACCCACTAATAACGTAACTTAAAGAACACCAAGCAATAAATAGATTTCTGGCAAGTTCTGTGACACGTTCCAAGTAACTGTTACTGAACTAAAACCTACCACATAAATGTTAAAGCAGTATGAACTACCCTAGCACAAAATATATGGTGCTTCTGACGCTATCAAACCACTTGAATTACCTGAAACTCACTAATGCTAGAATTTAATGAGTTAATAGCTCAAGCTTTTGGAGTGGCAACAACATAACCTGCACAATAGTCTCTTTTCCTTCTGAGTGGAGTTTGAGCTTCCATGAGGTGCATACAGAGGTTCCCTAATTTCAAAGAGAGGAGAGAGAGTCTCAGTGGACTACTCTTCAGGCTGTTGGCAGAGGCAAGACACTGGATGATAATATAACACATGGATTTTTCAGTTACGTTACATGACATTCTCGGGTTTTTCTTTAAATCTTCAAGGCAAATACAATAAATGTCCCCATAAAAGAAAGTAAGGATGAATATGCAAGAGCGATCAGTTCCTCATAAATGAAGGATGGCTGTTCAATAAGCTCCTAGTATTTACTTTCAGTGAAAATGTAATAACAAAACCTGGAAATATTCAAAAGCAAAGTGCTGTATCTTAAGAAGTTAGAGGGGAAAAAATCTGCAGGAAGACTGCAAAACTACATATATACTCTTTGAAAGCATGCAAGTATATAGAAGTGTGTGTGTGTGTGTGTGTGTGTGTGTGTGTATGTATGTATGTATACATACATATATTTTATTTCCTTTAGGAAATAAAAGGCACATGCATTAGTCACACTAAGAAAGTACTGAGATAACTTACAGATGTAATGAGATGAGATGGAGTTGTCTGATCAATGTGTTGTCTAATTTAATTGCATTTGTGAGTCACCTTGCTTGTTGTCCAGTCAAAGTTTCATTTCTGTGCCTTGCAAGCATAACATAAATATCTAAAGAACTGTGTACCTTTGCCACAAACAATGTATGATTATACATGGGGTGGTTTCATTTCTGGTGTCTCTGAAAAAAGGAAATACCCAGGCTATCACCTCCACTAAGTTAAGAAACAATGACAAAGCAGAAGTTTAGTTACCTAAATAAATTAACAAGCATTTCTTAAATGACTCACAGATTATATCCATTAGCTTGCCGACAGAATTATGCAAAGTGGGCAAAATTAAGACTACCTACTAAAGGCAAAAAGGTTTAATTATTGTGCAAAAAGCAAACTAAAAGGTCAAAAAGGGGAAGAACTTCTCAAACTGTGCACAGGGGCAAAAAAAACCAAATTCTACCCCTTCTGTACTTGAGTAGCTCTTTGAAATGCTAGTTTTTTTAATTTGTCACTCCCTCCTGCTTGGTTCTACTTCTTTAAATTGATGCAGATGGAATACAGAGACAATAGACAGATAATTTACATTTCACAAATCCAAGAAAACTCCAATTACGTCCAACCAAAAGCAGAAAGTGTTCAAAGTTGCAACATTTTATTCGTGCAGACTTATTACCTGTGTAAGCTCCAAAAGACAAGCATTACTTGTATTACACAGGAGAGAAGGGGTTAATTCTGAACTACAGGAAGGGCCAGCATGTTAAGTCACATGTATTTCCAGCCCCCTAAAAAACCACTGATTCCCTGTCCTAAAGCCCTTAGACACCAAATGAATCTTCTGATGACAATACTTTACCTGCCAAAGTCAAACACTCTACTGTTCATTTTAAAAGCTTAAACAGCAGTGAAATAGGACTTCCCATTACTTCCACCAGTGGTGCAGCAAGTCATGTCTCTCACAGCAAGGAGCCAGTAATCAAATACTTTAAAAGGGAGGAAAAGGCAAGCCATTCAAGGAGCTAAAAAATAGTACAACTTACTGAAGAGATCTTCTTATATCTTAGAAAGTTGGCGGCATCATAAAATTTGGAGGGCTGATGCAGCTTTTTTGCTTTGACCCCTCTCTAACTAACATGCTTGCCATTTTCATAGCACAATGCTAATGAACACTGGCAAGTTTCACAGCTAACCCTGCAGCCCACAGAATCTTTTCATTCCCTCCTGCCCATACTTTTTTTATATGTATTTTGTCTTTTCCTCCTGGCATAACCCTTTCCTTTTCCTCTCGTCCCCTCTATTTTATGCCTCACCTCAATGTTCTTTCCATATTTGTGGCAAATTTTCATTTTAGAACTGCAGAATAAAACACAGAAGTAATACTGGTTTCTTTGCAAATTTCACAAAAGGGAAACTTGCACTGCAGTCAAAAAGCCCACATAAAAAGCATAGAGAATATCCTCAGAAGAAAAAATTGCCTACTTCAATAAGTTTCAAATTATGCAGAATTTATTCACTTTACAGTATACTTTGCTAGATGAGAAAAGTATCTTCTGAAATGTAATTTTTAGCATTTCTTAGCTTTCCAAATCACTATATCCTATTGTCAATAAAGTGGTGAATGTGCTGACTTTTTAAGGAGTTAAAAAGCAGAAAGGTTCATATATCAATCTACATATTTCCATCCAAACCAACTGAGAACAACCTTGAGATTATCGTTTTTAATTCTAATCAAGCAGAGATGAACACAGTAGCTCGCATTCGTTACATGAGATCTTTTATCCATACTCACAAGTTGGTTAATAACTATAAATCTGACTGAAGCCTAGTTTCCAAACTGAAAAATGACAAGAGGATTTCAAACATTTAAGGAAAAGGGAGGAAAAAGAAGTCAACACAACTATGGCTGAATACATTCACTATGATCTGATGCACATTTTTCATGATACACTGATAATGGTGATTAAAATCAAAGACTTGGAACAACTCAGACAAACAAGAAGCTAAAACTGCTATCAAAGTACTACAATCGAGAAGAGGGGGGCGCGGGGGGCTGTTACCCCAGTTCACAAAATAATTGCTGCATATCTTAAGTACATGCCAGGAGAAATAACTGGAAATTAGACAGATAATTTTAAAAATTTGAATTTTATACATTCAGCCTTCAACACAAAGATCTAAATTCTAAATTTACTGACATATCAAATAACCTCAAGAAGAAAGGTTAGGATTTATCAAGATAGCTCTTATTCCCCAAGCCAACCTGTGCAACAGAGAACTGATAGTCTCCAGGGAAACCAAAATCCTCTTGGCAGGTCATGCCTGTATATATTTAATACGTAACACTTCGCATTATATATATGGAAAAGGACAGATAGCTTTAGAAATGCTTGAAGGCTTTATTCAAACATTACCTGCTGGTTTCTGTTTCTTTTCACTTTTTGTCTCCAGTATTTCACATGCATCTTCCCCCTCTAATGGGTGTTTTCAGTCTTTCTCGTAAAATCTTACTTAGGATGATAGTGCATGCCAAGTCTGTTTGATTTTTTTAAAAGCTAGAAAAGGATTTTTTCCAACCGTGTCACTAAAGTCTATATATTGCCCTTTTTGGTATGTTCTCATTTCTTGACTGCATCAACGAATAATATTCCTTTTCTTCAAAAGGCAGTGGTAGATACTAAGCACTTAGTATTTTAAATTAGAATAACTAAAGCATCATAGTGACTTTCATCTTTTTATCTTTTTCCTGTCTGGAAATGCTATAATTTTTAGATAAAGAAAAGACAATTCCAAATTATACGTATTTTTCATCTGGAACGTAACACAGAGTGTAACTTCTCAGTATTCTTTTGATCTCCATTAAATCAAACTCCCCTATTTAGAAAATGCTACAATTTTTCATAAATGTCTGTTAAATTGTTTTCAGCTTTACTGGCAAAACTAAACAAATGTTAAAGTAGCTAAGAATGTAACACACGTTGTATAACTAAACAAGTAGTCTTATTTCAAGGTATATTCTCAATTAGATTTTGGCCCCAGGTTTAGTTATGTTTGAAGAAGTTAGGTAAGAGAATGCTACATCATTCAATTCAGTATAAATAGAGATATTCAGAGGCAGGTAAATTAAATTCAGATGAAAGGGTGTTATAATGCATTTGAATTTTTTTAAAACACATTACCCTGTACTGATCCTAAGACAGACACTTCTGTGGACACCTATACAAGACTCAGAACACACAGCAGCTGTTAAGATTATAAACAGAAACAAAACTGAGCCATTTAACTCCATCAAAATTTTCAGAAAAGCACCGAATTTTAAAAAAGAATAAAAGTAAATTACATCTGGCTTTGTTTCCGATTGCTAGGCCTGCTTGGGGAACTGCAATGAAAAATCAAATGCAAAACATTCTCCAGAAAGTATTTACTTTCCTCTCAGCTTTGCTATCCCACACTTTTACATTCTGTTGCACTGATAACAGGACTACACTCCTACCACTGCAAAATGCAAGAATACCTCTGATAGGGTGTAAGAACTTCATGTGAAGAGTTCTGTGTCTGTACAAAGACAAGAACAAAATTTGACTGTCACAGCAGACCTCACACCACCATCACACACCTTGCTCTCAGTGCCACCAGTAAGCTGTACTGGGAGATCTCAGCTACCCCATAGCAATAAAGTGAGCAATCCAGTTGGAATTTAAGCTCTTCTGGTATTTGCAGCAAAACAAATGTTGAGGAGGAAGATCTTGTGGTCCAAATCCTCACTGTTTAAAACTGTCACAGGAAAACCACGACATGCTTAATGCACAAAGATTTGTGTGGGAACATACGAAAATACAGGGCAGCAGAAATCCCTACCAAGGAATCTCCCCAACAGTTCCTGATTATTTTGGCATGTGGAAGAGCCATGTATTACCCCATCTCTGACTTTTAGAATGATCACATGAACTAAAACTAATTCCAGAAGATACAAAGCTGGAACCATCAAATGGATCAGCTTCATTGCAACGAATTAGGCAATTGCATGAATTAGGCCAATGAGGTAAGGGAGAGTTCCAGCTACACAAAGAGGACCTACTTTACAGTCAGTAAGTTATTGGATCTACCAATTGATTGGTACATGGAGATGCTTAAAGACATGATCAAAATCAGTACGAGATACAACACTTCTTAGTGATTTTTTCCTACCTGCATCACTATAATAGCACCTGTCTATAGTGCTATTATACAAATTCCTACTCAAATTCTTCTCCATTAGCTAATGAAGAGTGATTCCCACTGACAAGGCTTTTGTTCTTCAACCTCACTGCCACAGTCTCAAATTTCCGTTTTTTTTTTTTCTTCCTTCCCTACTCTTGGTTTCCTCAAAGGGAGGAGAAAGAGCAATTATGTGGCTACAGTGGAGCAATGCACTGGCTCACTGGCCAGCGAGCTGTCACCAGGGAGAGGGTGCACATCTTGGTTCTCCTCACCTTTTCTGACAAACAGAGGTCTCTGTCTTCCACCCAACTGCCAGCTCCCATGAAACTAGGAGCAGCCTAATTGTCTTTAAAAATTTCTCGCAAATTGCTCTGAAATTGTGCGGTTATAATTATTTGAAGGAATGAGACAGACAGACTGTGAGCTGTTTTTAACTCTCGTTTCCCTAGGAAACCGGTTCAGAAACAAAACAGAAAAATCCATCGCACTACCACCTACAAACGCTCAAAAAAGAAAAAAATCCTTTAAATATAAGGACCTGAAAAGAAAATCCTGCAAAAGGTATTATAGGATATTGCCTTCTGTAACACCTCCAACAGTGTATTTAATAGTGATAAGGCTTTTGCAGAATATTGAAAATGACTAGCAAGCAATAGTTCACCACTGGCACCTAAAAGCAGTATGTCACTGCCAAACACACCACATCATTTCAACTTGGCAAGAACGCTTGATTGAAAGCCAAAGAGTAGTGGAAAAGACTGTTAAAAGTTAACAAAGCACTTCCCAAAAGTACTGTTTTGTTTTTTTAAGCAAGTCTGCTAGAGCATGGGTGATGGATTTACTGAAGAAAAAAGTTTTTCTTGGCAAAAAAAACCTGCTTTTTTTGCTTAGAGCAAATTTTCCTGTCAGTCTCCAGAATTTGAACTCCTATTCCCTCGTTTCAGAAAAATGTGGCCAGTTTCTGTTTTCAAGTGAAGAATTCCCACACAGTAATACTGATAGCATGTAAATCCATTGTTTAATATGGGTCATGGGAAAATGGCCACAAATTCAAGCATCATTACAATGGCATGACCAAAAACAAATTATATTTCTTTTTTCTTTCTTTTTTTATTTTGCAATAAAATCGTTGTTGCTGCAATTTTGCTTGCAAAGAGCAGCAGAGTATTTTTCCAAGCGTTTATGAGAAGGCATCATTTTACCTTTACTTCTCAGTGTAGTTCTGTCCAAAAAAGTGCTCTGATGAAAACATTTATTGGAAATTAAAAGGAAAGAACTAGAGACACCTCATCTTCAAAGCTGCTACGGAATGAGTTAATGAAGACAATATAATCTAATCCCAAAGTAGTAAGTATTTGCAATAAAGATGTACCAGATGTCCTCTCCAGTGGGGACAGAATTCTTTCATGGTATGAAGGTGGTAATTAAAAAGCATTATGCAGAGCATCTTAAGATCTAAGATTTCCCTTACCTCCTGGATAGGACCCCTTGTGGGTTAGTGACATCAAAAAATTAGTTTCATAAATGCACATTCTTACTGATGAAAATAATAAAACACATAGGCAAATAAACAGCGCACTTCCTCAGCTCCCTTTACAAGGAATAGAAAATAAACTTTATAGGTGGCACAGTGGTGTGTGATGATGCATACTCATGGTGAGCACCCAACAGAACTGCTGGCTGTTACTCCTGTCAGCTCCTGCTAGCACAAGCAATACCTCAGGGCAAACCTGTGGCAGAACACAAAGCGCAGTGCCTCCATGCCCTGGCTAGTAGTGTTTTCTCACTGTTCCTAATAAAGCAATCCAAAGAGAGGTCACAAGCAGCCTCACATGGCCCTAACTCCCAACCATATGACAGCCCACACCACTTTGAAGACACTTTCACTTCTCCCCAGTCCTAAGCAGGTTCTGCAAAACAGAGAACCATTTGTAAGTTCTTTTATGTCAAGAAAGGCCAGACTTGCTACTGGCTAATAATGAAATATTACTGATAAAGTAGTCTGAGTTTCCAATATTTCTGGAAGGGTTCTCTGGAAGTATCTATTGATGAGAAGACCAGTTTTCCACAAAAATTTAATATTAAAAAAAAAAAAAAAAAAAAAAAACTAAACAAACAACAAAGACAACAAGTAGTGCAAGAGTGCAGCTTGAAAACAAAGCCTTACAATTATAAAGTGTTGTATTCAGTGAACATGTGGTGAAGAACAATGAAAATAATCCCAGAGAATCTGTACAATTTTATCTATTTGATCACTTGAAAGACTTCATCAAGGCATTCAACCCAGCTGGAAAAAGAGGGTAGAAGGACTGCAGAGAAAGACAGATGCTGCATCTGAGCTGAGCATTCCTAAGTAAACAAACAACAAAAACAAAACAAAACAAAAAAAGTAATTCTGACACAGTTCCAAACTTTATGAGACAATAACTTAACAAAAGACAGATTATTTTGTCAATCTCTTTTTGTTCTTTTGTTTTGTGATTTGAGATAGAAGAAGATGCTAATTTTTTTTTGCTTACTAATAATCTGTACAATAACTGCTAGTGAATTAACCCATGCAATTTAGCACTATTTGTCAATTCTTTTATCAGTTGTTATTAAGAAATTCAGGAAACAATTGTTCAAATAAAGGAACACTGCAGAGGGCTTAGCAACTGAGGAGCTACAGCAGTAGACTGCTGTTTATTTATCTTTCACCCATAACTATGTCTTGGCTTATCTTTATAAAAAATTCCATCGTTTTATTTGTAAACCTCATACCTCATTCTCTTTCAGATTTAAGGCCTTTTATCAATGCATTTGAAAACACATGGCAACTTTAGGACTTCTCACATCCTTGATGTCTTTAATTTTTTATGTGCCACATAGTACGTAAGCAAAAGCCTCTGTATTCTCAGACTGAGATGAACTCTTTCAACTGATGACTATTTAACAGAAACAGATAATATTTTTGCAGTTCTTAACTCACCTGATGACTGTCAAGCTTGTCTTTTGTGTGTAGATCAAGAGCTGCAGCTCACAGCAAAGGCTTAATGAGATTCTCTTCCCCTTGAAAGGAATGTTTCTTTCAAGAAAAATCTGTAGCTAATCACTGTAAGTCTCAAGTTGAGAGGATGATTATTTGGGAGGAGAAGGCAGCTGAGAGTTCTGCACAATTCAACTAAAGAGAGCTCCATTTACATGAAATAAGCAGGTTTAGCAGAAAGCAATTCGCTGGGAATCCTTAAACTTGCAGTTCCTGTGCAAGACCTTATCACTGTGCATGGGTTACCACTTACCAGTTCACTACAGCGGCTGCTGAGCAAGCGTCAAACTCAGCTGAAACTTCTCATATGCCACATTGTACCTCAGGAACTCCCTGACACTACTGCTGATCTTAAGTTTATCTTCTAGCACAGTGTGTCACAAGTATCAAATCATTTGCAAAAGCATGACTGCACACAAACCAAGGGTTTGCTGGGTGTGCAAGTTATATCACAGAAAGCAAGTTGCAATTTCACACAGTAATTGCATCACTTGGATTCCTCTTCAGTCCAGGATATTACATATTTGTATGGCTGCAATAAGATGAAACCAAGTCAGTGAGACTTTTGTTTAGTGTTTAAGGTACTGGGCAAAAAGACACAATAGATGCCAGGGTTTTGCCAAGACAGCCGAATGAGTGCCAAAGGAGCTAGCTTGGGAACTGGAATCAAGGCTAGCACAGTGTTTGGCAAATGCTAATAAGTTCTTGTCCTCTACATAAGCCATGAACATATTTCCAGACTGCCTCACTGCTTAAAGAGAAGGCCACAATCTGGAGGCCTGGATCAATCTTTATCAGCATTGTAATATGTTATGGCTGCAAGACAGTAATGTTCAAATGGTATTTCACCAAATTACTACACTGAAGAGTTCTGAAACTGCTGCTGACTAGCCATGACCCAGCAAGCACCTGGAGTGCAGGACTAAACTGAGACCCAAAGCAAAAAGGTGCATTATACTAGGCCAAATGTGCTATGTCTGCTTGCAATACATTCACATCTTGTACAGACTTACCAGGCTACGTCTCACCTGTGCACATACAAACAAGCACTGAAAAGCAAGACAGTAACAAAGGTCTCAAGTAGATAACGTGCATTCATGGGCATAAGATCAATGCCTGTCTCTATACAAAGTCAAGGTAAAGAAAATGCAGGTCTGACATTCACACACAACACCCGTGCAAATGCCGTAAGAACACTAACCTGCAGAACAGTTAATGCTCGAGACCCAATCATTAAGGTTTGCAAACTACAATATTTTGCTGAGTACAATATTCATAACCCTAATTTAAACTGCAATCACAATTATGCTTGTTGCTAAAGCAACAATTCTATGTATTTACAGAACTAGGCAAAGAAAATCAGAAATCCTGCAGTTTCCATTCACAATAGACATGACAGATTTAAACTACATAAATGTTCTCAGGTTATTCTTCAAACAAGTATCAAATTGAATGTTGATTTTTCCTAGAAATTATAGGGTTTTGAGGTTTAAAGTAACCTCTCCCTTTTCAGTAATGAAATAAGTCTAAGACACTCATGGGAGGTTTTTCATGTCACTTTCAGATTAAAAAAAAATAAAATAAAGAAGTTGTCGTGAAAGACCCACAATGGATCTGCATCCAGAAACGTAAGTTGTCTTCTTCAGTAAAAGATCATGTGCCTGCCCATGCATGATACCATGGGTTTTATTCAGGCAAAACTCAACAGCAAATCTTGTCAGAATGACTGCCACAGACCCTGTGGGGTTCATTGATACAACAAAAAGGCATCCCTCTGGCACTGGAAAGCTCCCAGAACACTGAAAACTCAAGCAATGCCATGTCTTCTCTTCCTGCTTAACACATCAAATGATATCTGTCCCTCCATTTTTACAGTCACCCAGGACCCTCAAGTTTTTTTAGTTTGTGAGTTTAGCTACTCCTGCCCCTTGATATTCCTTCCTTGTTTTATCTATTTTCTCCTGATGGTCCCTCCTTTCTGAAGATTGTGCCTCCTCTTCCCACTGTGTGTGAATGCCCACATCTATCCTGGCAGCAAAGTGAGCAGGGCACAGTAAGTGTCACACCAACACCACCCTCTTAGGCTTCCAGACACAGGGAAGCACTGCTGTGACGTCCCTTCTCTGTCCAAACACAGGGGAATACAGCAATAGCATTACACACAATGTTTGGGGTCTCCATGTCCACGATCTACAACTGGTCCAGGCCAAGGTAGTTCTACCTCTTTGGAAGACATAGCAATAGGTGGGAGAGACCGCCAGGGTAGTGCCCTCCCTTTCTGCACTCATGAAAAGTCACCTGGCCACGCACCTCCTTAGTGGAGGAGCAGCACCAACATGGTTCTGCTGCTGGAACTCCTTCTAGCCCTGTGTGTTATCTGCTGCAGAGATACCCACAGCATGGATGCATCATTTGTACTTGGTGAGATTCTATTCAATGGAAGAATGTTGGAAGATTTGCTTTTATTCTCCATTTCAACATGCAGCCTGCAGACAGGGTGTATACCTCTCACGTCCTCCCCATGACTGTAGGTGCAGTGCCAGATGCCAAAGCTGGGCCAGTTTTTGCTCCAGTTAATTCTCTAGTCGTGCTGGTCCACTGGGGAATGTTTATGGCGTAGGCCATATCAGCACCACATCACCCTTCTTCCTTGTCTTTGTCCCTGCTTCTGAGGTTCTAGATCCCACTTTTCCTCCTTTGCTTTCCTTATAACTTTTGGGCCATGTTAGTCTTTTCTGAGAATAAGGCTGGCCAAGGTATTGCTTGAACTCTCTTCCTGACCCACTGGTGTTTAGCTGCAGCTGTGCCTTCCCCTGTGCTTTTTCGGCGGAGAAGCCTAAAGCGTCTGTGTTTTCAGGGGCGAAGCAGCAGGAGAGCTATGGCAGGGAGCCTGGGCTAGGGATGCTATAGCTCATCACAAGGCTGACAGATATCTTGATAGCTGCATTTTTTTTGTGGGAAAGAGTGTGGAGGCAGTTTCTAGGATTGAAGGATTCTGGCTATGAAGACCCTTTGGAGCTTCATACAAGCTGACATGTCAGCTGAGTGTTGACAGCCTATCAAGCAGCTGACAGGGCATGGTCCTTCTCTGAACAGGGTGCTTCAGCCAAAAGCCTAGGAACAGGACTGGCAGGCCATATCCTCTGCAAGCTAGAAGAAAAGCAGGGGAGGAACAGATGCTTCCCAGGGAGAGATGCATGTTTTCTTGTTGAGAGCAGGGGAGAGCTGATCTCCATACTGCAGGACTTAATCAGACTGTACTACCGTCCTTCCTTCTCCTTAAAAGTCTCTCCCCTTCAAGCCAGTGGAGCAGAAGGGCAGATTTTATCACAGTTCCTTTTGTCAGTTCTCCTTCCCTTGTCACTTCTCTTAAGAGCAGGGCACAAGTTTGACCCTCACCCCTCCCTCTTCCTGTATGGTGGGCTGCTGCTTCTTTTCAGCCACGTTTTTCCTTAGCAAAGAGCTGAGTCTGAAGCCTGTTATGCTTCCTGAGGGCCACAGAGCCAGGAGATGAAGGCATCTGCCAACAGGGAGAAAAAGTCAAAACAGGCATTGAGAGTCAGCCAAGAGAAAAAGTAACTATGCCCACGCAGGAGGGATAAACAGTCAAATGCCACCAGGAAAAGAGTGAAACTCCTCACTTCTAGACACTCAGCTACACTGATCCTCTCTGCAAAAACAGTGTTTGGAGTATGACATTGCAGACTGTGAACAAGACTTTGCCCACTGCAAACTTGCCCTCCCTTCCCAAACTGACCAGTCACTGACCATGAGGTACTTGCAATCATGGGACTCCATCGGGTGACAGCCACATCTATGAAAGGAGGTTTGGACTTCCACATTTTCATCCAGTGATGTCAAAGTCATGGCAGTAGCTTGTACAACTGCACTTTCTGAACTACCACACCATCGTCAAGTGCAGAGAGGCAATCACTAGCCCTGTCACTCCAATTCTGTGTCCCACACCCATGGTACCCTCCAGGGTATGTAGGGCAGAGCACACAAAAGACTGAAAACTCATGAAGGTAAAGCATGGTCCATGTCTTCCTCTCACACAAAGGTAGGGAGGAAGCACGTGGGAGGCAGCTCATCTGGAGTGTGCTCATAGAGCAGCTGCCACAGCTGCCAGTGGCAAAAAAAAGGTCAGGAGAAGTTGTCAGGCAGTAGCTGTAATGGTAGCATGTACAAAAATGCAGGAACAGAAAACAAACACCAAACAGATGTAGAATAGAAATTAAGATGCGTTTCTGCATGTGAAATCTCTTTACAAGCGTCACTGGCAGAGCAATGACAAGCACAGTCATATGTGTGAGACAGACATGGGGACAAAACAGCACCTCCTGGAGTGTCCCCCAGATACCTTTCCTGCAGGCTGCTTTGAAACACATGCAGTGGGATCTCCAAGCTACAGGAAGACACCAACTTTTTTGTCCAAAGTAAAACCCTCAAAACGCATTTAATGCAGTGGAAATCCCCCAGAAGCAACTGCTCTAACCTGGCTGTCTACGCCTCTTGCACCACACTACTGGCTTAAGATAACACACAGCCTGATACCAGCCAGTGCTCTGCTATGGGGACCCTTGGGCCTGACCCACCAAGACACTGTTACAGGCTATGTGACATAGCTAAGTGTTGGCACCATTTCCATCACAATAAAGACTCTTTGTTCTTCATACAGGAAAATGAGAAATATAAATGGAAACATAAAAACTTCCCAATCAATGTGCATCTACTTTCAATATGAGTAAGAAAAGTGATTTCTCAACATCAAGAGCAGCTGACACCACAAGGTCCTTTTTACTCTCAAAGGGGGTACCCTCCACTCAGGATTAACCAATTCTAAACCTTTCATCTGCACGAGATTTTAGCCTAACAACAACTATTTATTTTGTAAATGTGTTAAGACCTCCATTACAATATTGCATAGACTTTGTTTATCATCTTTTATCTGGATGACGTCCAGGAATTAGCAGTAACAAGTCCTAAAATGACTAAGCAGATTACTATAGAGATAACTCCTAATCACTTCTCTCCAATAATAAAACCATGAGCCATTTGTTATTTGAAGTTACAAGCCACTGCTCCAGTTAAACACAGCGGAAGTTTTGTTTCCAAGAAAACAGGATTGGGCCCCTGTGGCTTGAGGAATTTTACCATTCCATCAGAAATGCCTGTCCGCCAGCCTTGCAGAATGTCAGGTCTGGCTCCTTAGCTCTTGAAGAGCATCAGGAGGATAAAAACCACATGAAGATCGGAAAAATGTGCAAAGTCAGAGACCAAAGAAAAGACACTGCCACTCAAAGATCATGTGCAGTTCCTAAGCTGATGACAGAAAGAAAAGGTTTCTTTAAGTAGAGAGCTCTTTTTAGACATTTCCATGATGCAAGTGAATTATAGCATTCATGCATGTGTGATGTACGGTAAGGAACTATTGTAGGAGCTCAGTAACTACATTAAGCAGAACCTTCAGCCAACACAGCAGATACAGTCAGTGACCACACGGTAAGAATGGAGTATTATAGCTCCCCATCTTCAAGTCTAAGAATGGGTGCAGACTAGAACAGTTAGCACAAACATGGCTATTGTGGCACACATTTTTTGACAATGTGGAGCCTGCATAAATAAAAACACCCTGCAGATGTTCCTTTCCTCCTTAGTTCATTTTTGTTTCTTAGATACACATTGCCTAATTACAGATGCAGAATCCACACAGAAAATTTGGCTATGATATCACTAGATGTATTGGGGTGAGACACCATAAAAGCATCTAAAAGAAAACTATGTTTCCAATCACAAGTTGAAAATACAGTTCCAAAACACAATCATATTCTTTAACATATTTGAGATAGTCAAATACATGTACCATACTGTATCTAAGCTTTCATCTAGTCTATAATGTATTATTCCAACAAAAAATAGCAGTGCCACAATACAGCTGGATCTTGACGGGACAGGCAAAGCCAGCAAATTTTACACTTTTTCCCCATTTGAAACTATATGAATGGTACAGTTTTTCTGCAGGTACGTAACTGTTAACATACGGGCTAGGAGATTTAATTCATTATATTGATCAGCTTCTTGCTTTAGATTCAATGAGAATGGTGCTTTGAAGGCCATGATCTAGCCACCAGCACAATGGACTGTCCAGGACCTTTTCCCAGTTCTGCCACAGTCATCACAGGACTTTAAATAAAGCTCTTTGTACCTTCTGTTGTAGTACAATTAAGTGTAGCCATAAGCAAAACGTGATTGAAAATTCCTATCTCTATGAATTAAACATCTCAATAATATAAATGCATATACAATACATGTGTGCCTATATATTGCAAACATTTTAAGTGTACAGATACTGATAAGCTTATATATACAGAAGAAAAAGTGTGTGCATGCACAGAACAAGGATCTAGGTACAATAATTATGGAAAGCAAAGCTTCTATTTAGAAACTAAACTATGTCTAACAGTTTTCACTTGAGCAAAATTTAAAAAACTGTAAAGTTCAAATCTAACAACTCTTTAAAGCAATTACATTTATGATGTAATTTATGGCATTTATTAAACTCCTAACATATGGAATGCTCCTTTTATGTCAAACTGCAAGTTTTCCAAGACACACAAATAAGTTTTATAAACTGCTACAGCAGGAACATTTCACTTCACTGTGACTTAACAGTGGCAAATTCCGCAGGGTTACGTATTGCCATAGACTAATTCACTTGAAATAGAAAACCAAGAGAAGCCAAAAAATTTCATGTCTTCATGTTTGCGTTAATAGAAAGGACCAAAGCCCAGATCCAGCAAAACCCTTATGCTGATTCATTATACAACGTGCATATAACCAAACTAAGTGGAATGGGATACGCACACGGACAGAGCTTTAACAAAGGGAGAAGCATTAGAAGAATGTGGGCTACACAGAGGTGATCCCTGGCCTCATCTGCTCCTCATCCTTCTGCTCTGAACCTGCTACATACCAAGCTCCTCTGAAGCAACCTTTTAGTCAGACGATATAGATGCAGTCTGGTTCAAGTTATCACATCTCATAAATAACCTAACAATATTTTACCAAGCTAATTTTATTTCATCGCTCCTGAGGACAAAAGAGTGGTAACAGACCTGGTCAATTTGAAATACAAAACTCAAATGCTGACTTAATTTGCTTACAGAAATCAAAACAGAAAATTAAATAACATTGCCAATGGGGAAACATTTCCTTTTACTAGTCTTAAATCAAATGACACCTGAAAATGCAGAGTTGCAGGTTTTGTTCTTTTTTCATCATACAGCCACTTTCTTGCAGAAGTGGGTTGGTTTTCATTATGTTTGGGGGTTTGTTTGTTTGTTTTTAAATGAATGGTGAAGAGAAACAGAAAGCAGAAGCCCGGCATAAATAACTGCTTAATATAATATAAAAATTACCAACAGAAACCAATGGTAAGCACTGAAGTCAACAACAAGTACTACATTCTGTAAGAAAAATCATCTCCTGATACAAAATGCATACATATTTTACAGGAAAAATGCTCCACTATCCTCCACTTGCACATTTTCCAATGTATGACACTTCCAATTTCCAAACAGACCTCTACTTTCTCCCTGCAAGGGGAAAAGTGAGGCATTTTTTATTAATTTAAGTCTATGTACAACTGAAATTTAATTTCAAATTCAAAAAAATTTCAGGATGGATATAGTCTTAACTATGGATTCTAATATAGTAATGTCCTCCATAAAGGTTCACTAACACATTATTTATGTCTTGTACTAGAAAACCAGCAATAAAAATCAAAAGCCCAGCCACTCCAGTTTTAATATGACTGTAATAAGTGTTTCTTGAGCAGTATAACTGACTCCAAAACATTATGGTAAAGAATCCATATGCTTGTCAGAACTTGAAAGATACACTTTCAAATTAAATATATATGTATGTATATATACACACACACACATATATCTGTATGCACACATATATATGCACATGTACACGAAAATGCCTCAAATCAGAATCTTTTATGTATGCAGCAAATTTGTTATACTGGGAGTACTGTCAGGAATGCTGGAATGTAACTAATAATCTTACCTTTAAATAATTTTCTTCATTTTGACCTTTTTTTTCACTAAAGAGACAAATTCTTGACAATCAGGACAAAAACCATATGCCCATGTATTCACATTGTAACTTAAAAACTTCTCTGGGACATGTGAAGTATTGCTATTTTTCATTCCATCAAAACATCTGGATTTTAGTGGTTTCATAGCACAAATGGCTTGTTCAGAGTATAGCCTTTCCCCATTTAAAAAAATTTATACCTCGATTTCATTCTCATCACGTGGCTAGCATATGTTTCATGCCAACTTTATTCAAGGCCAAAACCTGTCGCAACTCATCAGGCCAGTGAATTACTATAGGAATGCAAAGCAAAGAAAAAATAAAATAAAATTCAATCAAGTCAGTCAAAAAAATTCCCCTAAATACCAAAAAATTCCACAATATTCTGAGAAGTGATGAAATAAATTACTATCAGATTCCTGATTTCTCTCAGAAGGTCATCATAATGGAAAAGAGGCGGAAGAAAAGAAATAAAGGATGAATAAGTTAGCTTAGTTTCTCTATGATCTGTCGCGCAAGCAAAGTTTTCCAAAATCAGTAGGTCAGGTAAGGGCAATGAAGGAATGAAGATTATTGAAATATTTCTCTTTCCAACAAAGTAACAAAACAACAAAACAAAACAAACCAGCTTACCCCATGGAGGCATTGTTGAAAACACAGTTGCTTTAAATTAAGGCTACTCCATTTGCCAGCATGTCCTCCTGAGGCTTGCTCACCATTTGCCTTATTTCCAATAAAATTTGGAGATAGTAGAGGTAGAATATTATAATTATTCAGCTGCTTTTATATATAAGGAGAGGGATGCAAAATAAAAACATTTTTTTACTTTTGGGTAGGTGATACAGTCTTTTGGGTTTGATTTTTTTTTTCCAGTAGAGGCCTCAAGTGTATACAGATAGACTCTAGTTTGTTTCTCCCAGCGTTCCAGCAAAAGGTTTGCCGCAACATTAATCTCATGCTTCTGCCTTTTACTTTCCTCAAATTTTTCTATTGTTATAAAATTCAATCACTGCCACGTAACTTTAGTACTGTCTCAAAGGCAGTGGAGAAGGCAACCAAACGAGCAACTGTGAAGCAAGGATTTGCCAGCAGAATGCCAAAAAACACTCCAGCTGCAGACAGAGCTGCTGTGCACCTTCTCCCAGGCACTGCCCCCTCCTGCCGCACAGCACCACTGGGAGTGGCAGGTCTCTGAGGCAGAATGACTCTGGGGGAGACAGAAGAAATGACCAGGGCTTGAAACCTGTCTGAAGAAAGCTGCTGAAGTTGAAGATAACACAGCAGAGCACTCAATGTTATAGAAAAGCTCCAGAGAAAAATGAGTACCTGCTTGCACTGCCAAGCTCCCTTTTCTTGTAAATAAGGCCTAGCATAAGGATACAATAAAATACTCTGAAGCCACTCGTAATTTAACATGGCTTATTCTAAAAACCCAATGAAGTAGAAAACCTGTGGAAAAAATGATGTCAGGATATATATATACACACAGAAAGGGCTAAAGTAGATTCACAGAAGACAGGCTTCACAATCCAAATGTTCTTTTTACACAGCTACGAGCACTTCATTTTTAGAAGCTTTTGAATCCACAGACATAGGTGAAACACTTGTTGTTAACTCTGGTTATCTACAGAGGCTACTTCTCAGCAAAAATGTAAATGAATCAGTAATGCTGTCACAAAGAAAAACCTGGAACGACGTAACACTACATATGGTGACGTGAGGCTTGATACAGTCAATGACTAGAATAGCGATGGAGCTGCATAGTTGCCCTGCCAATCCTGAGAGCACGTAGTCATAGGTGGTACTAAGGAAAAAAAAGCAGGAAAAACAGATCCACTCCCTCCACATCTGCCTGTGTGCAGACATCTTCAGAGACTGGCATGATGGGAATACAACATGCCGAGGCAAAACTCCATAGGAGCTGGAGAGCTTACGCTATTTGGCAAACCAAAGAATCTGACAGACATACTTCTACTCACAGTGTCTTTAAAATCATGCCTCCTAAAATCATAATGAAACAGTCTAGGATGAGTAAGAAAAATGTACAAGTGTGCTTTACAAAAAACTTACCTATCCATTTAATCAGATTTGGAAAGTTTTTATCTTTTGCTCTGTGCCAGACATCCTCTGTGCCTGAGGCAAGCCACATTGCTACCACAGCTACTGATTCTTCCTCCACAGAATGCCAAAAATGAGACTTTGTGAGGTATCAGGAGAATGCACATGCTAAAGTCTGGGAGGCACTCAGACAGAACAGTGATGAACATTCCAGAAAAGCCCACAGAAGCATGTCCTCAATATTAATTCATTTTCACTAATGATACAACTTGCAGTACATCTCAGTAAAAGCTGTCAAACTATCAAAGGACATAAACAGTTCACTTTGAAATAAAAATATATAAACATGGAAACAACTGCAATATATAAACATGAAAAAAATTCCTCTACCATTTCCTTGGTGCTTTCAATAACAGCAGTGCATTCCAATTAGTGTATCAAAAAACACAGGAGAGTGCACATGCTGGAGACTCGCACTAGAAGCCTGCAAAGACAAAATACCTCAACTCTCACACTGCCTACAGAAGCACAGTCCTTGTCCAAACCCCCTATTCTAAACCTTCACGTTTTTCCAAATTCCAGCTTACTTGCAGCAAGTTTTAAAAACCAAAAAATTCCCATTTACTCTGGGCTGACATGCTGAACTGCACAGGAGGTGTCACATCAATCTGCGTACCAGCAGCTCTCTGTCTCACACCATGAGAGACGCACTGCTTTGGCTTTTCCTCTGACCTGACTTGCAAAACAAGACAAGTCCCAGGGCAAAAGCACAGAGGCTCCACCTGGCATCCTGCCAGCTAGCTGGAACAGATTCTGGGACTGTGTTGTTTTATATATAGCAAGAAGCAGGTCCCAGCCTTCTGCTCAAGCTTCACATTTCCAAATGGTGTGAGGAGTAATTGCTTGTCGAACAGGCTAATTCTGAAGTGAAAGAGGGCACAGGTGAGCAATACTGGCAGTGATGCCTGATGTCAATCAGCAGAGAAAGAAATGAGTGGATTGTCATGTCAATTAAAACAAGACTATTTCAGTCAGAAGAAAAAAAATAAGCTAAAAATTGCATGAGCCTGGACCTTCACTCCTTTGATGTTCTAGACCTTCAGTACCACCCACTATCCTGTTTACATCTACATGGGTGCACCTGTAAATATATCTAACTGCGTAAGAGTTATTTAAGGCAAGTTAGCAAAACTGAAAACGGTAACTTCAACCTCTCAAAATACCCAAGAGAGCACAAAGAGCAGAAGGGGAGGAAGAAAAAAGATCACTAAAGTACATAACCTGGCAGACCTGAACTTCTTTTACCATATGAAGCTTGGGTAAAATGCAAATTACAGAAACAATAGTATCAGAGTAAAAAACCCTGGGGGGGGGGGAAAAACACCAAAACCCCAAATCAACAAACCAAAAAAAGGAGGTGGGGTGTAAAAGAACCAAAAATCTGACAACATATAACTAGCTCTAAGGTTAAAAATTAACACAAAATTCTCACTAAGCTCTCTGCATGTAAGCATTATGACTGAAGAGAATGCATTTAACTAAAGAAACTGAAGACATTTTAAAAACTGAACAACTGTTCAAAAAACATTATGGAGCAATTAACATGTTAATTTGAATAGGAAAAAAAAAATCTACAGAGAAATATTGTGTACTTACTATCATTTAGAGTTGTGAAGTCCAAGAATCGATATTCATAGCAAACATCTATCTTGGTTTCTACCTGGGGCCTCTTCAAAGTTGAATAGATATTACCAGGTCGTTTTTCATCATGCTTCTCTAGTTTGTTCAATCCACAACCCATTTCAGCAGCTCCTGATGAAGAGGTAGGGAAACAGAAAAGGGAAAATGCTGAAACATGATTAATTTTGACTTTTCTCTTTCTGGTTTCATGCCCCACACTAATACGTTATGGTGATTTTTAATTTTTAAATACAACCTACCTAAAAACTGTATGAAGTAGTATAATTAGATAAATGCTCAGATAGTAATCGAAGTATATACTACTCCTATTAACCCTCAGGCATGCTATTATTTTATTAGAAAATTGACAGTTTAATGCATGTATTTTGTATCTTTCAAATGCATTCAATAGTATACCCTGGAAGACACATATTCCATTCTAAAAAGTAGCTGAAAATGCAAAATAACTTCCTAATATAAAGGTTGACAACTTAATAACAATTTCTATATATGCAGCTAATACGAGAGGAGCTACTATTAACTTTTACACAAATCTCTGTAACAAAATTAACATCTAGCCTTCTAATTCAATGGAAAAAGCAGGTCTGCAGAGAACTATGAGCATTACAAAAACTCACTTCCTCCCACCTCATTTTTTTATATAAACCACAGGAAATAATGGCACTTTACAGAAGCCATCCTCAAAATGAGAGGCACATGGTCACAGAACCAGACTAGATAAATCTAGTTCTCTTTAATAAGCTGCTAATCCACAACATTTTAAAGGATTACTCCTGACAACGACTCCTGCTACACAATAAATGTTTCTCAATATCCTGCATATTATGGCTCATCTGAACATGAAAGAATGGAAGAATTGCTTGGTGAAAATATTCATATGATCCAAACTCTCTCATTTCTCTAAGTGTTGGTGGGACTGAATCAAATTATTTCAACCAGCAGCAAGTATGAAATTATAAAGTCACACCAAATAGGCACCTGAAGTTTTTCATTACAACCCACCCACCATCCAGCCTCTGCCTATATGGAGAAACTCATGCTTCGGGGATGGGGAGGAAAATGCAGAATTCACCCTCAGTGACAAAGAATGGCTCCCACAGGCCACCCTGCACACCTCACGGCATGGGATCCATGCAGTGTAAACACACTGCATGGAGCATCAGGAAGACCAATGTTACAGCCTCCCTGCAACCTCTGATGGACAGCAACGAGTACCTAAAAACCTTCAGTCACAGACTAGGGCTGCCTTTACCTTGAGAGTTTAATAAACCTAAAGCAAAGAATGAAAACCTTGTTCAAGTTCCTCGTCATCAAAGAGCTGCTTTTAAGTTTGTGCCACACGTCCATCCCCAAAATGCTTAGAAAGTTAGTCACATTTCCAGCCCAAATCTATTCGGAATCTACTTGAAGCAATTTATTTATACTTAGACTGTGCTTTAACTTCTATACTCTTTTGACTCCCTCATATTTCCTTGTGAAATCATTCTTAGCAATAGTTACCAAATTCCCTTACCGTATTTCGCTAGGGTAAATGTTCTCAAGTCCTTTCCTGCCACTGCCAAGACAGGATCACTGATCCCTTCATCACCCCACTCACTCATTTACATCACTGTTCTCATTTCCTTACGTGAACACAGGTGACCATGTGCTCAAAAGGAGATCTTTAGGCTTATTAAAATAACATTGATGCTTTCCTGTCTCTACTGCAAATAACACAACTACAGTGCACCTAAGATCATCACCCACAGCTGAATCATCACATTCACAGTTTACTGTCAACTTCCCAGCAGACAAAGAACCCATTTCTCTTGATTTTCATCCAACACAGCCAACTGGGAAGTTTCCAACTCACCCCTCATAACTCTGCTCTATTCCTTTGCATTTCCACTGCTCAGTAATCCCATTCTCCTGCACCCCTGGAAGAAAGAGCTGGAAGTCTTTCCAGGCTCAACAATACTACCCACCTTCTTATCATCTACAGAATCCACAGCTGCACACCTACATCTCCTTGCAAAGTCACTAATAAATAGATCAAAACTGGACTGACTGACACATCAAACTTGAAAAACGCAACATAGTAAATACTGGATCACACAAAATCTGGAAACAGAAAAAAACATTTGCTAGAAAGATGTGCAGCATCAAGAAAAATGGATGATGTATCACATGTTCCTGAATATTTGGTGGATTCATGCAACAGAAAACAACCTTCCCCTATTATTTTCAGACAAAAATAAAAACTACTCTATTTTAACAATTTCTGTCAATGAAATTGAGGTTTGGGGATTTTTTTTTTCATTTGGCATTTAAGGTTGAAAATCCTCAGGATCTTTTTATTTTCCCCAATGTAATAACATCTACCTTTTTTTTTTTTTTGGTAATGACAACAACTACCATTAAGAAAAGGATTATTCTTTCATATATACAGCAGGTTCTTTTGTTTGCCTGTGCAGTATTATTAGGTCCAGTTTAAAATGTTGTTGTAACACATAAATGTATATTGCATATTAATGAGCCTAAGAAGACACTAGGCCTTTTTCCATGAACTCTAATGGAACACATGCAGCAGTATGCTTCTGCTAGTGAGGAATTAAGATAGCAGTAAGTATTAGAAAGTGTATCAAATCTCCTGTTTCAGCAACGGCCTGGCAATTCTTATACACCATAAGTACATAGCACAGCATTTCGTAAGGAAAAAATTCCATTTCAGAGGTCATTAGGCTGTAGCTCCTGCAACCTTTGGTTACACAAATAGTGTGAAATCCACAGGACTCTTCAGACAGTGACAGCAGAAGGAGGCCTCAGGGACTCAGCATTTCATATCGTCGAGAGTTTCGCATTCTTTCCTAAATTGGGGTGAAAGTGCTAGAAAACATAAGTCTCAGCAGCAGCCACACACACACTGTCCTGTGCCCCTCCAGCAAGCATTTCCTCAGCCCTTGGGAGAAAAACTGGTCCACCCTCATGGCCCACGCGAGCAATGACCTCTGCAGACACGGACAACCCACAGGCCATTCAGCATGGAGATACCTGCCCACATGGGAATGGACTGAAAGCATCCTTTTTTTTGTGCTAATTCCCTGAGTGATTGCTTACTAGAAGACTGATTTTCATCTTAGTGCTGCTTGGCTAAAACTTCAATCAGCTTCCTCACATTTCGTGAAGTATAGGCACTTACGTTACGTACAGCACACATATGGAAAAGGGTGACGGAAAAGGATGTTTTCACTTGAAAAAAATGAGGAATCAACAGAAAAAAACAAGTTTCACACATCACAATCTTTTCCACAGTAATTAGGATGCACATGCTACAGCTGCAGAAAATAAATCTTAAAAAATAAAGTTTCTACCTTAATACAGAAGTCTAAGTATTCAAATAATTCCAGAGATGTATAAATACTTAGTCTCCTCAAATATACTGATGACGTGTGTATGACAAGTCATCACTGAATCACCAAATTCTGCTCAAAGTTATCCCACAAACTTCCTACTGGAACAGCTTGCTTTATAACCTCCCAAAGACTTTTAACATTAGTTATTACCCTCTCCCTTACCTTTGCAGCGAAGTTAGTGCTGTTCAGTCTCTTCCCACCATCATCTGACAATATCTCCTTGCTTTTCAGTTACAGACCTAGTTGTCAACAGGGTATTATTCACCTTCTTTCTTTTCTACGTTGGAGTTATCAAGGAGTGCATTCAAAGTAACCTAAAGCCACTTTTATCCACTTTTTTCAGCAGGTATATTATTTTGCCATAAGGGAAGTTTAAGGTTACTGTACAACCTACATTTATCATGGCTTTCTACACCTGCATGTGAATTCAATTTTTTTCTATTCATATTAAAACAAAGTATTATCACTAATACTCACTAAGTATTTACTTAGTAAATTGAAAAACAATTCTTCAAAAACACTGCCAAATTTTCAAATTCTTTTTGCTCTGCAGTAGGTTCTAAGACAAACATTTTCTTCTTCATGAATGCAAAAATTAACTAACAACTCACAAGTTCCATACTTACAAGAAATACCTTGAAAAAGTAACATCTAATGAAGAACATGAACCACTAAAATTAAGGTTTAGCTATGGGCTCTTAAAACTATCCATGCCAGAAAAATTATTTCTGTCCACAAACTCACTTAGAGTGCAAATTAATCTTACACGTGCTTTATGATCTTGTTAATCTCAAATTTTTCACCTTAAAACTAAAACTGAAATCCAAATCTAACAACAGATTGGGGGTTTTTAGTCTATATCTCACTTTAACTCTGCAAAGCATCAAAAATAGAAGGTACAATGAGTTTCTGAACAACAGCAAAGCCTAGTCAATTAATTCTTTAGTTTCTCCTGTGAATGACAGCAAAGGCCTTCACTGGTTCGGAAAGGAGCAGCTTGCTTCTGCAAACTGAGTTCAAAAATCTAACCCAGGATTCATACATCCCAGGCGAACGCCCAGCTCGCAAGCCACAGAATAAGCCTCTCACCACCTCCTCCTCCCCACTACTGTCCTTGGTGGTGAATTTCAGCAGAGGAACTCTCTGGGGCACCTGGAAGAACCGCACAGAAATCCACCCCAGCATGGCCAGTGACCTGCCCCTGAACACTCCTTCCCAAAACAGGTTTTATTGAAACTGGCACTATCCTTTGCCATGAAAAAAAGCAAAAAAATTACAACAAATCCTCAGCAAGAGGAAAAAAAATCCAACAGTATTTCCATTTAAATCACCATTGTGATCCATGAAAATTAGTGTTCTTGAATATAACATAGGAATTTTTACAGCTCTTTTAGAGATGCACCAAGTTCTCAACTGATGATCTCTGAACTCAAGCTTTTTCTCTTTGGTTTGCTTCTCACACTGCTAGCATGTGTTCAAAATAGATGATACAAAAAGTTCAGAATTAGCAAAGAACAACAAGGATAAAATAATAACCATGTAGCTAACAACTTATTTTTTTGTTAATAGTGATTCAGGCCACAGGATTCCTTTTCAGCAGGAAAAGAACACAAAGAAAAGGTGAAAGAAAAAAAAAACCTTGCCTTCTGTCTGATTTTGTTTGGAGTTTTTTGGGGGAAAAATGAAATTAATGTTCTGATATATTTATCCATCCTTTCATGAAACTCCGTAACAATTTATCTTCAAGGAATAATAATGAAAATTAAACTGAAATGTAGAAGAAGGACATGGCTAATGGAAGCCTACCTAAATAGATTACCAGAGTAAGTAATTTAAGGGATTTTTATCAATTAACTACACATTGTCTAAGCAGTTTATTTCAACTGTATCAATACATTCTGTCAATGACTACTTAGTAGGATGATTTGAAACGAATTCTGAAACCATTTTTTAAATACTTATAATATTAGAGTCAACTGCTGAGTATACAGCATCAGACTAAATATTCTAAGAAATGTGTAAGTGCAATACACTATCATCTGAAATAGAACCAAGGTAATTTTAGTATTTACAATGGCATCCAAGGAAAACAGTTGATGCTAGTCAGCTTGTTTTTAGGCACAATTAGTGAAAACAAGCTTCCATTAATATATTTAAAGCATTTATTATCCAGGCCTAGCAACTGCATTCTGTAAGCTTTATCATGAATATTTATTTTTTAAAATACATATTGCAAGTTACTGCTAAAGTTCCTTTCAGAAAATTATGGAATACAGTATTCTTCCTGAGGAGTGAAGCAGCTGGGAAACAAGATAACTGCAATGTATTAGTAGGTTTTCTCTCTTGGTTTTGGTTAAGACCTTTCATCCTCGTTCTTCCTTCCATGGGTAATACTTAGGTACCTCACAGGGATGCTAGAAGGCATTTACAAATAATTACAGGACTTCACATTTGTTGTGCAGTAATGAGACATGCTTATTTTCTTAAACCCTCACTCCTGCAATCCTGACCTTTCCATTTTCAAAATAATAAGCACTTCATGCTCAGTTCACTTGCTGGCATGTGGTCACTTAATTCTTCCATCCTTCCCAGTCTACAAATAACACAGTGTTTAGTCCCCCACTCAGCTCTAAAAACCTGAGAGAGCTTGTAAATTATGGTCGAGTCCCTTTCCTACCATAGTTAAAGCAATGAAGCAGAGAAGTAATAACAAGGCAAAAAAACAGCATAATCGAAGCAAAGAATTAAAAACACTGGACCTGACAAACTGTGTGTACAGGTAAACAAAGAAAGCAGAACAGTACACCAGGGATGATCCTTCCTCTGTTCCCAGAACAGCCCCTGCTTGTGACATATCCCCATTTTTCCCACCCTGGCTTACCACTGCATAGTTTTTTCTGAGATTACACCGTTGAAGAGGGAAATTCCTAAGCAAGAGATACCTACTTGGTCTTTTTTTTCCAACAGTACTACCACAGAGAAAAGTATGTGAGCATATATTCAATAAACACTGCAATAATTTTTATTTGTCAGGAGGGATCCCTTGTTTGAGTAACTACTGCTGACTAACCAATTTGAAAGATTCTGAAATACTTACTCTGAAAATACAAGAAATAATTACCATAAATCAGTCCCATCTACTGACAGACATTACAGCTGACCAATTTTTTTTTTCACCATATACTTACGAATTTGACCAGTGCTGTCAGGATTTTAGACTTGAGGCTGGTAACTAAATCTCAGCTTACAGTAAGGTTGGTGAAAGAATAATCCCAGATTTACTCTTTATGATTGATTTGAATTAAACTGAAGAGCAACTCAAGTAAATCTGCAATTAAGGTTTTCAATTTCAAAAAGCCAATCTCAAAAACTAAAGAATTCATTAGTGAGATGAACAGGAATGAACAGAGGATCTGAGCACACGGGAGGTCTGGAACATGTTTAAACTAGAATATGAGTATCTCCAGAACCTGGAACTCAAGGAAGTGACAAGAGAATTCACAAGAAGGTTTCCAGACATAGAGAGATGAATTACCTAATAAAGAAGGAAAGGCAGAATAAGCAGAGAGCTTTCAAGGGACAGGAACAAAGTTCAGCAGAGGAAACAACAGTCTCAGATCAAGAAACACCAGCATGAAATGAACTGTGCCAGAAGCCAAGGCAAGTTGGAGAGGCCAAAGATACTACAACTCAACAGAAGCAGAACACAAATCAGGACTAATCTGGACTCATACCAAGAACTCTGGAAGACCTGTCATAAGGAACTGCAGACCCAATTGCTATAATTAAAAACCAAACTATTGCATTGAGTTTGGTACTGTCTCCCTAGGAGACAAGAAAATGTACTGACTACACAAAAAAAACTGAGGAAAACATAATTTGGCCAATTAAGACAATTGCTAGTCTAGACTCAAGAGTTTCTAAGCTTTAGGAAGAAAACAAAGTAATACATGGATAAATATGATATGGATTCAGTAAAGTTAGAACAGACTACCCTGACAGGCCGTGTATACACAAGCCACAAAGAAAGCACAGCCCCTAGCATGCAGCATGTCAAATAACAACGCCACTGTGATAACGTGATTTCAGCAAACTCTTACTAGGTGCTATTGCCCTTACTGCAGTGTTCAAAACTCTGACCTGGGCTCAATTCTGCTGTCCCGCATAACACACACTTACTTTGCTCTGTGCTGTTCCCAGGCCTGTAGGGAGTCAGGCCACCTCTGTGAGCTCCCTGACCCTAAGTAGGGGCTGCCACCAATCATGCTTAGCCCTCTCTGGGGAAGCAAAGCTGGTTTGTGTGTGTGTGTGCACATGGGCAAGAGGGTGGGAGGAAGGGGAGCAAAGAGGATCAGAGAGAAACGGTGTAGGACAAAGTCAAGATGTGCTAGTGTTGGGGAGCAATCTGAGGAATTTAGCTTGGTGGGATACCCTTGCTTCCTACCCTACCCACATCCCCCAGTAGGGCTCATCCAAAATACTTGGTGGTACCACAATGCTGTCTTTCAGTACAGTTAAAGATTCAGACAGTACTAAGTATTTCTATAAAATACTTTCACACAGGGTATTTCTGGTCCAGATGATAAAGCATTAATGACCATTGTACAAGGCACAGGTAAAACTTGTCCCAAAACACACCATGCAATTGTTCAAGCAAATTGCCTCCACGTGAATACAACAGACTAAAGAAATACTAAGGAGTAAAGAACTACTCTCAAAAACATAAGAAAAAACTCAGAGCAGCTAACATTTGTTGTCTAGAAAATAAAGATTGAATGAACCTGACAAAAGCACGTGTAGGAATGTTAGTTATGATACAACTGTCCTTTAAAGTTATCCCACACCACTCTGAACTCAAAGAAAACAGGCATGAAAAACAGATGCATATTGCATTGCATGCACAGTAAGTAAATCCATGGTAAAACGCAAAACTAGACAGACTTGACAGTCCTATGCTCACTGCCTTTTGCCAGTTTGCCATGGAGCAAAACCCAGGACAACAGACTGAGGGCAAAAGGTAAAGTGGCACCAGGTGTGAAGCTGTGGGATCTCACACAAAGCTGGGGATGGAATAATAGTTATGTGAATATTTTTTACTTATTTTAAATACAGACTTCATCAATTTTGATTTTTATTCTTCACAAGTCTGTGACTCCAGCTTTTACACCACGGAGTCTGAGGCCACTTCATTATACCCAACGTGGTATTTGCATTTCCCAGTACCACAGCTCAGAACTCCCTTAGGTATTTAATCACAGCTGTATACACTCATTTCATGCTACATTCTCATTCTCAGAACTGGGAATACCAGCATTCAAGGGGTGGAAAGTCCCTTGTCTAATGTAACTAACTTGAGGTTAAGTTAGATTCCTAAAATAACTCTTCATTCCAAGACTTTTCTTTTTCCTTAGAGAAAACAGAAATTAAGTATGACCAGAAATCAAATGTGACCACTAGCATTGTGATTGCCAGTAACTTGTTATTCAGTACCAGACGCCGAAATGGACTTGATTCATTAAAAATAAAATGTAAAAGTAGTTGTACAAAAAGACTTCCCCTTGTAAGCCAAAGAATCAGCTAAGTCTTGATAGCATTACTCTCCTACTAAATAAATAAATTATTTTATTTTTTTTTTTAACAAAGTGAATAAAAACAGAAGCGGCATACAACCATACCATAGCTTCCAAACTTCGGCTGAAAACATTAAAGAACATTCTGTCGGTTATATTTTCACCACTTGAAGCCCAGCAATCGGCTCGGCAGAGCAGGCACCCGCCCCGGAGCACAGGGGGGCTCCCGTCCCGCCGCCCGTCCCGCTCCGCTCCTTCCCCGGTCCGGTCGGGGAGGGCTCCGAGGGGAACACGCTCGGCGTAATGGAGAGCAAATGCCTCCCATTAATTATTTCACTAAGCTGAAAGTACCACGGAGGAGCTCTAAAAGTCCATCCAGTTAAATTCCCCTTTTCCACAAACACACGGTCTGTCCGAAGCGGCTGCTCTGACAAGAATTCAGACAAACCGGAGAGCAGAGAAATGCATTTCATACTCGGACAAATGCCGACCCGTGTTCACCCCGCCTCTCTCTGCATTGTAAAAAAAACGTGCCGAAATAACATCACGAACTTAAAAACGCAGTAAAAGTGGCAAACAGCGGCTGTAAAACCCCAGACCCAGCCAGCCACAGGGCAGCGCGCCACGACACCGCCGCCTCCAGGTGCCCGGCGTGTGCGGGGCCGGGCGGGCGCGGCCCCGGGGCTCCCTCCGAGCCCCGCTCCGCTCCCGGCTCCCCGCACCGCGGACACCGCGCTGGCCCCGCACACCCGGGCTCACAGCACAGAGCCGCCCGCCGGCCCCGCCGCCCGCCCGGGCGGGCTCCGCTCTGGCCCCCGGCGGGACTGCAGCGGGCGGACCGAACCCAGGGGGAGCGGGCAGGGGCAGCGCCCTCCGCGCCCCGCCTGGGCTCCGGCAGCCCCGCCACACCCGGGCACGCCGGCCCGCCCGCGCCCCGCTCCCAACTTCGGGAGCCGGCGCACCGGGACGAGCCGGAGCCCCGCAGCGCTTCCCCCCGCGCCGACCCTGCCCCGCAGCATCCCCCTCCCGCCCCTCGCCAAGTTTGCCCGCCGGGCCGGAGCGGTGCGCGGCGGTACCTGGGGCAGGCGGCGGGCGAAGCGCAGCCCGGCGGTGCTGAAGGATGCCCGGCGGGCGGAGACGGCCGGCCCTGCTGACAGCGCTTCCTCCTCCTCCTCCTCCGGCTGCCGCCCGTGCCCGCCCGCCCGCCGCGCCCCGGGGCCGCTCCCCGCCCGGCGCGGGGACCGGGAGGTGCCGGGGCAGCCCCGCACGGCCCCGCCGCCCGGCACAAAGTTTGTGCGGCGCAGCGCGGGGCGGCGGCTCCGCTCCCCGCTCAGCCCGGGGCCGCGGCCACTTCCTCTTCCTCCGAGCGGCGGCGCCGAGTCCCGAGCGCGGCCGAGCCCCGGCGGCACAGCCCGGGCGGGACTGCCCGGGGCGGACTGCCCCGCCCCGGCACGACCACACCGCGCTGTGCCCCCCCTCCCCAGCACCGATGGGAATGCCAACTGGGAGGAGCGGCCGGTACCGCGGAGAGTTGTGCGGCCCTTCAGCGGGACTTCTATAGGCTGGAGAGTTGGGCAAACAAGAGCCTTGTGAAATTCAGCAACGCCAAATGCAGGGTCCTGCAGCTGGGGAGGAATAACCCCCTGTACCGGGACAGGCGGGGGGCTGACCTGCTGTAAAGCAGCTCTGCTGCGAAGGACCTGGAGATCCTGGGGGACAGGCAGCTATCCATGAGCCAGTAGTGTGCCCTTGTGGCCAAGGTGGTCAATGAGTCCTGGGATGCATTAGATCTTTCTAATACCAGCAGGTCGAGAGCTGATCCTGCCCCTCTACTCAGCCCTGATGAACCCACATCTGGAGCACTGTGTGCAGTTCGGGACTCTTCAGTATGAGAGACATGGAGCTACTGAAGCAGGTCCAGCAGAGAGCTACAAAGCTGGTCAAAGATCTGGTGAATCCCTCTTACAAGGAAAGGCTGAGGGAGCTGAGCCTGTTCAGCCTGGAGAAGAGGTGACTGAGAGGGGACCTCATTATAATGTGGGTGTGAAGAGGATGGAGCCAGGCTTTTCTCAGTGGTGCCAACCAGTAGAGTAAGAGGCAACAGGTAGAAATTGATGCACGGAAGTCTCCTTACTGTGCAAGTGGCTGCACGCCAGAACAGACTGCACAGAGTTTGTGGAGTCTCCCTCACTGGGAGCAAGAACTGTTTCGATGCAGTCCTGTGCCATGTACTCTAGGATGACCCTGCTTGAGCAGGAAGGCTGGGCCAGGTGACCTGTTGTGGTCACTTCCAACCTGGCTCCTACCTATTTTTGGACTCTGTACTGCAGCTGTGCTCCCTTCCCCTCCGCCCCCAGCCAGTGTGGGCTCTGCATCAGTGCTTTCAGCCCCACCCCTGTCAAGCCAGACCTGGGGTCACCAGACTGCAACAGGCCTCCTTATACCCAGAGCCTTGCACATCTCCTTTCAACGTGTCTGTTATCTCAGACAGTGGCAAGAGCCTCCAGCTTCAGGTCAAAGGAGTACAGCTTACTCAACCTCTCCTTGCAGGAGACATGCTCCAGCCCTGGCCGTGGTGGCCCTCCACTGAGCTTGTCCCAGCTTGTCAACAACTTCCTTGTCACAGGATTCTGAGAGGAGAATGACACATCTGGACACAGGTCTAGAAGAGTCCTAATGAGTGACAAATAGGAGTGGATCATCACTTTTTCCAAGCTACTGGCATGCTGTTACCTTTGTTGGTTATGGTCAGCTTGCTGCCTTACTAGCATGCCTACAGCCTTTGCAACAGAGCTGCTATCCAGACAGGCAGTCCCCAGTCTGGATCTGTGCAAGATGCCCTCCCTTTCCAGAGGCTCAATGTTTGTCCTTGTTAAATTTCAGAAAGTTTATGCTAGTCTCTTCTTCAGCCTGGCCAGGTCCTTTTGGACATCAGCCCAGCCCTGAAGCTTGTGAATGCACCCCTAGTATGCACATATGTGCAAGCATGGCTACAGCGGATACATCAGGCCTCCACTTGGTACTGCACTCCAGGGAAAGTGCAACCTGTTAAAATGCAACTGTCTGACCCCAGTCACACAACAAGCTTTTTACCCACCTAACTGTCCACCCATCCAGACAGCAGAATCCTAGGCACATACAAAAATAGCATGGGAACAAGTGCCAAGCACCTTACTAAAGTTGCCATGGCATCCACTACCATCCCCATGTCTGCAGGTGCCTACATTTTATTAAAGAAGGCAAACAGTTGATAAGGCATGATGGCACCCTTTCTAGACACAACGTATACAAAAGCAAGTCTGTCCCAAAGGGACTCAATGATTTTAGCAGGGACTAATCTCCTCATGGTTCCCCAAATTGTCCTTCTGGCCTTTTCTGGAAATGACCTTGCTTTAGTTAATTGTGGACCCTCCTCATCCCACTCTCCTTCCTGTCACTCATACACACCACAAAGTACAGACAGCAGCTGCTCTCAAGGCATCAGTCAGTTCTTCCCAGCACCCTCAGACACAGCCCAGAACCCTAGCCTGCCCCAGGCAGATTTGTACAGGTCAAGCTCTCAGAAGAATCCCTTTCTTGATTCTCATCCATTGCTGATAGTTCTTCACTTGCTTACATCTTGCTTCCAACCACACAGGTCAGGTCATTGAGGCAAAGGTAGCTCTGAGTAAATCAGCCTTACCTGTGCTCACATTCAGAGGCCTACTTCCTTGTTCAGCCTCTTACTGTTTTTGAGAGCCATGAGATTCCATAAGCCCTTGTGTGTGTCAACACCATCCCCACGTGCCTTGACAACGCTTCTGCAACTTCTTTACCATAACCTGTTCTTGCTTCCACCATGGCAGTTTTGCAAGGAAGTCCTGCTTAGCCTGGCTGGTACCCCAATTCATTAACATGGTTTCTTATTTGGACATGTTATTCTTGCATCAGGAAAAGGCTCCCCTTAAAAATCTGCCTGCTTTCCTATGCTCCCTTCACTTTTCAAAGCTGCCTCCCATTTACCAGTTCCCCAAATAAGCCAAAGTTTGCTCTTTGAAGTCCAGGGGCTTGCCGTCCTCACTCCCTTCAGGATCTTGAGCTACACTGTATGACCATGACCACAAGCCAGAGCAGCTATTTTACCACATTTCTAAACAATTCTTCCTCCTTAAAGGATACCCATTAGTGCAACCTCCTGGCTGGCCCTTTCAGTGTATCTACTAAGATGGTTCCTGAAATCCCAAGGGTGGTTCCATCTCTCCATGTTACCCATCCAGCTGTCAGGAAGATTTGGAGTTATCCCTCTCCAAGATTCAGTATCTCTGACCTAGAGATGTCATTGAGTTGCTGTTTTAATGAACCTTCACCATGAGTTCCAGGTCTGTAATCCACCACTGTCACACTCAGTAATCACTCCTTTGATCCTTAGTGTTCTCAACCGGCTTGTTTCCCATCCAAGAGCTTCATACAATCCAGCTGCTCTTTTTACAGAGTGGTCAACCCTCCACCCTCATATCTTCCCTGTCTCTCCAGAAAAACATGTATCCATCCCAAACGTCATGCTTTTGGATCAAGTCTAGAACTTTGTGTACCACCTTCATTGTATTTCCCTTTATTAGGCCAGAAACCTGTTCAGCAACTCCTAAAACACCCCTGATTAACACAGAAACTACTTGAAGTCCTTGTGCTCAGCAGGCACAACTACATTTTCTATACCTGGTCCACTTAAGAACCTCTCTCCCTACTGTGTAGGTGCATAAACAAAACTAAATTATGTAAAAATATATAAGCAAACACTACATTGGTACCCCAAGTCTTTCCTAACTGCAGAACATTTGTATATTAAATGCTACTATTATGACAGATGAAATCTATTTTAAAGTACTGTCCCCACTCTTCCCTCAAGTGCTATGGGGGAACTAGAAATTTTCTCCAGCGGCCTCAAGTCCTCTTAAAGCACAACCATCACCATTAGTGAGTAGTCAGTAGCCAAAAACATCAAAACATTGAAAGTTACGAAGTCGAGCTACTTCACCAGCACTGAACTAAGAAGCAAACACTAGCAATGCAATTTGCCTGGGAACTTTATCCCTCTTCTTTTTCTATTTCTTTCTGCATGTTTTGGTTTTATCCTCTCCCCTTCTTTTAATTATACACACAGTTTCTCCTCTATCCTCCTCCCTCCTCATTTTTCCTCCACTCATTAGTTTCTCTGGCTTTCTGACCGTGTGAGAAAGCAGCATGCAGTCCCATCAGGGTGCCATGTAATTGAGCTGTTTTTCTAATACTACTGTTGGAGCATATGGGGAAGGATTGCTAAGTGTGTAGGAAGACGTTAAAGTGCAGTTTTCCCTGTACTGTAAACACATCAGGTCATACATGGCTCCAGAAGGAGCATTCTAGGCACCAGAGCTTGCTGACACCATAGAAATTCCAGATCTACACCTCAGGGGTTGAACTGAAAGATGTCCTACAACATTGAAGACTTTTGCTGGTGCAGAGTCTTCTTGGATACATAAAGGAACATCAACACTAGAAAAACAGCCTTCCTAGACATGTGCAGATTGTTATGAAGTAGCAGTCCTGTACACAAGAAAAGCATTTCAAATTAGCATTCACAGCAGGTCACAGAGCACAAACCAGGCACTGCAAACCATCTTTCCACTGTCCATTTCACTGTCATGCATCAGACATGTCTGTGAACTGAACAGGGATCAGATATGAGGCATTTTGATGCACTGATTTCAACCTGGAACTCCTCTGCTCCAGCATTAAAATACATGACTCATTATGTCATTCCTGTATTATTTAATAGAGGCAAATTTGAATTAGAAGTTGCTTCCACAGGATTTTTGACATTAAAATATTTTCCTCTGACTACAAAAGTATTTTAGAGAAGCAGCAGATTGATTACCAGAACAGACACCTCTACTGTCACCTATTTAGGTGTGCCAACACTGAAATTCAACAAAACAAAGATAGTTCAAGCACCTGGTATCACAGCATGTAAGCTGAAGCATAGCATAAAATCTAAATTGATACTGTACATCTTAACTATTGTTTCTAGACTACCACTGTAAGAATTTCAGAATTCAATCTGGCTTGCTATCATTCATGTGTTCCTTTTAAAAGTATGCACTTTTTCCATATTTGAAATTATTTGCCTCCTTCAGGACCATTTTGGTACAGATTTGATAAGATATGATCTAGAATTTATTTTATGTGTAATAGGTATTTCACATGGTGCTCCAAGAACAGGCAACATTATTTCCAGGAGAAGTCTGATCAACTTGAAAAAAACGTAAACAAGCATTCTAGACATTTCAGAGTTGTGTGTGTGTATATATATATATATATATATATCTGTATATGTACACAAGCACACACACACCCCCCCTCCCTACAGAACAATAAACTACTGCAAAGCATAAGTGACTTGGTAATTACATAGTAAAATACTGCTCTAAGAACCATTTAACTATAAACAACTAAAGGATCTTATTGCTTTAATCAACAGTGAGATGTTGCCCCTAGACACTCCATTAGGGAATATTAGTTTACCTTTTTAGTTAAAAAGGGCTTTGATATGTTTTATTTCCATGTCTAGCCAGTGTAATCTCTCTTGTAAATCCCCACACTTACCAGTGCAGAGCTCTACCACCTCCTGTAATCACAAGCAGGAGTGATCACGTTTTCCATTTGCACTTTGTAGTCTTGGGTGCAACTGGGTAAGGCAAGTTCAATGGAGGTGTAAATTGCTACTGGTAGGGCACTGAAGAATTCTGCTTGGCCACATATCTGTACTTACTTTGGCCTAAGCAGAGAATACATATTGTGAAAAGCAGCATGTAATCACATGCATAGCATTTCTCTCTTGTGCAAGGTGTTTCTAGTTATGCCACTAAATAACCCCTTGCTTGGCTGTTCCAAGCATTATTTGAGCAACTAATTGGAAATATACACATAGGTGTAAGGCAAAGCCATTCATTTATTTTTTTGCGTGACACTCAGTGCAAGGCCAGTTGCTGTTATTTTCACTACAAAGTTAGACTCCAGCATTCAAGTTAACCACAACCTATTTTTCTAGCTTTCACAGTTGTGTGAAAAATACTTAAAGGTCCTCTAGAACAAAATTTGTTTCCTCTGTCAAAAAGCAACAGACACCTGCAACATCACACTGATGGCAAAGTTGGCAAAACATAAATTACTTCTAGCTCAGGTCAATCAAAAACAGGTAACAAAATAACAGTAAAGAAAATTAGTTTTGTTATTTACCAACCACTCTGCAAAAGCATGTTTAGGAGCTACCGGATTTTTTATTAACAATACAAAATATGAAACAAAATTATAAAAACCAGACTCCATTTGAGGTAGACATTTAGAGTATTTTCCTCATTAATTGTTAGTTTCAGATCACCAGGGCAAACTGCTATAAAACATCTTCATTACCCAATGATTAGACTTATTTTCCACTTGAGATACATTTTTGATTTCTAATTTGTGTTTTGGGCCCTATAGCAGAAAGTACCTCTGTCTTACCACTGCCAAATACATCATCCCTTCTGTAGTCACTTCCATTTCCACCTCAATTGGTATGATTGCTAGGGAAAACAGTTCCTTTAGTTTTGCACAATTCCTTAGTGCCAAGCAACCTGCCACTGTGGCAGGTCCAAGAAAGGATCTCTGTCAGACCCATGTCTGGTTCTGGTTTGTTTTTCCAAGACTCTTCCAATTCCCAAGGTCTTGAATGTCTTGTAGTTTTCAACATTTGAGTCTTCAACAGGCTGAAGCACCCAAGACACAGAGGTGATGGCAAGTTTGATTGGAAATAAAAAGTTTGAATTTTTGATGAAGTCTTACTGCAAAGAAATTATGTCATGGGGTGTTAGTCAGAACTAATCCATAGCTTCTCAGTAATACCAGGAAAACTGCTTCCAAATCTGAAGGAACTCAGACAGACTAGAAAGCTCTAGAAAAGTCAGATCTATACTGCTCCATCAGACCAGTCCCTGGCTCGTGATGGTGGTAGAACCCTCTCTCCCCCAGCAGCGCACATAACCTGACCTTTGCTCAAAAGCAGCAGCTACGTACACCTTTCCAGGGTTCCAGAATATGGAAGCAGCCTATGCCTCAAGACTAGCTCAAAATTTTAGCCCAATTAATTATTTAAAATAGTTCATATTTTATTTCCTAAGAAGAGTAGTAACTTCAACAGGAGTCCTATCACTACAGCATTTTAATGGCTCAGGACAATATTTTCTGGTTTCTTTTTAAAGAGCTTCTATTGCTCCTTTGTCAGCAACTACTAGGGAGCTGCAGAGGCTGGGTGTAATTAAGGATCAGTTTATAGTTTGGAAGCTCTTTCTGAAAACTGTTTTCTATGGTCTTAAAACTTAAAATATACTTATGGTCATAAATTTCTGAAGACTACACACAGTTATATAACAGTGGACATAGTTTTGACATGATCAGTATCCGACAGGATATGCCTCTGGAGAAGAAAGAGGAAAGCTGTGGCTGCATTTAAGAATTACTGACAGTTTATTTAATTCATCCCTAGTTATTTTACCTTTCTTGAATGTTTCAGCACATATCTGACAGGTAACACAGATTTCACATTCTCAGCTCATTAATAATTTTGATTAAGTCCAAGCTGTAGAACCTTCAGAAACAGGAGATATGCCCCCAAATACCTGCATATAGAAGACCGTTGTCCAGAGAGCAAGATTTATTGCTGTATCAAGTTGGCACTAAAGCTGGTCTTGCTGTATGTGATGAGAACAGTGGCCAAATTTTGTCAGAAGGGGCACTTTAACAAGCATTAGAGAAGTTATGACCTATTTGAGATTACATTCCACAAGCTGTTTCTCTTGCATAGGTGCTTCAAAAACCTGCAAGTGAGAGCTCTTTGCCTTTTCCTATCTTCAAATATCCAGAGTAAGCACTACTTAGTACCATCAGTAAGGAGTTAGATACATACATACATATATTTCTGTTTATATTCCAGTAGTTCAACAGAGCCCTTTAAACCAATTAATGCATTTGTCCATTTCTCCATTGCATTAAGCTAAATCCCATATAAAGGAAAGTAATTCTTAGAACTTACAAAGTTTTATATTTCCACCCACCAGATACCTGATACCCAACTGTGCTAATGAGGTCAACTGAGATTCTCATTTGAACAGATTCACTAATATGAAAAAGGACTAGACAACCAGGCTTTAAATAATGCAAAAACTCATGAAATTTTTACTAAATGTTAACCAGTTTATTATCCTTGTAATAGATGGATAGGTAAAAGACACCTCAGAAAAATACTATTCCACAAATTTCATAGAATCATAGAATTGTTTAATACACCAGAAGTATCACCATGGCTTGAACTACCTCTAAGTTTTCTTTAAATTTCTCAGACCTTTCTCAGACAGTGCTTTACCCTCCACAGTAAAGTGTACAAGACCCTTTTCATATATCTTCGTTGTGTAGCTGTATCAGGTATAGCCAGTAAGATAAAGTCTGACAAAAGAGAATGTGAGCAAGGACCACAGTCTAACCCAGACTCCCCTAAGCAGCAGTGTAAAGTATGAGAATCAAAGAGAACTTCCTCTTCTAGATCCAACTAGAAGTGACAGTGCAGGACAGGAACAGACTGCTCTGAAGAGACTCAGTTATCAAGAGAAAAGCATAAGTGGAGTAGCTACAGAATAGTTTCAGATTTTGAAAACTGTAAAACCATACCAATCTAGGCAGTTCCATTATAGAAGTGATTTCAAAATGATTTCAGCATTCAGAACTTTGAGGCACCAGAGACAGAAAGCCAGTGGTGTTGAAGAGAAGCTGCTTGAGCACATGATGAATTAACAAAGCAAGTAGTATATGAACAAGGTAAATGTGGACTCTATACTAATTAGCATTTCCACATATTTTAAGTTGACTTTCTGTAACTGCAAAGACTGGTATTTTATGCACTTATTTTAGTTTTCTGGGATGGTAAGGTGCAAAACCTGCTGCAAGTCTTAAGATACCTTACTCTCCCATGCAATGCACTTGGGGAACAGTACTTGAAAAATAAACCCACTAAGTTTCATTCTTGACCTTACAGTCAAGTATGTGTATTTAAAGTATACCCTTGTTGTCACAGGTAACAAATACAGTAAGAAAACATTTGTCACCAGTCACACATTTAATTCTCCCCACTAGCTGCACCTTCTCTTTGTTGCTAGGTATGAAGTGCAGCACATGGGTTGAAAGAACATATAGTAAGATCCCTAAACTTTAGAATCACAGAAATCTACTTTGCAAACTTAAGTTCCCTCCCTAACATGTTAAAGAGACTGAAGTTTTTAACTCTCCACGTTATTTAATTCAGATGAAAGTAAAACAAATTTTGCTCTTGAGTAAGACAAGACAGAGATTGTCTGTTTCTGAGAGAGCCTTCCCAGGGGCAATTAATGGGCATCTTGGCCAATCCCCTTAACTGCTCCTGTCCTTAAACTAAGACAGAAATCTGTTTCTAATTAGGTTTGAGACATCTGCTTTCCAAGTTGAAAAGCATTCTTTCCAAAATAACTAACAGTACTAGAATACAGTTCTGTGTCATCTTTAGCTTATACATATGTGAGGGAACAGACACAGAAACATGAATTTCATAGTTTCTGAAGCTGCATGTTACAAGCCAAACAGGCTGGTTTGAGATAATACATCATCTGCTGCCAGAACACAGACCCCTGCCACTTGGATTAAGAGACCACTCTAGTAGCTTGTAACAGATCTGTCACCAAAACTCAAAGCTTCAAGATGCAGTCAGGAGTCATCATTGGCTATGTATGTCCCCCACATTTTTTTTACACGAATCTTACTCAGACAATACTTCATCCTATACACTAGAACTTTCCTGACTTAGCTTGTCCTGTGGCCTCAGGAGCTGCTTCTAATTGTGCATACAGGGTATTTTTGGCTGTTTGGGCAGCACGTACACAGCACTTGAAACTATCATATTTACAACACATATTGAGTACTTCTGGAGAGCTCTAGGTATAAATACATAGTATTATCTACTACTGCCTTCATTTCAGGCAGTTCCATCTCAGGGTTAGGGGTTTTTATACAGAATTTGAACTCTTTTCAGAACATTGAGTATGGCAGAAAATCCATTAAAGAATCCCAATGGTCTGTGAAAGAATTTTGCTTCGTAGTTTGATTTTTTTAGGGTTTTTTTTTTAAAGTAACAGCTTTGTTGCAACTTAATGGATTGTTACTTAAGTTAAAGCATTACTAAGTCCATAAAAGCAAGGATGAAAACATATTGGACTAATAAAACAAATGTAATTCCTGTATTTTATGACATTATGGCAAAATACCAGAGTACAGCCTCCTTGCTATTCAATATATATCAAGGAAGAAAAAAAGACAAGATCAAAACCTGAGGCAGAAGCAACTAGAAGCTGAGCGTGTTCTCAAGGATCTATTTTCCTGCATTTTTACTCTTCCATTTACAGACAGATTTCCAATAATGACCTACAGTAACGAACTAGACAAACCCAATTCTGGACACATATAGCAGTTCTTAACTAAGATTGTTTAAGGGTCACCCTCAAATGTAGAAACTCAGCAAAAATAATATTTTATTATTATTTACTTCTTTAGTGGTGTTTCTGTAATAACCAGATAAGCAAATACATCAGTGAACCCTTTTTTTTTTTTTTTTTTTAAAGTCTGTTCAGTGTTGGCTTCATAGTACCCTGTCATAAAGTATCATTTATATTAGAAAATGTCACCCAAGAAAGCAAACATTTCATAGAGAGCATAATTCCCTAGGGGAAACAGACATAGCAACTGAAAATTAAATTATCTGTGATTTCTGCTGGGTAACTGCCTCCCCTCCTCCAACCAGCCTAGAGGGATCTGGTCCTAGGAAACACTGAAAACAGCAGGTTACACTGAGCACTGGTAGGAAGGATAAACCACATATCTGAATTCCCATCCATTGCCAATTACTGTGTTCCATTTACAAGAACAGAGATCAAGAATGAGTATCCAGTTTAAAGAAGTCTTATTCATTTCAACCCCACCTCTGTAAAAAAGGGAACAAAGAAGGTGGCTAAATGAGTACATTCAGAATATGCTGAGTTTTGAGTATCTCTATGGACTTTTCTTTTTACTTTTGTGTATTTATCAAATTCTTGGAACTGTAGAATAAACTAGACTTACCTGAAACCAGAAAAGAGGAACAAAGTCTTTTCTGACTCAAACCCCCCAATACTGTCCAGTTCATTTAAGCATTTGGTTTGTAAGCACTGTACAAATAAAGGGAGGAACTGCAAAGAGTTACGAATAAGCTGACAGGAATTGTTCAGCTATGCAATGCATCAGTGGTTTAAACTTCCCAGTCTCGCTTCCCTATGAGTGCCCAGCTCTACCTGATGGCACACTCAGAACCAGTGTCAAAACTGTACACGAGTCCTGCCTTTTTGCCAAACCCACTATGATTCGTAACACAACCTTGGGCAATCTACAAAGGGTTCTCATTGCACTTCTTATAGCTGTATTTTTAATGCAGAAATTAACTAGCTTACAGTAAGAACTGCTACATTCTGAGATGGACAGCTTTTATTGTGAAAAGGACTGACCATATAAATTAGAGTATTTGGCAGGTTTCTGTTAGCTTCATGCCCCACCTGCTGGCTGATGACTAAATGACAGTGTGACTTCCAAAAGAAGTCACAGGTCTATTATTCTGTCACCAGTAGGTAGCTCTGCGCTGTCATGGCAACTGGTACCATTCTGCATAGAAGATGGACTGCACAGCTGGGTCCACCACAGCATGAACATTAACATGCAGAAAGAGAACGAAAATGGTTATAAAAAATACGTTAGCCAGACTTACCACACTGAAGCACAATGTGAGTAAGAAATGCTACAAAAACAATGAACTCCTCATTTATCTTTAGCCTGTAAGAATTCCTACACCTTCATCTGCACCCAGCTCAGTCACCATACTGTGTTATGCTCAGGTATAGTTTCTCAAAAATCAAAGAGTCTAGAAGAGACAGAAGTCAAGGCTTATAATGTAAAAATATTCCAGATTCATTTGAGAATGGTCTTTGGAAGAGCAGTTTTAAAGCCTATTTTAAAGAATAGGTAACCAAACCTCATTTGGTGAAGGATCTCTGCCTGCAGTTAGTGCTGGCCTGACTTTAGGACCTGCTTAATAATTTGAAAAAGCATGAATAAAAGTCCTTTCAGAAGCAGACATGCTTTGTTCATGTTCATTCCCCCCAAGCTTAGGGAAATGGAATCAGTAGACACCTGCTCAGTGATGCTGAGACAAAATATTTCTGCAGTGGCCCTAAATTTACACAGGAACCTAGAAAATGTTCTTTCCGTGAACATAGAAGAATTTACTAAGATGTCAATTCCAGGATCATCTTTTATTTCGATCTACCGACTCAGCAGCTCAAGACTGTTGAACTTCTTGCAGATACTTCTGCATGGAATTAACCGCCCAAAAAGTTGTTTTTAAAAGCTGAACATATACAATCAAGTTACATATAGCAACAAAAGTAAAATAACTCCTTTCAGGCTTCCTTCACCTCAGTTGACCCCAACTGACACATTTGGTACTGTGTCAGTGTAAGAAAGCAGGCTTTGGTGTGAGCTGTCACACAGCACAGCAGCTCCCCATCTTCTAACAGCCTGGTGTTCTGAAGTGCTGGGCACCTTACTGAGACCGCAGAAACCACTGCAGAACAAAACTCATCGGCCCAGACTTCACAATCTACTAACAGGCAACACAGCACTAAAATAGTTTCTGAAACTTCACCACTATTAATCCTCTTTACCTTACTTTGAAAGATCTGCTTTTAAAATCTGTTAACACAACTGCACTTTTAATTAATGAAACTACTCAAGACCACCCAAGAAAACAAGTAATTTCAGAGTCTGTCTGTCTCCCAAGTCAGGGGATAGCCAATGCAACAGTGAGACAAACACAACTGACAGTTCAGGTTTTATGAACAGTGTAACATTCAAACAGAAAGACCAGAGAGACTTCTTTTACTGTCAAAAACAGATACTAGCATTTACAAGAAGTATCTTATCAATAAAGATCTGTGTCCTGGTTTGGACTGAGGTAGGTAGTTTGCCTCACAGTGGCTGGCATGGAGGGTATGTTTTGGATTTGTGCTGAACACAGAGTTGATAATATAGAGATGTTTTTGTTACTGCTGAGCGGTGCCTTACACAGAGCCAAGGATTTTTATCCTTCTCATACTGCCACACTAGCAAGACTGAGGGTGCATGGGAGGTTGGGAAGAGACACAGCTGGGACAAGTGACCCCCAACTAACCAAGGGTATATTCCATACATTATGACACCATGCTGCTGCATGATACTTGATTGCTGGCTGGGGTTAAACCACAACCTCCTACTGTTGCAACTTTTCAGTAAATTGCTTAACTATGCATAAAGTACTTTATTTTAGTGCCAACAGAATCAAGCAAGCAACCTCAATTAGCATCCCTAACATATAGTGATGTATTGGTAATTTTGATCTGCACAAGTGAAACATCTAATAAAAAGACTTTTTTTTCCTCTGGTATTCTAAGCAAATCAGTTCTGCATGCTTGCTCAAAATAAAGGTAATTAACAGCTTTAGGGTAAATCTTATGCTTTAAGGTTTTGTCTATATGCTGTAAGCACATACCTTGACCATGTTTTCAGTGTAATTTCTGTTTGACATCTCGTAGCTACACCTAGATCCTGTTACATAGGCCTGGAAGTGAGAGCCCTCTGATGGCTGCAGTGAAAACATCACCTGTACCAGACTCTAAGCCTACATGCAAATCACAAGTGACCTGCTCCATGCCATGTGGCATTGTCCTGGCAGAGGAGCTTCCCCCAGTTAACTAAAGATGTTGCCTTCATATTGCCACCTGTTGCTCTCTGGGTACCCAGCCCACTGATGTAGAAGACAAGGATGGGAAGCAAAATGATGTCCCCATAATCCAAGAGGAAATTGGTTAAGTTACACCACTTAAACACACACATCTATGGGGCCAGTAGGGTCCATCTAAGGGTACTGAGAGAGCTGGCAGAAATGCACATCAAGCCACTTTCCACCATTTACCAGCCCTGGCTAATCAGGGAGTACCAGTTGACTGGATGTTAACAAATCTGATGCCCCTCTGCAAGAAGGGCTGGCAGAAGGATCCTGGGAACTTCAGGCCTATCAGTCTGATCTCAGTGCCAGGGAAAGTTACAGAACAGATCATTAGTGGCACCACACAGCATGTACAGGACCACCAAAGCATGAGGCCCAGGCAGCTTGGGTTTAGGAAGGCAGGCTTGTCTAACCTGATCTCCTTCTATTACAAGGTGATCCGCTGAGTGGATGAGGGAAAGGCTGTGGATCCTGGACCACAGTAAAGACTGACAGTTTGCCATGGCATTCTCCTGGAGAAACCAGCTTCTCAAGGATTGGACAAGCAGACATTTCATTAGATAAAAATCTTCAAGACAGCTCAACCCCGAGAATGAATGGAGTTATATTCAGCTGGTCAGCTAGTGGGGCTCCCAAAGGCTCAGTACTGAAGCCAGTCCTGTTTCTTTATCAGTGATCTGGATGAGATCAAGTGCCCCCTCAATGCATTGTGCAAGACATGAAGTTGGGCAGGAGCACTGACCCGCTGGAGAGCAGGAAGGCTCTGCAGTGGGATCTGGAGAGATTGGATTGACAGGCCACTTGTTGGAGGTTCAACAGGGCCAAGTGCTGGCCCCTGCACTAGGGTCAGAGCAACTTCATGAAACACTACAGGCTTAGGAAGAACAGATGGAAAGGTGCATGGCAGAAAAAGACTGTCTGGGTCACCCGTGGTGCTGAGCACCTTAGTCCCAAGCTGCCATTATGGTCCAGAGTCACAGAGCCTATAGATGTGTGGACACGGGGGCTGCAAAGGGCATGACAATGGGGAAGTTGGTCAGCAGCTAGACAGACATGAGAGCCCCATTTGGGGCTCATCCACCTGCCTCTCCCTCACCTCACCTGTAAGTGAAATCAGAGTAGTGGTATTTCACCAACAGCCAGGACTCCTGCAGAACAGTCACCATGCACTGTCAAGTGCATGCTTGGCTTCCCACTCTTTTCTGCCTCTTGCGTCTCTTTACAGTGCCAGACTAGTCAAGCTCAACAAGCTCCTTTCCCCACTCATTCCACAAACCCCCCTTCCTTTGGCTGTGGTTTTACTGGATAGTAGGTAGATACAGAAGGAATCTCATTAGTACATTCATGCATGTCACCAAGTAGATGACAAAGCATTTGACTAGTTATTAACACACTCACATGTGCCCATTTCTCCAGGTTATGTAAAAGTGGCCCATCGACCTTGGTCAAAATTGGTGAAATTTTCAAAATTGGTGTTATGGGACATGTCATGATACAACCCTCAACATCTGTGATAATGCCAGCCACCTAGATGGTATTGATATCATCACAGTGGTTGTTGACATGATTCTCACCACACAGCAGGTTATAGCTGGCCCATTGGTGTCTGTCAAATTCAGTGTGGAGGTGGCTATGGCCAACCATAGCCTGCATCAGGGTCCAGTATTGCTATGCCTGCCCCAGCTCCACAACACCTTAGCTGCAACTAGCATGGAGCCTGACAGCAGCAGCACAGCGAGGTCAACCCTAGCTTGGCCTGACAGCAGAGTGATAAGCCCATCCTGTCTTAGTAGCACTACCCTCAAAGCTGCTGTCACTCTACCCCCTTTTTCCATTCCCTTGGTCAGGGCTTGGTGGCTTGTGACATGATCACCCTGAGTTTGTTTCACCTGAGATACTATCAAATGGGCAATAAATCCACTCAACAGGGAAACAGCAGTAATTCCTACACTGAAGCAGAGATCTTATCAGTTACCCTGAAAGGTAACCCCTGGGACCACAAGAGGATGCAATGTCTGCACCTGAGCCAAGTTAGGAACCACAGTCCCCCCCCCTTAAGAGTCATAAATTTACTCCCACCCTTTTCCTGTGTTTTATTGAATTTATTTACTTTGACATTCAGAGCACTGGGCAGAAAATACATTGCATCAGCACCTGCCCCACACCTTCACAGCACTTTTAACAGCTGGAGACCCCTGCTCCACACCAGTTCTAAGCCAGTTTCTAGGCTGCAGCCAAGGCAGGGCTGAACATGAACCAGCAGTGCAGTGTTCTCAGGTGGGAAGAGCAGCCTGGTTTCTACCACAAAATCTCTGTACTGGGCTGTGGTGAGGCCACATCTTGAATACTGAGTTGTTTTGGGTCCTTAACTGCAAGAAAAACAAGTCACCACAGCATGTCCAGAGAAGGGCAACAAAGCAGGTGAGGAGGCTGAAGCAGAAGTCTGATAAGAAGCAGCAAGGGAGCAACCTCTTTAGCCTGGAGGGAAAAAAAAAGGCTCAGGGAAGACCTATATTGCCCTCTGCAACTGAGACAAGGCTGGGGATCAGTCTCTTCTCCAAAGTGACAAGCCACAGGACAAGAAATGGCCTCAAGGTTGTGCCAGGGGAGATTTAGTTTTGATATTCACAAAACTTTCTTCACACACACAGTTCTCAAGCACTGGAACAGGATGTCCAAGGAAGTGGTAGAGTCACCCTCACTGGAGGTATTTAGAAGATACGGCTATGTGGCTTTGTTTACAGGTTGGACTCAATGGATCTTAAAGGTCCTCTCCACCCTCAATGATTCAGATCTAGTATATGGCCCTCTGAACAATGCATATTTCATATTACTTGCCTCACTGTGCTTCTGAAAGAGTGCAGTGCATGCTTATAACAGATTTCTAAATTATTACTCCAAGGCATCATTTATGACATATACAAGCCATTAATCCCATTTTAACAACTTAACCACTGCCCACATTCAGTTTAGTCAGCTTACATCAAGAACTGGATGGCTGCACAGTTCTGCTACAGGCCGTAACACTGGGTTGTTTGCTTCCTTCACTCCTGAAGGAAGCAATTCTGCCTCTCTGGTGAGACCCCACCTTGAGTACTGCATCCATCTGAAGCACTGAGCACAGGAACCACATGGACCTGTTGGGGAAGTTCCACAGGAGTGCCACGAAAATGGATCAGAGGACTGGAGCAACTCTTCCATTAAGACAGGCTGAGAGCATAGGGATTGTTCAGCCTGGAGAAGAGGCTCCAGGAAAACCTTACTGTGGCCTTCAAATTCTAAAGGGCACCTGTAAGAAAGATTGCAAGAGTTTAGTGGGGCCTGCCATGATAGTACAAATAACAGTTTTAAACTAAGAAGGCAGATGTATACTGCACAGAAGGAACAAATGTTCTTCCATGAGGTCAATGAGACACCAAAACAGGTTGCCCAGAGGTGGTGAATGCCCTACCCGGATACACTTACGGTTAGGTTGGACAAAGATCTGAACAACCTGATTTAGTTGAATATACCCCTACTCATTCGAGTCCTCAGTAGGGACCATCCCCTGGGCAGTTAAATGCCTCCCTGCCATCCGATCCCATCAGATCTTGGATGCTCAGCAGGGTCAGACCCGGTTAGTACCGGGTGCTGTAGACAGTCCTGAGGATTTCACTGTCACTGTCCAAGCTCGCTCGGCTGTGGCAAATGGACCTTAGGACTTAAACGGTGGGGCCAGTTCTGCACACGCTGTGCCTCACCTAAAAAATCCACTGCGCAGGCTGGAAGGGCACACCCACGTGGGGAGAGCCCTTCACCAGATCTTCATTCACCAAGTCTGGCCATTATTATTATTATCCCTACTCATTACAGGGAGGTTCACTAGATGACCTTTAGAGGTCGCTTCCAACCCAAGCCATTCTATGAAAAGAACTACAAATTCATTTATAGTTTTAAGCACAAACTCTTCCTCAGGGAAAGGAGTCCTCTATTGAAATTGGTGGTTCTAATCCTTAATTGTTCTAAGAAGACCTTACAAGAAGGTTAAGAATTCCTTGAACATTCATAAAGGAATATGCACAAAATAATGGCAGGAAAAACACTGTTAGGTTTGTTCTAGCCAAAAAAAAGGAAAACAGACTCATTAATAGAACCACAGAGCAGTTTGGCTTGGAAACGACCTTTAAAGGTCAGTCATCAAGTCCAAACACCAAATAATTCAAACAATACACTGAAATTTGAACACCTGACTTGAAGAACTACCTAGAGAAACAGGTTAAGAGAAGCTTAGAGGGCATGCTTACACATACCCCAAAGAGAGCAGGATTATTGCAGACACACAGGTACTCTTAAAAGCAGTACTCTAATATCCCACATCAGAACTACATAAGCTACAGCACGCATTTTGACTACACATTCAGAAGTTTAGAGATACTTTTTTCTGATTTTAATTATGCATACAATTAATTGTTTTAGGACTAGCAGCATGAATACCCTTACTTTCAGCTCTGACATCATATTTAATTGCCATGTGTTTTTAAATACAAATCCTGCCCTCATTACTCTACTTGCTAGCCCCTCCATCCCTAAGGTAAAGGAGCAGAAAACCCTTTTTCATGTTTGTCTTGAGCGTCAAGTACACAGAAGTTCACATTACTGGAAAAAAAACCCAAGCCTTTGAAAAAGCCAGAACAGTCACTGGAGCAACACAAAAGCCTTTGTAAACTCAGCTGGGACCTTCTTTTTAAAAAGGTTAGGTAAAGTATGTGTATTTGCGTAACCCCAGTTCAGCCTGAGTTTTGAAGTAGGAATAAGAAAGTAGGAAGTAAGAATCCACCTAGGTTGTACAGCTACTTTAGGGTTGTCCTGAGATGCCGTATTTCACATGAAGAAGCCCCATTTTTCTTGATAGCCTGGATCACTAAACCACTGGTCTACCAAGCAATTCCTGCAAGGAATACAGACTGTATACCTGTTAGAGGACTTTCAGGGAAAACCATTTCGTTTCTTTATAGCAATCAGAGATGAGATCACCTTCATGTTAACACACAATTCATCTTCATTTAGCACACAAATACCTAGAAGGGGAAAAAAATATTTCCATTTTGACAGTGTATTAGTGTCTGTGCCAGACATTGATTCTAATGGAGATCCAAGAATGCCATCTGTCTGGCTGTCTCATTCCAAGAATAATTGTCAGGTGGCAAAGCTTGTAAAGAGTATGAAAAGGCCACCAAGCAGCAAACTGGGGTGCTTCAGGCAAGAACCATAACACAAAGCAAGCATCATAGCTCTGATAGAAACACTTTTGAGTCTCACACAGAACATACATAGAGTGTCTCAGAAAAGGCAGATCCACCAAGACTCACTACTGCCTGCTGGCTCACAACTAACACAGTCCCCTTGATTTGAGAATACAAGAGGTACAATTGAAGGTCTAACTACGCACCCATTTTGGAAATGCCTACAGCCAGACACATTAAATAGATGTCTCAACTTTCTGAATGTAACACGAAAGATCTACCTACTGGTTTTGTGTTATGCTTACAGGGTACTTCAAAGTATTAAAACTGCATGTTCTTCATTACAGCATGTTACTTGTACTGGCATATGCTGCAAAATGTACAATTCCCTGATGGAATTTAAAAAAAAAAAACTTCAATTCTCTAAGCATGTGGCTAACAAAACCAGCACAACACAACCTAATGGAAGAGGAAATAAATGGCACTTTAAGGCCTTGGCTAGGCATTTCCCTGTGATAAGCCTTGTCAGCATGCCTGTAAGAATAGTTCGCATCTAGCACCACCATTTCAAACACATTGAACAATGAACTCACTCACTAGATGGTCCTGTGGGTAACACTTGGTCAAATCAACAGAAAATGTGCACTCTCTGGAGGTATCTTCTGGTTTATCTCTTCTTTTGGTGTTGAGATCCTTCAATGAGAGCTACACATAGGCACTTCCTTGTTTTCTTAGAGCTACAGCATAAAGCCTCAAATACAGCCTGGGGCAACAAAACCAACTAGAACATTAAGTCAAAGTGACACCTGCATTTGCAAAGGAACAATTATCTCTATCAATAAACTGACATCACAGCTTTTAACAGCTGATGCAGGCTATTTAGGTACTTAAAGTCCAAAAGGGCAAGGTCCTGCTGCAAGACTAGAAAAAACTACTCACAAAAAAAGCTGGTAACACAAAAGTATAGCATAATCAAACTATCATCTTTAAAACAGCAGTCTGAAAAAAACCATGGCAAAATAGGTATTATGGGAACACTTAATTCTATCTTCAGTGATATGGAACAGTGAGTAGAGAAACTGTTTAACAGCTTTGCTTTCTTCAGGTCAATTTATGCTCTCAAAACATTGATTATTTTTTGAGCCAGTTTACACAGCATTGAAACCTTCTGCCCCATCACCCCCTCTATTGACATTTTATCCTGAGAAGCAGTTCTTGGATATTTTTCATGCTCTAACCATATTCTGGTCTATAGCAAACCAGTTCCCTCCTAGAAATTTCACTGTATCTACCTGTGGGTAAATCTTTGCCTAGCTATTACTTCTAGACCTTCTGGAAATTTGAAGCAGAACAGGTAGTCCTACATAAACTTATGTACACATCCTTAACAAGGAAGGCATAATTTTCTTTTATTGTCTGGGGAGGTTGAGGTGTTTTGAGGAGGAGAAAAGCATGCTAGGACCCAATATACAAGACTGAATAGCATTCTCAGTTCTGCTCTTTCAAAACTACAGCCAATAGCTACACAAAATGAGATTTATTACTACAGATTCGTAGTAACTAGAATTCTTGTATGGGGTAATAAATCTTCAATAGCTTTAACAAATTATTAGTTAGATTTACCATTACAGATTTAGGAAGCCAAGGCAAAATAAAATTTATTTCATTCTTTCAAAACACACAACTAAAATCTACATGATTAATAGTCTTACAGATAGTCTTTGATTAACAGTTCACATCACATAACAGAGGCATATTTTAAATGCAGTGCTTTCCCAGAATTTTAACACACAGATACTGTTAAAATTTTTCAAGTAAAACATGTACTCTCCTGAGTCGCCAATACAGATAACTACATTCTTGCATTTTAAGTTATATACAGGAATTTTAGGATTCTCTTCATTACTTACCCAGAAATAATAGTGATACTCATGACTGCAGGTACATAGTGTCATTTATAAACATAACCACATTGATTATGTTGTCTAAAGGCACCTACGACTTAAAAAGGGCTTCAGCTCAGTTACAACTTGTCATCTTCTTTTGCACTGATTTAAGAGCTCAGTTTTAAAATACACTCTCTCTTGGGCAAATAACTATTTCAATTTTTAAACTGCAAGAGTTAACTGGTCTGTGTGAGTCAAACTGCAGTTAAAGAAAAACCATGTAATATGTGAAGTGTACGTTAAAACTCAGAAGAAACTATGCATGCAGGGAATGGACCAGAAGCATGCAAACAATCTAACTGAAGTTTGTAAACTCTTACAACCTTTAACTTTAAACTACCCAAGTAAGAACTGTATCAAAACAGGTGTAACATGAACACAAACTTAACTTGAAGCAACTTTGAGAAATGTTATGCTGAATGTATTGCTAAAGTGAACACAGTAACAGCAACTTAATTTAGATACTTTGAAGTCTTCATTAATCAAATGCTTTTGAGTCCTCTTCCTTTTCGGAAGTGATACGCTTTGCTCTCCTGGGATGGGACAGAAGCCAAGACAAGGAAAAAACCAAACAGATAACAATCAGAATAAGGCAACTTAAGTTTCACAAAACCTATCGCACGACACCCTCTCGCGCGG
>JAWWEU010000081.1:35006252-35126417 GCA_035583155.1 Acropternis orthonyx
CACACTCTACACCCCCCCCCCCCCCCCCCTCCAAAACTGATAAATACAGCTTCTGTATTCCCATGCCTAGGTCACATACCTGTCCCTTTTACAAAAAGGAGGCAAGGTCTTAGAAATTAATAAACTGAAATTACACACCATTTGGAATGCAATCAGAAATTGCAATTCTACAAAGACTGAACACATACAGGAAAAATGTATTGACCACCTACCAACCTGGACTACAATTTATTGGTTAAAGCAGAGACAAAGCACAACTAGCCACCATCTGCAGGTCGTGCTTAACTACTCTACAGACTATTCAGGCTCATAACTTAACATCCCCTGTCCAAACTAGAGAGTAACCCACTGCTTTCAGACATCTGTCATTGGGAAATGACTAGTCACTTATGCTCTTAATTTTCCATTAGGTGACTGTTGAACAATTTATACCATCTTGATTAAACCCACTGAATCCAATTTCAGCACTTCTTTCCAGCATTAAGCAATTGAGAGCCAAACCCATGCAATCTTGGTACAAGGAAGAAAAAATTCAAATGGCATTCCAGATACAGATCTCTATGGTATCCTGTAGGTGAACAAATCAAAGGTCAGCTGTGTTTTGAGGTTTAATTTTGGTTTTACTACATACCTTTACATTGTCATCTTGAGATAGAGAATCATTCTTTGGCTGGTTCTCAGGATTAGACAGACACGACACTACTGTTTGCATACCCCTGTCCACAGACTTCTGAAATACAGTTACAGGTGCATCAATACTGATTTTCTTAGGGTACTACTACTTAGCAGTGCCAGTATGTCAGAGTTCTCTTGGCAATGTTTCCCAAAGTCATCTTTTTATATTGGTAACTCATTATCCCCCTTCAGAGTTACAGCATAGCAATTCTAACCAGTTCAACTTGTGGAGAGGCTGGCTGCTGAAAAATGAAGTCTCCTTTAAAAAAAACTGAATTCAGAGCCAACTGTTGGCTAAAACTAGGGTAAGTCACCTTCCACAAAACTGAGTAGGAAACGAGTACAACCATTACCAACTCAGATGCTTGAAGCTTAAAATAAATCTGTCTAAGACAGCAGGCAGTGCTATCCAGTATTTTTTCAGTACCTGTAATTTTCCACTAAATTAATACAGAATACATAAAAGTCACTTAAAAACCTTAGTATACTTAATCAAGTAGAACACACATTTTATACAGCCCTCAGCACTGCAGATAAGCACTAACAGTTTCAACAAAACATGACACTTCTGAAGTTGTACACAGCAACCAAATACACAGGACTGAGCAACTAGCTAAAAGTGGCAACTATAACCCAAATTCCTAGGATACCTGCCACAAGCCCTTGACCAAGTCACATAACCTTCACATGCAACTTTCTGGGAATAGGATTTATGATAGAGAACATTAAAGTCTTGAGAAAGAACTTACCTTTTGTGGGCTGTTAGCAGGCAACTGCACGGGTTCAGGAACAGGACATTCCATCTGCATAAATCCCACATCCTCAGGCTGATAGTTTACTGATGCATAAACCTGTACAGTTTAAGTAGTGCAGTGTTTCAGTAACAGTGGATACACAGTTATGTGTCATTGATCCTCATCTATCTCACATATCCGTAACATTGTGCCAGCTTTATCTTCACACTTTTTACTAAAAGTTTCCTGAACAGGGGATATACTGTATCCTGATCTGTTTTATTAAGACAGTTACTAATGATACCTTCAGTTTTTTAACTGAGACAGTTCTAGAAGAGTTGTTACTTGGATAATCAAGCTTAAAACCTCTAATAATGAAACTGCCATGCACATCTACTCTAAAAACTCTTTGACCTGTGACTATTTAATTGTTAAGTGATACACTGTGGCTCTATCACATTCATAGATGTTATTTAACAAAAATTACTTCAAGGCAATAGCATTATCAGTATTTCAGTGACCTCTGTAATCCTTCAGAAAAAGAATATGATTCAGAAAAAATTATGTATTACAGCTTTTAAACACATAATTGAAACTGCACTCAACCACAAGTTTATATCTAAAGAACATAAACTTGCTTCTTGTGGCATTTTTAAGTTCCAACACTGTTAGAGAAATACAGTATTTTTCTTCTCTCTAATGGATGTCACTTTTGTAAAGTCACCAAACACAAGTAATTTCTTCAGAAGCCACCAGCACCATCTACAGTTTGTAGCAGCATGGGAAAATATTTTTGAAAGCTGTTGAAAGGAGCCAAAAAACAAATCAGTGTTTACAAAGAACACTGATTTTTTTTTTAATTTAAAAAGACTGTCCATTAGATCACCATTTATTTTTCCTTTGACTTTTCCTGAAAAGATGCAGTCCATTCATGTTAAAATTCCAGAGTTCTGTAATCTGAATGTATAGTAATGCCATAAAACAGGTAGGTCTGTTCTATCAGGTAACTCAAAAAAGGCACCACTTCAATAGAAATCCTAAACAATTCCCACTCTTATCTGCAATTAGGTACTTTTATAGACCAGATTACATAAGGATACAGACAACACCACTTCAACTTTTCTAAGTATCAAAGAGTAAAAACCATGTGCTAATTGAGAATAGCTTCAGAAGTTTAACTTCGTAGACTTACCGGAGCTGGAGGCATCACATAATTTCTTTGTTCTCCAGCAAGCCACTGTGGCTGACCCTTAAACAAAAATTTGACAAGAACCAGCTTTTATTCATTTATTTCCAACACTGACCATGTCTGCATTTTTCACTAAACAATAGTCCATACCCTTACATCCAGCAAGACTGCTTATTTTATTCAACTGTATCCTTCCTCTTCTTATTCCAAATTTAAAAAAATTAAAAATAGGATTTCTAAATGTTACAAAAAAAAAAAAAGGACACCAAAGCAGCCACACAGAAAACAATCTCAAACCTCTAGTTGCTTCCCGTTATTAAACTTTAGTTTCATTTCAACAACAGGACTTACCCCCACATCTCATTCTGAGTTCAAAACCCACTACACCAGGTAAGTGCCTTCTCTGACGTTTTTAGAGTGCTGGTGTGCATCTCCCCTGTGTACATCCCACATTTGCATAGTCTGCTAAGACTTTTAAGTACCTAAAACCTAACTATACACACCACAGCACATACAAATGCAAAGCTCCTTCCCACAAGAATAAGTACTACTAATCCATGTACTTTTTCCCCCAATTTGGAAGTTGTTTTATCACCATATATTTAAAGAAAAAAAATTAACCTGTAATAAAAAAGCATATACTAAGGTATTCAACAGATTCCATCTCATTAGAATAAAAATATCACTACTTTTGTTTTTAGATAACTGCAAAGGAAGAGCTGAAGGAAAACATAATTCACAGAAAGATCATACTCCAGTTAACACTTGATTCCAGTTCTTTCAGGTACCAAATAGCCTTTCTGCTGCTATTAAAGCTTTACGTACCTGATAGTTATAAGCCGGTTGATATCCTACGGGAACTTGCTGCTTCAGCAGTATGGCTGGTGGTGAACTGTACGGATACGGCTGAAAATAAAGCTTTTTTTTTAAAAAACTTCAAGTTTGAGCACAATTAAAAGTATGGTATTTGTAGAGGTTATTAGCCAGGAGCATGTTTGTAGAAGTATGTCGTTACATTGTTACTTCAGTTCCTGGTCAGACTAGGCTCACTACTTAAAACAACACTTAACAATTTCCCATGGTGCTTGGCTTCAGCACTTCAGGCATGAATAATCTCTAGAAAGTGGGATTCTAAAGCGTCCTATACATCTGAAAAGCCTGTATCTATCTGCTTGTAGCTAATCTTTCAAATAATTTCAGAAGAACTAGTTATACCATAAACTTTCTAAAGCAGACCTGAAACATACTAACTACTCAGAATAATGGAGTACTGGCTGAAGATCAGATTCTAGGAGCAAAAAGGAAGCCAAGCGTACTCAAAATTCAGACAATTCATCAGTACTTCTTCCCTGTAACTACTCTAACACAACTTCAACCTGGAAACTTTTCAGTTTTTTCAGAACATGGTTAAAGGCACATTCCAGCATTTAAGTGAATTTTTTCTTCCTATGCTATTTCACTCTCCCAATAAACTCAAGAGAATCGGCAAGAATACTATTATCAAGCTCTCAGCCTTACAAAAACCTGTTTCTGTGAGTCACTGCAGTTTGCTCTTCTTCATTTGCTTAGAATACACAAAACAGAATCAGCTAGTAACTAATGCTGCCCACCCAATTGCACTGCCCTATCACACAGGCTAATGCAGTAAGAGCCTAATCTGGTATATTCACAGTACAGGACTCATAACAAGGCCAGAAGCACTATGTACAGCTCAGTGGGAACACCTGTCTGAAGTACTAAATGCTGATGTCTTGCATATGGTCACTGCTATTAACATCAGATGCTGAAACAGTGTTTTTACGACACAACAGCAGTTCAAAACCAATAATCTGCCTGGCTAAGAAGAGAGAAACAACTTCTGGCTACATACTTATTTACAAAAATCTATTTTAGAGTTTGTAGTTTATTGTGGCACAGGACAGCAATACATTAATATCTGGATAGATTTGATTTGTTGAGCATATAAACAAGATCAATTAAGAACTGTTAAACAATGCAATCTTAGCTCCACCTTCAACAGTTTGCATTCTCAGAAGGTACTTTCCTCTTGTTTTATAAAGTCATCACATCACTGAATCCATTTTTCAAGGTGGTTGTCATTCTTTTGAAGTGGAATATGGAAACAATGAGGTTAAGACCGGACAGGAATCTCAGTACGTATTCCTGAAGTTGTATGTGCTTGCACCTTCCAAACTATTTAATTATGATTCAAAAATCAGTGATGTGAACAGCCTTACCTGAACATATGATGGTACTGGGCTCATTACAGGTGGAGGTTGCACATATGTCTCTGCATTTTGACCACCCCATACACTGTGGAACTGTGGCGGAGGAGGACCAACGACTAATGGTCTGGGATGTACGTAAGAAGCTTGTTTTGAAGCAAAGAAAAAATAATATTAAGACACTTTCATGTGTGTTTCATTAGGAATCTGAGTTCAAGCTGAAAAAAGCACTTACAGTTTACTCAACATTAACTACTATGTTGTGCTACCCACCCAAGTTTTAGTATCAGAACCATACATCCTCATACAAGTGATGTCACAGAAGTTAGAACCAAGGTTTAATTGTAGTACATGTATTTCATCAGATAAAAAGCATTTCCAAGGCTATTGCTGTATAAGTGAGAAAAAGTTCTGTTTATAGGTAAAACAAGTTTATTTAGGTATACTTACACAGATTTTGGTGCTTTCTAATTGCTGGGCCCAGTTTCAGCTTTTTGCCATGGAAGTTGATTTGCGTCTGAAAGACAGGTGAGTGAGGTGAGTGGTTTGTGGGATTTTGAAGAGGCTGGTCTCTGCTTCTACACCCCAGTACCATCAACTCACATACACACACAACAGCATCTGTTCTCTCCTCCTCAAGAGCAAATGTCTTTTACCTTTCATTTCCTGCAGTGTCCTCAGCATGTCCCTTTTGCCTACTCACTGCCTCCACACTTGCAACATATCACTTGCCTTAACAGAGTCACACACTAGTAACTTGCAACTACATATTAGTGACTTGTCAGCCCTGTGGTTTTATATGCACGAATTTTAACTATTCTTGCTTCATAGTCTAGGTTCCCTTGAAACTGTTTGCATTGCTACTTACCTTCCTTCCCACTAACTTCCTAACAGGTTTCCTGTAACACATTGCAAACTGTCCATCTATACTAAAGGAAATGGCTGCCTCAGTGCTAGTTTACCTGCATGTTTTTGTAATCTCTTTAGGGAAGCTTTCACATGCATTCCCTTCAGAACATCCAAAACCACAACCACAATGCTTCACAACTTTTCTGGCCAAAGCAACTATGTAGCACATAGACTAATCAAGCAAGAATAGAAGTGAAATACTGTTAACATATTTCTCAAGTACTCAAACCCAGGAATGCAAGCACCTGAAAGCCATGCAGAACAGGATGGGAAGCACTCCTGATAGTCAGCAAGTGACTGAGACATGTAACTTGTCATTCTGCCCAACTTCAGAGAGAGAAGTATTTCAGTACAATACATTTATTTTCACAGCTACTGCACTCATTTTGGGGAGAATGAGGGAAACAAAAAACTCTGACAATGGTTTATGACGTGCTGAAGTCTATCTGAACCAAACAGCTGATCTGGTTTTAAGCACTGAGATTAAAAATTTCTGTGATAATGAACCATTAAGAGCAGAAGGACTGTAACAGTTCTACCCCTCATCTCCTGTGTGTTAACTACAGGAAAAATCTATGACAAGTGAACAGCTGCAGCACTGTCCAGGAAGCTTAAAAATTACTTGCATTCCAGGTAACAACAAAATGCACAAGCACTGGAAGAGAAGCCTATTTCAGCTGCTGAGATGTTAATTAAAACACTGCCTTCCGTGATACTGTTATTCCCAGTAACAACAGGTCTATGTATCTGCCACAAGGACAAGAGTTCTATGACAATCATCCACTACAGAAAGCAAGAAGCCAAACACACCAAAGCTAGAACTAGTTTTGTTTCTTACTTAAGTAAATACATAAAGATACTATTACCAGCAAGTATTTCAGCAAGTTTACTTTTTGGGTAGCCCTAGACTTTCCTTGTTCTAACTTACTCTACAGGCTATGTAACCTGGCTTCTCCTCAATCCCTCTCAAGTCTTCAAAAAACAACTTTTTCAAATAATTTAGATGAAGAGCTTACTTCTACTATTTTTTGAACATCCACATTCTCCAGGAAGGAAACAAATCCATACCTGAAAATGAAGAACAGTGATCAGAGTTTGATTGTTAGTTATTTTGAACAAGACCAAGTAACAACAGATATGCCAGGTATGTTATATTGCATATTAGAATTATCAAGTAAGACATTAGTTTGTAATTCAGCTTGAAAGAGTATTTACTGCTAACTAGCAGCACCTACTACTGGACCAGATGAAAGAAACTGAATGCCAGATTCTAGAATAATATGAAACAGAAATACAGGCTGTTTTTCCATTTAAACTTCTTAAAATGAGTAGTGTTGTTGGTATTAGCTCAAAGGTAAAAAAAAAAATTAAAATCTGAACTACCAAATTTTGTATTTACTATAGAGCTCGGGACAAAGGCAGGCATTACAGGAACAGTAGCACCAGTAGGGGAAGCAATCCTTGAAGAGGTTTTCTCTGTTTATTTCACTACCTCCCTACTTTACCTGTTCTAATTTCAGAGCACTATATTAAAAATTGCGTCAAATTAATCAAGTAAGTCAATTCATTATCAAGACTCAGAACACAGACTGGCTAATTGCACATCAGGATTCGCTGTGAGAACTAGCAACAAGTAGGAGCAAATAAAACTCATCTCCAGCTCACACATTACTACATATGTCTAAGAAAAAAAATTGACTTTTTAGGGTCTATGCATAGAATCCTAGAAAAAACTGGGCTGGCAGAAACCTCCAGAGTGTGAAGCCTACTTCTCAAAGCAGAGATAACCCCAACAGACTAAGCTTCTACATTTCCTTATTTAAGGGTTTCACCACAGTAATCCAGATTTTTTTCTATATATCCAATGGAAATTTCCCTTGTTTGAACTTTATTCACATACTTAGTTTCACTCTTCACCCAAACGAATTTTTTTAGTCTAGAACATATAACCAGGTGTCAGAAGAGTGCAGTCCCCATTGCCCTGAGTAGGCAATCTTGGTTTTCTTAATCGTCCTGACCCAGGTCTCCAGATTTTTAACTCCTCTCACCATCAGAACAGTCCTACAAAAGAACTGTCTGTGTAAGGATCACACAAGTTTCAAGCTATGTTTCCACAGGTTAAGGGACAATAACCCTCTTTTTCCTGAAGAGACAGGCTGAAGTCAAAAATTGAGCTGTTCTTCATTGTAAGATTATATAGATTTAGTTAGGGGCAATACAGATTTACTGGTTTCACAGTGTCAATTCACCACAACAGAAACCTGCTCATATTACCTCTAACAGAATTATGCATTATCAGCAGCTTAAAACCATTTATGTTGTTCTCACCCTTTTGAAACACCAGTCCTGTCGGTGATTACTTTCACCTCTTTTACAGTACCGTATCGTTCAAAGATAGTCCGAATTTCGGCTTCATTCATCTGGAAGAAAATGAAGTCTTAAACTTCTAACACATTCAACTGCTTAGAACTGACTTAAAGCAACTAGTACTATTTTTTTTAAAACCCATCTCCTACTACCTTAAGAGCTAAAGGTTTGTTGTGGTACACCTGTTCCAAAAGTCTCCCATGAAATTACAATACCTAAACACTGTCAAAATGCACACATAAAAAAAAAAAAAAAAACCCATGCAAACCACCCCCCCCCCCCCACAAACCAGGGGTTAAACTGCCGTTTTCTTCCCACTGACCTGCCCTATAGCTATCTTAAACAATGAAAAGTATAAGAATATTTAAGTACCCTTAAATCAATTCCACCAACGAAGACTGTGTTTGGCATGATTTTTCCTTCTGGTAAAACATAACCTTGACTGACTGTTGATGAACAGGTGTTACTCTCTGGGGCACTTGCACACTGGGTCTCCACGTTTGTAGACTGAAAAATATAAAGAGAAATATTTATTTCCATCAACTCTATTACACTAAGATATCAGAACGCCTGCAGCAATATGAACACAAGAAACAAGCTTCCTATAAAGCTACTTTTCAAGACTTCAATACTACGATGCAAAACTTTCTCAGCTTACTGGAATTAACTGGTCTTTTTCCTTTTCTCATCACAAGGTAAAATTAATCAGTTTGCTCCCTGCATTATTCCATCAAGCATGAAGTTGATGCCAGGACCCTGGATTAAGGTCCTCATTATAGTAGTTTTTCGGAAAGGGCTGTTGGGGCCAGGTGGTGGAAATACCTACCTGCTCAAGTGGGTTGCAAGCATCGCTGGTTTTATGCTCATCTAGGAGAGGAAGACCTTCACTTTTCTTTTGGCCACAGAAGCAAAAGCCCCCAATTTCTCAGGCTTCTCAGCATGCCGTTTGTTTAAAAGGAGCATTACACTTTTTTTTTTAATTTAACACCTAAACCCAGTGATCCATGTCCTGCCGCGCGGACCCGGACGGCAGCTCCGATGACAGCGCCGCTCGTACCGCGCCTTCCCGCTAGGCACGAAAAAAAACCCACAAATCCCACTTTACTCGTATGCCGTTTGAAGCGTCCGCATTTTAAGAGCCCCGAGGGAGCGGCGGCGGGGCCGCTCGGGCGGCGCTGCCCGCACAGCGGAGCCGCCCCTGGCGGGCGGGGCGCGCCCCGGGCACGGCGGGACCAGCGCTGCCGCCGCCATCTTACGCCCTCACACCTCGCCTGCCCGGCGCCGACGGGGCAATGGGGGAAGGAGGCTTCGCAGCCGGCAGGACACGGCTCTCCGAGGGCAATGGAAGCTACAGGGAAAGCTGCCCGCACGGGCTCCGGCCGCACCCCGGGCGCAGCGGGGCGCGCCAGGCAGGGCGGTGGGGCGCGCACGAGCCCGGCGGGGGCCACGTGGCGGCGACGCCGCCGCCACAAAATGGCCGCCCGCGGGTGCGAAGCGCCGTCAGTCGCGAATCCCGTGCCAGACCCTCAGGCCGACAGCTGCGAGACGCACCTTGCCTCGCACAAACCCGCAGCTTTTCATTCGCGGTGTTACCTCCAGAACCTTAACCCGTCACCTGGTGAGCTTTTAAAGCCTTCAAGGTATTTAAAATGCCAGTAGCCCTCCGGGGCTCAGCCCCGTCGCAGCACCACATGGCTACACTACGCCGGCTGCGGGCATCCCCATTGCTCACCCCGAGAAGCAACCAAAAAAAGTTACTACACAACTCCCAGCTCCACTGCCCGAATCCGACCAAGCCAACTGCATCACCCAGCAAACACCCACCCAGCAGCTCCCCATTCCAGCGCCCGTCATCCGCCGCCCCCACGGCTCCCCTTCCTCCCCCTCCCCACTTACCATCATTCACGGAAGCTGAGGCTGCGACCACACACCAAAAGAACTAACGAGGCTTTTAAAACAAGGCTTTTAAAATGAGGCTTTTTGGTTTTTGAGAAAACCAACTGCAGACAGTCGGTTTTCTTTTTTCCAGAGGTGGAGGTAGGCAGCCCCTCGGTGTCACCGCCCGTCTCCCTAAGCAGCCCGAGTGGGATGCTCAGTATCACGACCCTTCTCGCTAAGTAGCCCGCGGTGGTATCTTTAATGATGCCGGCGTGCTCCTTAAGTAGCCCCGGGTGGGAAGGGGCGGGGACCGGCCACACCCGCCCCGGCCGTTGCCTCGCGTTCGTCCCCTCCCGCCCCTCAGGGCTCCGCTCTCCTGGGGCGTGTACTTTAGCCAAGAGTCTGGAGACCGAGGCGTAAGGAAACCATGGCGTTCCTTTGTTGGGAAATTAGGTTAGGCCTGTTGCACGTGGCCTTGGTGTGCAGGAAATTGCCATTTTGACAAGAACTCGCACTTCGTTTGTGGAAGTTGGCGAGTGGTGTGTTGTTGAAGAAGCTTTGGGACAAAGCTTCAGAGACAAAAGCTGTAGCTTTCTCATCTCTGTTCTCACGAACCAATGCTATACAGCTGTTCTAGAGCAATCTGTTTCTGTGGCCTGTACTGAAAACCAACCTGCTGTTTCATCGCCAGTTGCCCAAGACCTTTCTAAGAAAGAAACCTCTCTGGTAACCCTTCTGGTTCTCCAGTAATGAGATGGGGTTTGGAAAAGAGTTTTAAGTAGTTGTTGGTCACTGGTATCAGATGTTTAGAATAGATACTGATTTTAGACAGTTCTGGGGAGAGGGGCAACTTAGGGATGTCTTGACAGAATTAACCCAACCTCTAACTGGGCTAGGTTTGTAAGATATGTGATTTATGCAAGGTTTTTTAAGGGAAAAGCATAGAAGTGATCCTCATTTAGGATGAAAAATGAAAGAAAGCTACACGGATAAACTAGAGTGTATCTAACATGCAAGCTGTTTTTCCTATGAAATTTTATTTCTTGTAATGCTTAGATTTTTTTCAACAGTGTACCAAATGTTTGCCTTTTCTAGATGTGATAATAATAATCATATTAAAAGCAGACTGCTGCACTACCTATACCTAGACCCAGAGATGGCTTAGATAATGGCAATGACAAAGCCCTGATCACAAAAGATGTATTTATGTTACCTGTAGGAGAGATTTTGTTAAAGCTGCTGGAGTTGCAGTATTATGTAAAGGTAAATGTGGGCTTTCATGCAGCTAATGCTCACATACTTAAATAAAAGATGTGATCTACAATACTTCATAAGATCTTCTGTATTTTTATTTACAATGGCTGAAATTTTGAAAATGCACTCCAACAATGAGGGGAAAATAATATATAGTATTTAATAAAATGGATTAATATTTGGCCTTAGGAGTGGCAACAGGTTAGTACCACTATTTCTTAAGTGCAAAAGGAGTATTTCTCCTTTTAATAAATCCTGAAACTAAACCTAGTCTTAATTGTCTAAACTGGAGAAGAAGCTACATTAGGAGGTAGATTGGATGTGTATTTTTATTTCTTTACTCCTCTTTTATGGCCCTAACTAGAAGTACTCTGAAGGATATCTTGTTTGTTATTAAGTGGAAGTGATAATACAAATACCGTTCCAAGATAAAGAATTCTTTACTTTTTGTTGTAGAAATTATGGTGAATATCATTTTCTTGTAGCAATACTACTGTGATTCCAATGCAAAAGCAGAGCAGTGTAGCTGCTATAGAAAAACAACCCTTACCAAGGTATTATTGATTCTAGTTTTGTGAAGCTGTTCTGAGCTGCTGTGGAGTGGGTTTGTGTCAGGTTTGTGTCCTGTTTTTTCTTAACTCAGTATTAACTTCTAAAATTGGAGAACATCTGTTGCTTAAAACAAAGGAGAGTAATTTTTCTTTTGCTGCCAATACACAAATATCAAAAAGGGTGAAAGGAGTGGAGTAGGAAATTATTGGCTTGGTTTGTTTTATCAATACTCTTATTGGAAGGGTTATTGCTCAATAGATTTATTTGTTAAATGCACTAAGTAGCAGAAGAAGAAACCAACTTTATATTCTGCTGCATCATGTAGTACTTACTTTAATACACAGCTTTTCTTTTGTCTTTTTCTTCTCCTTTAATTAGTAAATCGGTAAATCAATTAATTTGGTAAATCAGAATAATTCAGGAAGAGTCTCTGTTTTGGGATTTGCTAGGCTGCAGTGGATGAGGATTCTACAAAAAATGATGAAAAATTGCCAATCTAATACAAATAGTAGTGGTTGCATCTTGAAATTTAATAGTCAGAACTGCAGAACTACATAATTTAAAGGTCAGGTTAGATTTAGTCTTCCTAGAAGTAGAACTAAAACTGGATAGCAAGAGTATCATACAGCATTTGAATTTTTATAGCAGTTCTCTTAACTCTGCAAATTTGGACCTTTCCATGAGAATCATGTTGAATCTTTCTGCAAAGCTAAAGCAGCTAAGTAGTCTTAGAAGATGTGTGAACATGAAGGATATAAAATAGATATTCAAGCTATTAGGTTAAAAAAATAGAAAAAGGTCCCAATTTTTAGACAGCTAAGCATGTGTACCTGAGAAAAACATGCTGGGTTACCAAATAGACTGTGATTGTCTGTTTTCTGAGTTTCCTGTTTTGTACTGAAGAAAGAATGCCACATATGTTTGACAGCAGTCAGCTTTAAAGGGTCATTTTGTATCTGGAAGTTTTGGACATTTCCTTTATGGTTGTTTGCATTGGGGTAGCTATTTAAGGGGATATATCATAATGTTGTGATGAACAGCAGCCATTTTAAAAAAAATCCATGCTGTTATGATTTGCATTGAAACCATTAGTAGAATTTCCATTGGCCTCAGCAGGCAAAACAGAATCTATATTCTTACTGGCATGGTAAAATCCTTTGAAATTTAGTAGATCATTTGCTGACTGATTTTTCTTACATTTCCCTCCCCTCCCCCCAAAAAAAAAAAAAATCAAAAAAAAAAACAAAAAAAAAAAAAAAAAAAAATGGAACACAAGTTATATAAAAAAACCCATAATGAATTTCTGCATGTACAACATTTCAATTAAATTACTCTTTTTTCCCCTCCTTGATTTTGATGAAAACCAGAGTATTATTTTCAACATGAATCCAGTTACTTAACTTTCAGTAGTGGAATTCTTTTAAGAGCTTGTTTTTCTAGAAACTGCATTATTGTAGACCACTTCAATTAGTCTGATAATAAATTTAACTCATACAGGCAATAATTAAAAACTTAAGACTTAAACAATATATACTTGAGTTATCCATAGTCTAAGTCAGGACAATGCTGAAATCATTGTATGAGGTTGTTCTGTGGTCAAGGCTATATTTAACATTACCAATTAATTGTGATTAGCCTTTAGGCATTTTAATTCTGATAGGTTCATTAAATTTTAACCTGAATAACTTTAACTGCTGTAGGAAAGCTGATACTTTAGTTTGTACTATGGCTTGTGGGATGACTGAAAAATTTTAATATACTGCACTGATACAAAATACTCTTCATCCAAACATTTTACAAGAATGACTTATGCAAACACATACGAACGTATAAAGACAGCTTTGAATGATCCAGATAAAAAGTCCCTCCAGTTCAGTATCTTCTTTCATGGTAGTAAGGCATGGTTGGGAAAAAGATGTGAAGACAGAACATGTGTAGAGTGATTTTTGCTGCTTTTAGTTTCTTGTGCTTGCCAGCCTCCAAAGCATTTATGAACCCCTTTCATTACTTTACTTGACAATACTATTTGATAATAAATATATTTGATAATAATTTGATGATTTTTTCCTTTAGATTTCTCTGGTCACTTTTTGAACTCAGGCCTGCAGAACAGAGTTTGGCACTGAGGATCACAAAGCAAAGAGGCATTGCATGGAAAAAGTACTTTAAATGTTGCTTAAGCTTTCCCCTGATAATGAGAGCCATTTAATTCAGGACTTAACAGACAATGTCGGTTCTTTTGTCACATTTTGCTACCATACATGACTTTACAGACTTTTGTTGTAGCTAGTTTTCAGCTGCTTTAGCTTTCAGACTGCAGAGGTTTAGCTGTGTTCTCTCTGTCTTTCCTCAGGTGGATAGATTTAAGAACGGACGAGGAAGGTCGGCTGCTTTGGCTTGCTCAGCCCCTCGCAGGCAGCAGCTCCCGCGTTTGCCTCCTCGTGTCTCTGACTCATGTTACAGCAAGGTCTGAGCTACAGTGGGCCGCCGTCACGCACGGCTTTCCCAAGCCATTTCAGGCCCGAGGCGCTCTCCTCCATACCAAACAGAAATCCAGGGTACTGTTGTCTAAGGGTGATGAGACCACCAAGTCAGCTGGAGCTTGGAAGTGGGTCTCCCTAGGTATTTTCCTTAAAATGAGTTCCCCAAAGGTGAAAAACACTTAAAAGCCAAAGGACTGGCTTTGTTCAAACTGCTACTTAGACAAGGGACTCTTTTTTTTTTTCCCCTGAAGGAAAAACATCCCAGTAAATAAGACAGTATAGAAATAAAAAATGTCTATGAACAATCTCCCCTTGCTTTCAAGACTGCTCTGAATTATACCAAATTGTGCACATCACCTGTGGTTTCTAGGAAGCATTTTTACATTGCAGTGGGAGTTTGGATATCTGCTTTTCTCATTAGTTTATTGGACATGCTACAGGTTCTTCTACCTTTTATCTAACCTTACAGATGCTGAAAACGTTTCTTCCCTCAGCATGGTACAGAGTGCGGGTTGCTTGCAGTGATAGGAGCGATGTCCCTTCCTTCAGGGAGTTTCACCCTAGTACCTCGTGTTCAAAAAGCGGAATGCAGAAGCCAGAACAGACAAACAGAACAAGCACTGTCTGTTACACAGGTTTCACTGATGACATTACTAATGTCAGCTTGTCTCTTCTTGCAGAGTATCACCCTTCCATCTGCTATAGAAGAAAGAGGAGGAAAAGCAGCATGCATCCTTAATTGCCTGTCTGTATACTCTAGAGTGAGATGCCAGCCTTCATGGCTCAGAGAACCCTCTCAACGCTCTGCCTCGGCCCTGACTTAACACATCTTTTGCACAGCTGTTTCCTTCTGAAAGATTTCAGTGTGCTTCTGACCCTCACACTACACTACATGGATAGCTCTTTCTGCAGAACTGTCCCTGCAATTCAATGCTATTGAGAACTAAAATGTTTATCCTTTTATACTTCTGAGTCCAGAAATACTTTTCTACTTATACCATTTGGACTCATTTCAACCAAGATGTCAAGCAATGCAACGAATTCCACGTCTTCATTTTATATTTGATGAAATAAACCCCAACTGTTTGGTTTTTATTATTTTCCATTTCTATAAAAATTATCCTTGGTAAAGGGTAGAACTGAAAGAGGGATAAAAGTAATTTTGAAACTTCCTCTTAAACAAAATCCTAATTCAAAATGGTATTTATAGTATATGTTATAAAAGCTTTGAGATTTTTAAGATTATTTCTGACCACAGATAAAAAAATCACATAGGCATTTGACATGATTGAAATGCTGATCTGCAATATTATATGTGTATCCAGACTTTTGTACATTACTGTATAAAACTGGAAACCCTAAAAAGAAAACTTTAGTTCATTCAATCTGTAGATATCTGCTTGTTTTTGAATCTTTGACAAATCTGTGTAATTTTTTGGACAGTTTTCATCTATGGCTAAAAGTCACAGGCTTCTTCTTTGCCTTACTATCTCTTGGATCTTTTGATCTATCCTATGTGCTGACACCATGAAGAAAGAAAAACAGCAGTGGATCTTTACCAGTTTTGTTCTGAGGAAAACTACCTCTTGATAAAAACACCCAGCACTGAGTGCTTCACATCGGTGCTGACTGCTGCCTCTGCATCTCACCACGGCAGGTGAGAACCCAGACTGCTTTTGGAAGCAAAATAACTGATCCATACTTAGGGTAAAAGGCCTTTAAATACTGGTTTGAACTCTTTCTGCTGCCCCATCAGCTTACTAGAGGACACTCCCTGCTGAAACAGGGATTGAAGCTTCTCTCCCGCTCAGAAGGATGTCTCTTCTATCCTGTAAGTAATTACCTGCAACCCTTCCTTATTCGCCAAACAGGGACATTTATTACAGTTATGAGGCTGCTTTATTTATGGATGCCATGAGGCTGACTGTTGCTGACGGAAGTGAAGACAGTGAATGGTACTTACCACCTCATGAGATCTGTAGCAGAATTAAACATTTACAATAAACACTACTGTGTCTGGTTGGTGCTTTCTTACACAAAGAGTTAAACACTCAAGAGTGGAATAATTGACTGGCTTGTCAGAGAGTTGCGGAGAGTTAACAGCAGATGGAATGAACTCTTTAAAAGCCATCAGTCCAGTAACGACAGACTTTACCGGAGCCGTACTGGATGGCCGAGGATTGTTTGCATATGACTGTCTAGAGTTGGCAGATTTGCTGATAAAGCTGCCCTTCTACCGGTTGTGTCAAGGAGGTTTAATGATTTAAACGCAGTTCATTCCTACATGACAAATGGATAGAAAGTTCCATTTGCTGAAATAGGCAGTGTTCCACTAAAGGAGAAACATTATCCAAATTTCTTGTTTAGTGTAACTGCATTGCAGTAGAACTCACAGCTAGGACGCATATACTACAAAGAAAAAGAAAAAAAAAAGTTTGCATTTAGTCTGGATCGCAGACATAATAGAATTCTTTTGTAAGTAAATCCTACAAAATCTTTTGCAAACTTCATATCTAAGCCTCTTTTCTAACGCAGCTAGAATCCAGTAGGAAGTTCCGAAACATGCTTTTGCCAACGAGAGCCAACAAGTATGTTCAGATAGTTTCTGGTATTATACTATGTTTTTTCTGTTGCAAGGTTTGTACTCACTAAACCAGAAGTAATTAACTCCCTGCTAAGTGCACTTGATTTGAGAGCAATGCGATTTTCAAAATCCTTCTCAATCTTCTCGCCACCAGGTGAAAATCATATATTTAAATTACATAAAAAATTATATAGAGTATTGACTTTTAAGGGTTATCATCGTGGTGTATCTCTTACAAAGCTGATGTGTGGAGGGTTATAAAAGATAAAAATTCCTTCTTTTTTTTCCTCGGCAGGATCACAGTTTCATGGTCGGTCATTTGAAAAGGCAGCCAAAATGGTTACTTTTCAAGCATTCAAAAATGTTTGAATCAAAGGGAACAAGGAGGAATGGCAAATACCGAGAATGGGCTATGTGCATGTATTGTCAGTCTAGACATACATTAGGCCAAAAATAGGAAGTGGTGATACTACTGTGTTATGGCCTGAGCTCTCCGAAACGTTCCTGGAAAACTTCTGTATGGGCATTTTCATCTTCTTGCTTTCCTCTTCCTGATGACTGACTTCCATCCTTTGTGTCAGGACAAAGCCTGTATGCATATATTTATGTGTGACAAATAGTCAGGTGGGGCGGCTGCTCTGGCAGCTCTTTGTTGCAGCCGAAGAAAGAAAAGACAGATGTTCTGTGTGTCCTCTTCTGATGTGTCTTTGTCATGCAATTATTGTGGAGTATGTGACAGTCCTGACCCTCAAGTAGATGGAATTATTTGTTAAGTGAGGGGAGGGAGACATTTACAAGGCCTGAAAACTAAAAGCTGTTCTTCAGAAACTTAAGACTGGAGTCTTTTCATAGTGATGTATTTTATTTTTTTCTATACCTATTTTAAAAAGTGAAAATATTGCTAATTATTATTTTCTATCAGATTTTTAATTTAAGGTGCTCTGACAGGGAAATCCCTACAGATAGACCTCTAAATTTAGGAATTAAAGCCTACTGGTTTCGGGGTTTTTTAATCCTGTTTGGTCACAAGTAATTAAAATAGTGTACAAATGATTCTGATTAATTCCATTTATGGGCAACTCATTCCTGAATGAACCGGTTTGTTCCAACTAAAATGGAATGAGGCACTTATGTATTAAGAATGGCCCCATATGGAATTAATCAGGAACAGTTCCATGTGTATAGAACCTTAATTAACTTTTGAGTGAGTTTTATTTCCAATGACTTTGCTGGAATGCATGTCTGGATCTAGATGTATCCATATGAGTAACTAGAGTTCCAGGTGGTCTTCTATGACACACACAGTGAAATATGTTCTTTTGCAGTGCTCTTGGTATGTCAGCTTGTTAGTTCTTAGGCAGTACAGGTCCATCTGCACATTTCACATGACATTTGCCCTTTTCATAGCAGTACTGTGCAGTGGGACTACAAATGGAGCATGAGGTTGGGAGAGTTATGTATTCCATATTAGGTATTCTAAATTATAGTTGTTATACAGGAAAGCAACAGAAAGCCAGCTTGTTAAGCTTATTACCTAATACATTATTTATTTCTATCTACAAAAGAAAAAGAAAAAAAAAGTAATATTCATTTGTCTGAAAAGACTTGAAGTGGAAAGCTCTGGCCTTATCTCAGTCTTCCTTCATTTACAGTATCATTGATTGTAAGTAAGGTGAAGGTGAACTGACAAAAATGTACTGGTGCTGTGGTAGTTTTATGATACTACAGTGATTGTAAAGGGATGCCCTGATACTCACAGCCTCTTTGGGCAGTTGTGGCTCAGTCTTTGCCATCTTTTTCCCAAGTGTGTCTCCCAAAGATTAGCGTGGGTAGCTGTTGGCATTTTCACTCAATAAAGTGAGAAGGTGGAGAGACAAAAGGTAGGCTGTATTGTCCCTCACTTGTCAACTGAGAGGGCTATGCTTTTGTATACTAGACAGAACATCTGTCAGAGAAATGGAGTGGAAAGAGCTCTAGTCCCAGCAGGAAAGCTGCTTTTGAAAAAAAACCACACCACTACAACAGGTCAAGGAAGACATCAGTGGGATTTGGACATCAGCATGCTGCAGCCTCCATCACAGGATGATGCCAGACAGGTCCTCTCTCCTGACAAAATCACATTGATAAGGAAACAATGAAGCAAGAGGGAAAGAGACCCTTATACCTAGTCCTTGGTAGAAAGTTTGAGCATCATGAGACTTGGCAATATGATTTTATGTTCTGATACCAATATTGTGAAGGATTCAAACAATATTCCTTCCAGCCGATTTGAAGGAAGTTAAAAAAAGCAAGATAGTAAAGAAACATCCTGCATCAGGTTTTAAGAGGGGGAAAAACACCAAGAAAATGAGAAAACAAAGAAATGTTGGAGTATGTCATTCAGTCAGGAAGAAATTGTGCAGTTTTCAATACCAAACAAGTATTGTAATGGGGAAATAAGATAGTCTTACACATATTAATTTTTGTTGCTCTTACCCTGTGGTTCAACTTGAAATTCTTCAAATGTTCATAATTAAGCTGCTAAGGCCCTTCTAGTGACATTGTTTACAGTAAATTTGTTTGGGTGGCAATTTTAAAATTCTGTTTGTATAGACTTTACCTGGTAAACATGGCACACAGGAGGCCACAGACCCTACTGCAGATGAAGACCAACAAGCATTCCTTCCCCATAAACTCTGGCAATTTTCAACCAAAGAAAAAAGTTATCATCTTGATTTTGCATCTCATAAGGCTCTTATTAGTTCAGTCTTTCAATTTATCCGGGTTTTCTTGCGGATTGGCTCTCTTTTCCAAAGTGTCCACTTGCCCACTCAGTTTGGTAGCATCTGCAAACCTAATCAGGATACACTTAATCTCATCATCCAGATCACTTATGAAGACATTAAACAGTATTGGACCTGGTGCCAGTCTCTGAGGGACCCCACTTGTGACAGGTTGCCAGTTTGAAAAGATCAGAAATTCTTACACAACCAATGTCATTCTGAGTGAGTGAGACTTAATATCTCCAGAGTAGTTGTGCAGAGTTAACCGTTCCTCCCTACAGCAAACACTGCAGTACAAGTCATGGAATATGTTTGCATAAGGGGAATAGAAGATACAGGAATTTTATTTGACTGTGTTAAGAGAACTAGAGGACTTCTATGTTCACCTTTTTTACCTCATCCATAAATGGCTTGAATTTTGAATTGAGATAGGTGCTTAACTTTTAGGGGTTTTTTTTGTAAGTTTGTTTCTAAAAATATTTCTATCCCTTAAGAAATTAGTGAGTGACTGGCTTCGTTTTGTAGGATTGTCATTCTACTACACTGCTTCATAAATGACAATTATTTATACTCACTGTGGAGTGTATATTTGTAACCAATGGTGACTAGTCCATCAAAAAATTAAGTTTCTTCAGCCTTAATTAAAGTAGACCTACTAGAATTTAATTTACCTTCAGTCCTTTAGACAAGGACTTCTCATAATTGTGATTTACTGAAACAGAATAAATTTTTATTTCTCTTATCATTTAGACGTATTGAGCTGACTTTAAACTACTAGATGTGTTTTACTACTGTTTTTAAATTATTAAGCGAAGCATTTCATTTTTATAACAGGTGCGTACACTGGTGGTTTCTATCATAACATCTGTTCCTCTAATTTACAAAAGCTGTTCTTATTATTATATTCCTTCCAGGAATGATAGTTTCACTGCAGTGGTACCAACCCAATGTGTCTATGCTGGGAGTGCTTTGGTTTCATTGACTGATGCTCTAATACTGAGAAACCACAGATAGAATAGTTACTCCACTTTGAATTCATTTCCTGTCTAGAATAGTTCATATTTAAACCATTAAGCTGAGTAAATTTGTTCATCTTCATTCAATTAAAAGTGTGTTTTCAACTTGCATGATCTAAGTAGAGGAACAATTATTTTTCATAACTCCAGTCAACATGGCTAACAAGTTGAAAACTGGTGGGGAGTCTGTCAGAAGCAGAAGAATCCTATTTTCTGAAATGATTCAAGAAGAAAAAAAAATGATGGTCAAGGTCTAATTTAAGGTAGCTCTATTTCTGATATGGAGACAAACTCAGGGATTGTTTGGAATGTGGTGTTTGCTAAGAACACAGGAGTGGAGTGTGTGTGAGTGAAAGTATGAACAAGTGTTTACAGCTAAATTTGTACTTTTACTTGCAGAGTAGACTGCTCAAAAATTACAGAAAAACCACAGTTTATAGTCTTCTGACAAGATTTTTGCTGTTCTGTTTTTGTGCTAGACCAAAAGTCAGGAAGGAGAAAAACAGCAGCCCTGGTGCCATTCTTAGCTGTGCCAAAGAAAAGACAGACCATCTCATTTTGTCCTTTATTTCTTTAACATCTTCAGGGAGAGAAAAATGACTGTACTGTTGCAGGACCCACACAAGAGCTTAGTGCTGTCCAAAGACATCTCTGTTGGAGGTATTAAAGCCTTTATCCTTCATATAATGTTACCTCATAGCACAAAATCTAAACTTTAACCTTTTGTATGACATTGTGATCATGGGCCTGATTTTCTATACTTTAGCTGGGTTATTTTTTCCCTTAATTTCATGGGAAAGTTACCTGAGTTAGAAGGTGTGCAGCTGGATACTGGAGTTACTCCTTCTGTCAGTAATTCAAGCCTTAAACCATTACAATTTCAATAACTTCAGTGAAAGTACATTGCTTTGACCAGTAATAGTGTAGCTGAGAAAATGATTGGTATCTGCATATTTTTTACCATGTCATACTACAGGAATCAAACCAAACAAACATTGAATAAAAAAAATCCACTTTTTTGTGCTTCTTCAGTTTTTTAACAAAATACTTGAATGTGAAGGAATGGAGAGAGTGGTATTATGCAGTATAATAAATGAAGCATTTATATTTTTTTAGCTCATATATATACCTCGTGGGAAAGATGAAGACTTTTAATCAGTTGTATCACTTACTGAATATGCATGTTCTTTCAACTGTTACAGTGTTAAGTTGTATTTTCATTTGGAATCAAATTGTGCTTTAGCTAATTTATTATCTTTGTTCTGTCTCATAAAATTCAAATGACTAGAAGTCACTGGATAGCTTTATGTGGAACTTTGCCTGCATAGGAGAGTTTTATTCATATTTAGATCAGTGGCTTTACATTGCAATGACCTTATCCACTTGGGAATTATGAAAAGATTTAAAAAGTTCTGGTGATGAAATATTTCAATAATAATATTTTCAGGTTTTGGTAGAGCTCAAAGGAGTACTGAACCTAATCATTATGCAGTGATCTCAGCCAGTGCCTCATGGCAGGTCAATAGCAAGGATAGAAATACTTTTAAAAGAAAAATAGCTATCTAATTGTGATTCCAATTCCTTGCTAATTGAGGAGCTGCCCAAATCTTTGTCATAAGCCATCACTTCTGGAAGCTGATGACTTGGAGATGATTCCAATGTGAGAACTTGTTAAAAGCCCAAGAGTTTTTCTCAGGAAAAAAAGACTACCTGGGTTCCAAAGGCTTAATAAATCATGGACTTGAAATAAGCACTCAGCTGTACAATCTTGTCTTCAGTTGACTTCCTAGTACTGAGAATTCTCAACCTCATACACCACAGTTGGTAAATATTTCTTTTTAAATTGCATTTGACTTAATTGCCATTAATAATTTTGCATACTTACACCTACAGTTGGGTTACTTTCGTCAGGTGCAACTTGAAAGGATTATGTTAAATGGATATGAGTGAATAATCCGTCTGAGTATGGTTCCTGCACGGTAAAAATAAGGACTATTAGGGGTCAAGTTAAGAACTTCTCGCAATAGTAAGATGTCAATAGTTTACCTCACTAACCCAAATCCTTTTGTTTAGCTTTCAGTCTGGTTCTTCCTGCTGCCTCACTCTGACATTTGGCATACCTGATTTTTCAAAGTCACCATGGAGAAGTGTTTGCAAAATGTCTTTCAAATCAAGAGCTGCATGAAGTAAATGTCTGTGTTTGCATAGACAATAGTATTAATCAAATACAAATCCTATTTTCCAACTATGAAGTAGCATATTTTCAGTGCTACAGTATTTAAAGTGATATCTTTGCAAACTTTGGAAAATGTATAGACACAAATTTGTAATCCTGAACATACTGAGAAATCATTGCAAGTTTTCATTTTATTTTCCTGTATTTCACTTCCCCTCAGCTCTCCAAGAGATTAAAATGTAATATTATGTGCACAAATTCTTTAAAATCTCTCTCAGACTGTTGTAATACTCCAAGTCAGAGATGCTTTATCATTTATTTTCAGAAGAAATAGCTATGACACTTCAGTCATTCAGACTGTCAGGTGGGCAAAATCAGAGCACATTTCCTGAACATTTCTCAGCTTTCTTAAAAAGAACCTTCTCAACCTTTGTTCCTAGAGATCAGCATCGCATTTTCCAGTGTAGAAGTATATGTATATTTGCAAATGCTGCTACTGTCCACAAAATTAATGACTTGGTGTTTTAGTGACTTTATGACTTACAAGCTCTGTTGTCATCCTGTTGCAAGAACCCTTGCAAAAGACACAAATGCAGTTGTCTCTTATATCTCTGAAAGCTCTAACAAATAATTTACTGCCATGATACACAGTTGTTGACTGAACTATTTGTGGGCTTCCAAGTTAGACAAGAATCATAGAACCACAGAATACGCTTAGTTGAAAGTGACCTGCAAACTGCTGGCCCTGCACAGGACCATCCCCAAGAGTCACACCATGTGCCCGAAAGTATCATCCAAACACTTCTTAAAATCAGGCTTGGTGCTGTGAGCACTTCCCCGGGGAGCCTGTTCCAGTGCCCAAGGACCCGCTGGGAGTAGCACCTTTGTGTAATATCAAACCTAAACCTCCCCTGACACACCTTCAGGCCATTCCCTCATGTTCTGTCACTGGTCACCACAGAGAAGAGATCAGTGTCTGCCCCTCCTCTTCCCCTCACAAGAAAGTTGTAGACTGCAGTGAGGTCTCCCCTCAGTCTCCTCTTCTCCAGGCTAAACAGATCAAGTGACCTCAGCCACTCCTCACACGGCTTCCCCTCAAGGCCCTTCACCATCATTGTTGCCCTCCTTTGGACACTCCTGAATGGCTTAATATCTTTCCTATATTGCAGTGCCCAAAACTGCCCACAATATCCAAGGTGAGGCTGGCCCAGTGCAGAGCAGAGCAGGACAATCTCCTCCCTCGCCCTGCTGGCGATGCTGTGCCTGATGCCCCCCCAGGACACAGTTGGCCCTCCTGGCTGCCAGGGCACTGCTGACTCATATTCAACTTGGTGTTGACCAGGATCCCCAGGTCCCTTTCCATGGCACAGCTTTCCAGAAATCGTTGCAAGAGATTTTGCCATGACATCAGCCAACTCTGAGGATTCTGGGCCCAGCTCAGAGTGCTGAGATCCCCTTGGTCCCTCATCCATGTTGAAGACAGAGGCAAAGAAAATGTTTAACACCTTTGCCTTGTGTCTGTCCCAATTTGTGAGGTGACCATCCTCATGCTGTAATGGGCCAGTGATGTTTCTATAGTGCCTACTGCCATTACTAGATTTGAAAAAACTCTATTGTCCACACATTTGTGACAGCTTCAACTCCAGTTGAGCTTTGAGTGCATACATTTTCTCTCTACAGCAGCAAGCAGCATCTCTGAATTCTTCCCACATCACTTGACCTTGCAATAAGCATAGAACTAAATGTAGTAAACCATCGATCTATTTTGACTGTTGAAAAATCTTTCAGAAACAATTAATTTCTTATCTCTGTGACTGTGCCAATGATGTTGTGGCTGTTAATGCCAAAATTTAGTGTTGTTTGCCCATAACAAAGTACTTAAAGGCAGGCCACCCACTCAAACTCCACTGATACAGAATGTTTCTGAGCAGCCCTGTGGTTTAAGTGCTGGCAGCAAACGTTCTAAAAACACAATCTTTAGCAAATCTGGAGTGATGTGAATGAAAACTGGCAGTCTGTGTGGATGACTGCCTAAAGTAGCAAATAATCTCTGATTATGTTATGGTGGGGGTTGGGAAAAAGTGAAGAAGTTCTTCTAAAGTCTACTGTCTGATTCAGTTTTGTGGTGGGGTAGAGAGTTTGTTACTGAGGTAGTGAATGTGTGACTGTATGGCTGTCAAGAACACAAGGAAAATATAAAAAATACTAATAAAAACATAAACTGTGCTTTGTGATTTCATAAACTGTAGCCATTCTTGAAATTTTCAAGTTGGCTTAAGGATTGGGTATATTCATTCTTAGGTAGCAGAATAGAAAGAAAAAGTGACACAGAAAAAAGTATTTAGAGGAAGAGTTTAAGAGCAAACATGTGACATTTCCCATGCCAGTGAGATGTTGTAATCATTAGTTTTATTTTTTGTTTTGTTTTGGTTTTTTTTCCCCATTATAGTAGACATTTCCATACATCAGTTTTAAAGAAAGGCTAGCTTGGAAATACCATCTCTGAAAAATAACTATTATGCTATGAAACATCTCTTGTAAGTGACTGCATATCTCAGTCTCTAGGTCTTAACAGCAAGCTAAGTTCATGAGTGTTAAATTCACACATATATTCTGTATGCATCCTGAAGGAAAGAGAGCAATGCGTTAGTGAGAGCAATGAATAAAAAAGGATCAAATGGTGAAAATTAACAGGATGCCCACCGAGGTACTGGAAACCAAGAGATTGTGCTCAGGAAGTGAACACCGGGCAACATCTGGAATTGCATCTTTTAACTTAGAGGAGCTGAATGAAGCTGTAATAGTTAATGTGCATCCAACTATTTTCAACAGGAAAGGTCACAGAAATAGGGACATGTTGCCAGAAAGCAAAAAGATAATGTAAAGCACTAGAGCAGACAGGAGAGAGAGCTTCTTGTCCCTTTTAAGAGTTGAAAGACTATGTCTGCTTTGAGAGAATATTCTAGTAGTTTTCTTTTCTAAAAAGTATCATAAATGCATAATTTTCAAAAGCAGTATATATCTAGTATTGTCCTGGATCCTGTCCACTGTTGTTAAAATTTGTGTCAACATTCATCCTGAACAGAGATTTTTCTCACTCTGTAGCATCTGTTCCTGCAATTGTCAGAGACTGAGTCTGGGGATAACATCAACCATTGGCTAGACTCAGAAGGGCATTTCTTGTCCTCCTAATTATTAAATACACCAGAATGGTGGGGGATCCTGTCCTGGGATTAAGAGCAAGGGTAGGTGGAGAGATGAGTAACACAAGGTGGGACAGCTTCTGTCCTGAGAACCTACATTTGCATCACTTTAGGTAGGAGATGAGATCACACCTTCAATTCTACTACAGCACCGCTCATTTGAGCTTGAATGAAGTTAAAGCCATCTGATGTCTGCCAAAAGAAAGAGAAAATATAATGACCATATATTAGAATAACTTTGGAGTTTTTACCCAGCACTATAAAGGCAAACAAAGTGAACACTTCTTATATATAAACATTTGCTCTAAAAAAGAAAATTTCACACAAACTTATACCATATACATGCATACAGATAAGTGCAAACTTCAAATCATTTAACTGAAGGGAATTCACAAGTGATTTTCACCCATAAAGCAAGCTCATACCAACACATACAGCAATATTGGTGGATTTCAGGTTTTGAATGTTTCCTTCTGTACATCAGAAGGAAAATATGGGTGAGACACGTTAGTTGTCTTGTATCTTTGACAAGTTATTTGGAGTCTAGGAACATACTTTTTTCATAGGGGCCAGGAGTGCACAGAATACATTGCACTTGGCCCTGAATAAAATGTGGAAGAAACCCCTGAAGGAAAGGACTATAGACTTTTCTCTATTCTTTCATATTACTTTTTAAGAGGGTAAGTGTGCTTTTAAAAGTAGACATTCCATTCACCTAAAAGACGTATCTTTTATAAGTGTGTAGTGTACGTGACTCTAGGTTTTTGGGGTTTTTTTAGGAATTCTGCTATTGTGTTGTTTGCACATCACCTCTAATACAGTGATCCATCAAAATCTCTGTTTAAAAAGTATTGTTTGCATCAATAGGCCCAAATTATTTTTAACACTCATAGTTCCTAGAGTGCTACCTGATGTCAGCATTGATATAAGCAGTTGTTATGCAGATCTCACCCCATTTAGCTCTGCCACTTCATGATGCCTCACAGCTTCTTATCTGCTCCAATCCTGAAAAGAAAATGAAACTTTTTTTTCTGGAATGCCTTTAAATAGCAAACGTTTGTATATGCTCAAAATGAACCATACTTTTTAGCAGCAAGGAAGAAAAGGAGAGAGTTAAAACCGAACTTTTAATGTCTTGACAAACAAGTGACAGTTCAAACCAAACCTGGGTGGTGTAGGTTATTGCTTTTCCTTGTCTCTGCTACTTGTTTCTTTCTTTGTGTTCATCTGCAGGGGAGAAAAATAGGTAATAGGTATAATTGATTTGTTTGATTTTTCTTGCTACTGAGATTGACACTAAACTATTAACATCTTCCTGTAATACATTATTAATTTATTGATAAACAATTTATATTGCATTTTAGGGATTAAGTCATTTTGATATGAACATATGGATTTTTAAAACAAAAGTTAAAAACTGTTCTAGTTATTTTCTTTTTCACCTCCTTTTAAAATTTAGGCTGAAAAGAGGCAGAACAGGTTAAAGGGAATTTAGGGTGGGAGATGTTCAAAACTGGAGAATATAATCAAATTTTCCTAGACCAGTTCACAGTCATTATAGGCAGTTCTTTGCAACGCTCCCCATCTGCAATGCCTTTGCTCTTCTCTGGCTATAAGGTGCTGCTGATCTGGGTAACAGGGGATGGGAAGGAGGCAGAAGTGATAGGGTTATATGGCAGGCTTTCTCCTCCTAGTTCTCTAGGCACACTTTACAACTGTCTGGAGGGAAAAAGCAATGCTGAGGGCCTTAGTGATGGTTGAGAAGAGTCAGAGATCCTGCACTGCCTTCCTGTTCTCACCCTGTGAACCTCCAGAATACTCTTTTATTAAGAGAGTAAAAGAGACATCAACAGATATGCTGTAAGGAAATAATTGACTTCATGACCAAAGGGGTTGTGGGTGATATATCTGGCTGTTAGAAGTGGGTTTGACATGATTCTATACTGCTAACAAACAATAGAATATAGAGGCAGAGTGAAAAATTACTCTCAAAGTTGAGTTACCAGCGTTTTGCTTCAAACTGAGAGTGAATTTTAAGTTAGGTTTCAGCAGAGTCTGTCCTAAGGTCATTTCTATTTCATATTATAATGAAGCAACTTGGATAGTGGAAAGAAGAATATGCTTACAAAATTTATTGCTAAGAACAAGCTGGAAGAGAGGGCAAGAACTGTGAAGGGCAGAACTGTCTTAGTAAGTTGGAATCACGTTCCTCAATCAGCAGGATGAATTCGCTTGTTAGATTTGGAAAATCAAGACTTAAGAAGGCAGAAATCAGATACACAGGAACAAAACAAGGAATGACCATCTGTCAGTTATACAGCAGAAGGAATCCAGAGCTTATATTGGATAGCAAGATAAATATAAGACAGTGATAATGTAGTGTCACAAGAGTGAAATAATGTAGTTTTGGGAAATATTTGCAGGAAGGTCATGAATGAGATAATGAAATAAATTATTCTGTTATGCTCAACACAGGTGAAAACTCAGCTGGAACACTGTATCTGCTTTTTGCACAATTCTAAAAAGATGTAGACAAACTATAAGAGGTGCAGAAGAAATGTACAGAAATGAGAGATTCAGTCTGGGTGGTTTCTCAAGGCCTCCTCTAGTTCTACATTTCTGTGAAATAAGCTTTGAAAGTATTAGCTTCTGTTTGTCAAATGCACTTTGCATATTGTACTTTTATAACTTTACGGTTTTCACCATGTTTGCATGAGTGTGAGACCCATTGCAACTGCATGAAACATGAAGTCCTGATTTAGTTGAAATCTGTGTGGGTTTTGTAACTGACTTCACTGAGACCAGGATTTGGCCTGAAATGTTTATCAAAATGTAACACTCACTTCTCAGTTTTGTTTTGTCTTATTTTTATTATGACATTTATAGTAAATATTAGCTGTGCATAAATGTAATTATTGTTATCTGCATGAAGGAATAATGGGGTCTTGGTAAATAGATGTAGTGCTAAACTTTAGCAGATTCTGTTTATACCTTCAGTATGATTGTATTTTTGCCCTGGACATTGCCTATGCCCTAAACTTCACCTCTTGTGAAACTAGAGCTACTTCTTGAGGAATTAAGTCTGGTTTGTATGGATTTGAATAAGAATTACGCTAAGCACTTTTATGGTGACGTAATTTGTTACATTTTCTATACCCATTCTTTATCCTTTCAAATCCATTAGAAGGTAAACTCGTGAGATTAGATATGCACTCAACTGTTCAACAGCATTTGGTAGATTACAGCTATCAAGGATTTCTAATATGGTCATTTATACAGCTGAAGAAATAGGCTGATGGAAGCCTCATGAAGTTCAACAAGGGTAACTGCAAAGTCCTGTACCTGGAAAGGAACAACACCAGGCACTCCCAATAAATGCTAAGGGTCACTCAGTTGGAACACAGCCTGACAGAAAAGGACCTTGTGTACACCAAGTTGTCTGTGAGCCAGCAGCGTACCCTTGTGGCAAAGGCATCCAACAATATCCTGGGCTGTATTAAGAGGGGTGTTGCCGAGAGGTCGAGGGACCCGATGACCTCCAGCAATGCTTTCCAACCTCAGCCATTCTGTGAATCTGTGATTATATGAATACCTCAGAAATAGAAGTAAACTTCAATACTAGTTGAAAGAATAGGACATTACATAGTAAAACAATGTAAAATAGCCAAAAGCATATAATTAAAAGAAAAACAAGTTAGTTTTAGTACTTCTGTGAACAAAGAACCCTGAGTAAAATGACTACCTTGTAAGAATATTCATTCCATCAGTAATTTTGGTGAGAGATGTCCAGGAATGTTTTAATCTCCTAGATGACCATTTACTGTCATTGCTTCTTTTACATAATATCCAATTTAATCACTTGTTTTTTTCTTCTGAGCTTTACTCTGAAATGTATACCATTCCTTTCCAAATATAATACCTTTCCTTCAAATTTAAATAGTTAATTGTGTCCCTTTCATGTCTTCATGCTGTACTATCTTTGAGTAGGTTAAATACTAAGCTATTTATCTCTATTTACTTTCAAAACTCCTTTAAAGAAGGTTTTATTTACTTTGATAATAAGTTTCCTAAAAATAAGAGTGTATGTCCACCTTTGTAGCTGATGTAACATGGAATAAGGTTGGTTATAGATTTCTCATATGTAGTGTTGACTATAAGACAGACTGTTCATTCCATTAGACTACCTGCCCTCTTGTAATGGTTCATTTAATATATACAGTAGGATTCTCTGTGATTTTTAAAAATTATTATTAATTTTGGACAATTTAACCAATATCAGTTTTTTGTTAGGGAGGTGTCTCATCCACTTCATCCTCCTGCTATTGCAGGCCTTGCTATATCCTTGTAGGGTTTCCTACTTAGAAATTTAAAGGTAGACAATTCTCCAAGGCTTAAGATAGGTTTACTGTGTGTTTTTCTAAATATAAGTCCCAGTCCATAAATATAGCTGTCCTTGAGACTTTATTTTCCCTCTTCCACCACCTGAATTGAATTAACATTGCACACCTGGCTACACAGTGCATTTGTATTTTTAGCTCAGAGTAAATGTCTCCTTTCTGTTTCTTTACAGATGCTTCTTTCTAACGTTATCCTTAGGGGATTACTTAGTAGAGCTTTAATGTTACAAACTTTGTTCCAAGCAGAATTTACACACCTGAAAAGCAAACTGCAAATGTAGAAGTTCTGTTAAGTCTGAATAACTTCAGAAACTAGAACAAGCAAAGCATTTAGAACATCAACTACATTTAGCCTTTTATCATTCTTACTTATGGCACTCACAAGTCCTTCTTGATCTTCTCAGGTACCTCCCCTAAAGACCATGTGTTTTTCTGAAGACATATCTAGAGATCATAGACACGTGTGAGTGTGGCAGATGTTAGCATTCCCAGATTAGTTGCCTATTGCCATGCAGGTGAAAAGTGTGGCAAGTGGTCTGAAGAGTATCCTGCTTTCAGCTGGGATAGAGTTAATTTTCCTTCTTATTAGTTGATACAGTGCTATGTTTTGGATTTAGTATGAGAATAATGTTGATAACACACTGAAGTTTTAGTTGTTGCTAAGTAGTTCTTACCCTAAGTCAAGGGCTTTTCAGTGTCTCATGCTCTACCAGTGTGGAGGTGGCCAAGATGCTGGGAGGGAGCAGAGCCAGGACAGCCGACCTGGAGTGGCCAAAGGGACATTCCATGCCATAGAACATCATACCCAGAATATAAACTGGGGGGAGTTGTCTGTAAGGGGCTCATGGCTGCTCAAGAACAGGCTGGGCATTGGTCAGCAGGTGGTGAGCAATTGAATTGTGCATCACTTGTCTGTCTTGGGTTTTATTCCTTTCTCTCTTTTTTTCATCTCCCTTTTCTTCATCATCATCGTTGTTGTTATTGTTATTTTTAATTATTCATCTGTTCTTATCTCAACCCACAAGTTTTGTCCACCCCATTCCACCAGGGAAGAAGGCAGGAAGTGAGCAAGCAGCTGCAAGGTACTTAGTTGCTGGCCGGTGTTAAATCGTGAAAATAGATGTCTTTTGCTCCATGAGGGAGAAGTTTGTGCTGCTGCAACTGGCCTGCTATACATAATTCAAATCCTAAACAACTGGTCAGCATGACAGTCATATTCCTTGGCTGCTGTGCAGACCTGTCTTTGTGCATATGTAGTAACCACACTGTAAATCAAATTTCTCCACCTAGACAGAGGAGTTTAAAATAATTGTGTATTTGGAATATATGGCTATTTGTTTTTTTCCATTTACTAAATAACTTTCCACAGATGGGCATGTCCACGGTCTGAAGGATTTGTCTGTTAACTGGGCTATCATAAACTGAGGAAACAGTAGAGTGAAATTAGTTTACATGTGATGTAAGAATAACATTAAAGTATGCATTTTAATATCTAGCATGATGAATGTTTCTTTTTCTGTAGCTGATGGAGATAGATTAGTGAAATGCATAGAATTTTAATGTTGAATTTGCAGTTCACTTCTTCAGATAAAACCCTTGTAAAATCCTTGTATGGTGATGTTTCTTTGTTAATCCTTTATGTATGCAGTTTGCATTTTGGAACTCGTATTTCTCATAGAACTGAATGCATACTAAAATAAAACAAAATGTATCTGCATTCATCCATCACTGCAATATTTTCTTGTGCAGCTCCCCACAACCCTTTTTGCCTCCAATGCCGTAAGACCTTGCTTTACTATTTATTCTCCCGTAGTATCTGATCTTCATCTCATAAATCATTTTGACAATGAGCTAAATCCAACATATATTCTGTCTTAACATGGTATTAGGTTTTGCCTCTTGGGCACCATTAAAAAGTATATAAGAAAACAGATTTTAATTTTGTCAGTTTTATTGGGGTTTTTTTTTAATATTCCTGTGACCTTTCTCACAATGACTCCTTCTTATCTTCCTAAATGGCTTACTGTTATATCACTTGATTCCCAGTTGCATTTCTTTAGTCTCGATCAACCTGACTCCTCTTAGCCTTCTACATCTGTGCTAATTTTTTTCCTTCTCAGTTCTCTCAGCCATTTCAATGCCTTTCCTCATTATTCATACTCATGTTTTGATTTCCTTAAATTTGTGGATGTTAGTAATTCACTTGATTTGAAAGAATGATATATATTTCTTTATTGGCTCATGTATTCAAAACCAAACTGCTCCTCTTCACTGTTGACACCAACTCACACATGGTTTGCTTAAAAATTGGTTTCAAAGCAGGGAAAAAAAAAAAAAAGGCTTCACAAGCCAAAGTTATAAGCATGTATATAATATACCTCTACAATTATTATCTGAACAACTGTTAATACAACCCGTAGTGGTGAGCCCTCTCTCAAGCAATTTCTTTGACATAAATTAAAACAGAAATTCAATTCTTAATGCATTAATACATTTAATTCTTAATTACTGCAGGACTCAAACTGAGATTAAAAATGCTTCTGATGTTCTGAATGAATATAGATAATATACCCCTAAACAGACCAGAAGGTTCATATATATATATTCATGTTTACATGTTGCATATTCTTTGCAGCAGCTGAGCTTCTGTACTGATGTAGTGTTTGTTTGATTGCTGGGGCAAATTGCTTGTTCTTTCTCTCTACAGTTGTATTTCTATTTGCAATACTGGAAGAATTAATGTTAGTAAACAAAGGATAAATTATTACCTATTGGTCTGATAATCATCTCATTTATATGTTTTTTCTTGATTTCCTTGGAAAGGAAACTATTTCTGTAATCCTTAGAAAATCCCACTGATTGAGTTCAGTAAGCTTTAGTAAGTGATTAAAAGTGATTTACTGTATTTCACTTTTTCTGGTGCTATTTATTAGTTTACTTATATTGCTGTAGTGTCAGGAAAGCACCAGTGCTCTATAGTACAAATACATAGTAAAACTATGTTTTTTTGCAAAAAGAGAGCAAAATCTCAGCACTAATTCAGAGTTCTAAGTATGGCTGTCAAAGTATAAAAATTTTAAAGTACAGTATGAGAATAAATCTGTAGGCAGCTGGCTTAAAGTGTACAATAATACCAGACAATATAGCCAAAATACAGCACACCTGAAAATATAAATAGTTATTTATCTCCTGTAGTACTGAAAATTTGTAATGTTAATCATACCATAAATAGACTGTCATTCACTATATCTTCTGCTCAACAATCAAAGACTGATCTTTCCTTTGTTCAAGAAAATATAATTTGTACAACCATAATTCTTGACATAACCAGATAACCTTAAACTCTGTTATCAGTTTCTGATCCTAATGGGTATGTCCTGAAAGGAATTGAGTTGTGTTGCTGTACTTCAGCCTAATGTTATAACACTATTTTGTAATTCTTTGGTACCTTTTGTGTTAAGCTGATAAAGCTTGCAAGTATTGTTCAAAGAACATTACTAGTATTGCAAAGTTAAGCACAAAAACTTACACAAAGCATTGTTCATGTTGTAACAGAGCAATTGTCTTTAGCTATCGTATGTGTGTGCACTGTGATACAATTTTTAATTGCACAGTCCCACTGTTACTTTACAAGGGTCATGCTGCAGTCAGGAGAACAATGAGTGGTACTTTTTTGTGAGGAAGCATTTGATACTTCATTTCCTCCTCAGAGTTTGATACTTAATGGATATTTTGGTCTTTGATACAGCCCTCGTTATTGCTGAGTGCATGTTAGTCTGTCAGTCAGCTTGCTTTTGAGGGTCAGTTTGTTATCTAACTATGAACACCATTTTACACCTTTCAGAAACCTCAGCTGTGTCCCAGGTTTGCAACTTGAAACCTTCCACATGCCAAGTGTCAAGAAACAACCAGGTATTCCTAAATGAGCCAGGGCACCCAGCCATGTGTAATATGGCTGGTGTGATGCCGACTGATGGACAGAATAGCAGTGAAAAGGCAACTGGGAACAGCTTTTGAAACAGCTCTTAGGACCAGCAGTATGTGATTTTACATCATGTGACTCTCACTTCTTGTAGTCTTCAGACTAACTAACAATGCAGTTTTCCATCTCTGCAGCAAGCAGGAAGGGATGCTACAGAAAACAGGCCGATCACCACACTTACCCTGTGCACTAAGCATGGGGAGGAGAGGGATGTTATAGGATCATTTCATTAGAGACTGTATTAATGTAAATATGCACAACAAACAAGTGGAAATTAAGGCATCACAGGCAGTCCTAATTCTGGCATTTAAAACATTGTAAAATACTTTTTTTTAATTGAAGATGTTTTACTTTTTTTTTTTTTTTAATGTTCCATTGCCCGTGGTTTTATCAATGCATATTGAATAAAAGGAAATGTCATTGCTGACATCTACAGAGGTCATCAGCAAAGCAGTAACTGCTATGTTAATTGTAGAAACTTCTGCCAACTCAAGCTGACAAGCCAGCTCATATCAGCAGAGTGGTTGTCATCCTTTGCATGGGCCATTTCTAGCCTTGTTTAAAAGACATTTGTTAACAGCAGAATAACAATGAGACCTCAACAGTTTTTTCTCACTTTAAAATCCCACTGATTTTCCTACTTTGGCTGTCTTCCTCAGCCTCATCTCTCACTGTCTGTGCCCCTGCAGGTACGGTGCAGTGTAGATAACCTCAATTCTGTTCTTCAACTGTTGTGCAAAGTCAGCATCCCAACTGCTTGCCCTGAAATCAAATGAGTCATTTTCAGCAGCACCATTTACTCCGTTTGCCTCTTCCAAATCTGCAGATATATTTATGCTGCACACCGCAGTGCAGTGGATGCATAAATCACCTACTTATACGTGTAAATGCACAGGTACTGCAAATATCCCAGTGACAGCAGCATGGAGCTTAGACAGGTGAATTTTTCTCACCAAGATGGTCTACTTCTGCTGCCTGGTTATACTCTTTGCTGCACCTCTTTAAAGTATCCTGAAAGAATATGCATATGCAGTACTGTGATGACAACCACTGTCAATGATTTTGTACCTCAGAGAGACTCCTTGGTCTAGAAAACAGTGTATTTGTAGTTGGCAGCCAATACATGCTTTAAAATCAAATGCTTGTTTAACGAAGGGAAACACCGTGTGTGTCTTTTGATATTCTGTATCTGAAGTCATCACTGCTTACAGTACATGACAGGTTCTGAAAAACAAAGCTGCTGTGGCTTTTCCTTCTGTACTATTGCCGACTGGGATTGCAGACATTATGAAGTTATCCTTGGAGCAATTAGAGCAGTGGCAGTAAAGAAAAAACCTATGAATCTGTGCTTTGCAATTCTGCGTGAATATAGTTATAGTCCATAATTTTACATGGAAGAGACTATATGGCTCCACTAAGCCACACTAACAGTGACAAATATGAAAAATTACGAAGAATTTGTCTGAAAAGTCCTGAAGTCAGAAAAAAACCCTGAAGAGATAAAATAAGATTACAGAGAACTCTTGCCCATTAACAAGAAAACTTAAAACTGAAGATGGCATGTACACAAACTAAGTAAATGAAAAGTAAAAAAATGCAAGACAAGAGGAATGTTAACTCAGTCTCTCAGTTTGGAAGAAAATACATCACAAATATTTTTCTCATTCCTGGTTTAAATGTGTTCACAATCCATTTACACCATTTTACATTTCATAGAAACCCCTCCCATCCTTTAGGTTGTACCTCTCTCCAAAATGTCTTTTACCATCTGATTCCTGTGTGGTCATTTTCCCCAGCAACCTTTATTTTTGTGGACTAAATCACACTGCACTCTTTCAGTCACATGTCAGAAAGGGGTTCTGTGTGTTTACCCAAGTTGGTGTAGTTCAGTGTGAATTCGGGAGAGGAGACACAGCATTTGAGATGCAAGTTCAACATTTTTTAAAAATACTAATATTAAGATGTCTTTACTAGAAACACCTCTCTTTTGCATTCTTTGTGATACTTGCCTTTTCACAGCTATGCCCATTTTGCCTCATAGCTTGAATGGTTGACAGCTTTCTCACAGTCTTTTGTGACTTTTATCTTATCTATTTCCAGCTCTCAGGTCGTTGTGAAGACTCGTCTTGTTGCTCCCCAGCAGCACGACAGAGCATTTACACTACCACGTTTCATTCCATTTAATTATTCTTCTCATTAAAGGCATCCAGATTTTCCTAGTCTATATCCTGTCATGTCTCTGGATTCGGTATCCAGGAGCAAATTCACAAGGGAAGGAAATCACTCCTTCAGCATCCCACAGGTGTCACTCATACAGGTGGTTTAGTGCAGCATCTCAAGTTCATTCAAACTCCTTAACTGTATTTACCAGGGTTAGGGGGGGCAGGCTGGTGTGTACAAAGCTCTGACAGCAAGCAGACTTACATTTGCTAGTTCTTTAGCTACAGGACACATTTTTGACAATTCCTCTCTTTAACATTTCTAAAGAATGTTTCCACATTGTTGAAATTTTCTCTATAAGCATAAGGGTAGAATTAATGATTCTAAAAATCTGATTTTATTTTAAAGTATTTTTTTAGCTTCTACTCCGAAGACAAATTGTGCAAAAGAAAATAGATTTAATGGAAACGCTTAAATTACTGTAATTGTGGAAAACACAGGAATCTTTTCTTTATCTTCCAGATAAATCTGAATCTAACTACAGACATGGCTGTAATAAAATGAAAAATTGCAGGATCTAACGAAATGCGCCCTGTTTTATACCCTATACAAGTAAATATTCTTCTGGACTAAATTACACAGGATGTAGCAATGAAGTATGGTAAAACTTCAGTGAGGTCAGTGCTTAGTTATGCATTTGTATGTCAGTGCATCTCTTACTGATACAGGCAGTGTGTCTCTTACTACCTACAGATACGTTATGAAATCTTGAATTTATAAAGCCTGTAATATTTTTTTGCTATGACCATGGACACCTTATATGTGACATGAAGGTAAAGGTCAGCTCTTGTTTTCCAAGAAAAAAAAATGTGGACCTGACATGACCTGATCAATGAAAGCTATTTAACTAGTGTTCTGTACACTTTTTCTTTCCTAAAAGCTGAACAATACTAAAGTTGACAAAACATTGACCAGATATTTTTTCTCCTAGCAACTGTTACACAGCACTCAATCAATTAATAAAACCCCTGTATTTGGAAGAGCCATCTCTTAATTCACTAAACATTACCAAACACATCATTTTAGCTTGATTTTCCCTCTTCACAGTGTTGAAGATCTGTATGCCTTGGTAGTTATTGCCATGTTTATTGAAAAAAAAATCTCAAAGTAACATCTAAACATGATGTAAACAACACATAGAGGAAGAAATTACAGTAATCAACACAACAGCTGGATAGACAGCATTTTGATCTTCTAGTTACCTGCTGCCAAAGTCAATCCAAATAACATGGCTCTAAAACACTGTGAGCCATGAGGGAGAGAGCAAATAAGTTCATAATTTCATAATGAAATGTCCTTTCCTGGTGATTTGTATTCCACATCCATATGGTTATCCAGCTTCCTCCTCCATATCTCCTCTCACTTTCCTATCATTCTCCTCTTCCTTTGCAGTCACTGAGGACCTGGGATGACGTGGTATGGCTGGTCCTGATCTAAACAGACTCTGGACTCATGCTGAGGTGGGGGCAATAATTAAGGGGCCCCTTTCTATTAGGCTCTTCTATCCATGTGCTGATTATCAGAAAAATTGTGGGAGCTTGCTGTGCTTGTGATCTCTGTCCATCTGCCAGATTTGTGTGAAATGGCCCAGTTGTTTCCATGTTTCCCTGGATCAGTGGCCAGATACGCAGTAGCCACAGAAGCCTTGTTTCCTTAGGATAGCCATTTAAAAATCCCCTGAAAACCAAGTAGCTTAAGTTAAAGGTTTTGTTTGATTGTTTCAATTAAAAAAATACATACCTGTGGGGATGGATATGAACTGAGACAGACACTGCCTCCCTAAAACTTCGACAAAACAAAGCAAAACAACCTCTTTCTGAAGGAGACATTGGCAACAATTCCTAGTCCTGGAAAGCTTGGAATTTGAGACAATCCATCCAGAAAAAAACAGTAAGCTTCTTGCATTTACAGAGCAAGGATGGCTTTTCAGAGAATTATGCAGTCAATACCATTCATCGTAGTCCTTATAATTCAGGTGCCTGCATTTCCACTGGAAAAAGTAGTTCTTTCTATCTGTTGTAAATTTTCCTGCTTTTCATGTGATGCTTTAATTTTCCTTTACACCAGTTGTCTTCATTAACATATGTAGAAGAGTCTTCTATTCGTCATGGATCAGGCTTGATCATGGTATTCCTAATCTCGCAGAAAAACCTCAGTACTGCAATTTTCATTTGCAGAATCAAGAAACGTCTGCGAAAATCGCAGTGGTGCTGCAGTTTGGGTGCTGGACAGAAGAGGGTGCTCATCAGATAGCCTGAGATAAAAAAAAAAAAAAAAAAGATCTTGGCTATGGACACTGAAAACAGTCAGAGGTCGGCAAATTCCCAGTGCAGGAGAACTTTCCCAGTGCAACGAGGTTGTGGAAGCCCACGCAGCCTGCGCTGTGTTGTCTGGAGAAAGGCCGGCTCGCACTCTTCGAGCTGCTTGGACACTTTAATAAAGACTGCACTCTTCGAGCTGCTTGGACACTTTAATAAAGACTGCATGAACAGCAGGAGTAGTGTTTTGTTGTAGCTGGAAATCCCGAGTACAGCGTGCTGGGAGCGAGCGAGGCTGTTGTTATTTACGCTGCATTCAGAAGGTGGCTGTACACTTATAGATTTGATGTTGGGTACATGCACCAGAGTCTCCTTACTGTTCAAATCAATGCTTTAGAAGATTGTCACTTAATCAAGACTGTATCGCATAAACCACCTGAGGAAACAAATCCTGTACTTGGCTGCCTGCATGCAAATGTGATTGTTGACTTGTACTGCTGGAGTCCCTGACGTGTATACTCCTACAGGGGATAAGTCTGTTGGCCGCGCTGAACAAGCAAAAATGCCTCCACAGTGTAAAACACTCCCATAACATTGATTCAAGTTTAATCAATTACATGAGGTAGTTCAGACAGCAGTTACGGCTGTGCAAAGCATTATTCAGGGTCAGAATCTGACTTCATGTGATAACCAGGCAATAAACTCTCAGTCAGCTGTCAATCTCTGTAGGAATGAGGCATTGCAAGAACTTAAAGATCTGCTCTGAACATTTCCCTCAAATAAATTATATCTTATGTTTTGACAAGGAAGAAAGAAAATGTTGTCTTTGGTTAGATCTAGAGAGACTAAATAGAGTTGTAATGATTGCAACCCAACTGTGTCTACACACAGGATTAATTCAAGTGTTCAGGTTGCAAAGATGTTTTTAAGTCTTGATTTACACTATTTTTCAAATTAACAGAACACTCACAGCCCTCAAATTATACTCATTGCATCATGTTTGTAAACATATGCCATATATTTGAAACTGAATCCAATGCTTTTAAATGAACTAATGATTAGTGTTTTTAATAAGCAGCCTGAAAGCCAGTGTTAGCTGATGAGTTATGAAACAAGAAGAACATTTACAGGACATCCTACAATATATCTAGCTTATCAGAATTAAAATTTCAGTTTTTCTAATGCTGCTTCAGATAGACTTGTCTTTTCAGGGGAACATTCGTTCTCCACTGCAGTTGAACCAGGGTGCAGAATAAGCTGCTATAATTATGCGAACCCCACCACTTAGACAATTACAAATATTTTAATCATCCTTAATTCTTATATCACCATATAAAAACTTCAGTCCAAATTATGTTTCCTTTGCAAAACTATTTAAAGCCTGAAATCTAAAATGTGTCCTGAACAAATGAAGCACAGTTTTATTTTGAATTGGTGAAAACCAGTTACAAGTGACCAGAGTTTATAATGTAGTGCTACTTTATCTTTGCTGAATGAGGTAGAAATACCTGGGAACAGTGTTTTGTAGCCACATTTACCCAAATGCGTGATGTCAACCCTGTGTAGGCCATTGTGTGCTCTTCAAGAACAGAAGCCAAGGGAAGAGTAATTCACTCTTCAAGAAGAAATACTGGCTTGCACAGGCATAATAGGAAGAGTGACACCCTGTCTTTTGGCCATAAACTCAGCTTTCAGCAGATCACGTTCCTTTGCCTGTTATTGTACAGTCAACACTGAAAAGACTCAGAGAAGTGTAAAGTAATGTGATTTTCTTTGTAAGTGTCATAGAAAACAAATCAGGAGCTAAAAATGTAATGTTTGACTGCTTGTTTTGCTCATTTTTGTCTTCCCTGAATAGTCTGAACACTCAGAAATACCATCTTCTATTATGGAAGCAGTTTAATAAATTGGGTAAGTTTTCATTGCTGTTTCAGAAGAATAACATAAAGCTACTTGTTTAGTCTGTGTTGTTGAGCAGAAATTACATGGTTTCCTGATAGCAAAATAGACTAATAATCATAACAAATTTAATTTATCTCTGCTATACTTTGAGCTGGACTGAACTTTCTCTGCAAGACAGGGGAATAACTCATGAATGTATTATTCCGGAGGAATTAGAGAAAAAATCAATACACTTTGCTCATGATGCACACCAGTGAGTTGTCATAACAGTGATTATAAGTTCTCCATCAGTAGTCAGAGCGGGAAGCTCAGGCTGCTCCAAAAGTTTCTTTTGCTTGACAAAACAAGCATGAGTTGGTACAGGCTGATGCCAGACTGGATTTTATTTGAAAAGCTGACAGTTGACACTATACACTGTTGCTCATTTGCCATTGGCAAACGTTACAATGTCATATTAATAGATTTCTTCAGTAAATGGCCATAAGTAGCCTCCATCACAGGTCCATCTGCTTTGGTCATGACTTTCCATTTACTCATTTCAGCAGAGTAAGAAGCTCAGAAAACTAATGTTCCCGTTGTCAGAGATCTGGAGGTACGGTGGAGGTGGAGAGGTAATGTGGGTTGGGAGCTCAGGCTTTTAATATAAGTGAGCTCTTGTAGACACAGTGAGGGCAGCCCTGCTGTTTTCTGAGTGAAGGATGTAGGGGGTGGAGAAGAGTAATTGCAGTGTATGTGAATCCATAATAGACCAGGATTCACTGATTCCACTGCTTGTTGAATGACAAAGTACAGAATTACACAGAAGTGGCCATAATGGTGAGACAGGTCTGAGGCCAAGCCGCAAATTCAAATCAGAAAGCAATCACAGGATCAGCAAATATATAGCCAGGCACAGACATATATGTAATGCAACTCAGGCAAGGACTGACTGATAGCAGGGGCCTGAACTCAAATGCAGCTCCTGAGCCAAGGGCAGAGGCCCCAGGTAAAATGTCTTACAGCTCTTTCTCACACTACACTTTTCAAAGCAGTCTGATTCGAGGCTGACATTGAATAGTGGTAGCCAACGCCCTGGATGACAGAGGAAGGGAAAAGAGATTGTAGCATGTGTGTGCACGTGGGGCCTGACGATACACAGTGGAGTAGCTTTAAGGACACAGGGTTGTTGATTTTGGGTTTTTTTAATATTGGACTTGAACTCCTAAATCTGTTGTCTGGTGATAATAATGTACAAAGGGCTGAATTCTCTTCATTCAAGCAACCAGTGATCCAGCTGTGGTTTCTTATATGCAGATAAAATTGGCTCATATCCTAGTAAGACTTTTCAGCATGTCTAGTAATTACCCACCATACCTAGCTTTGTGTCTGCAGATCCTCAGTGGGTGACCCACTGTTTGTAAGACGAAGACCACCTGGTTATCAGAAAATCTTACTAAAGCCACAGCAGAAAAAGCAAAATTAGAAGGTGGATGGGTTGCTGTATTCACCAAAAGCAAGCTATTGTGGAACACCAGGAAGGAGTTGTTTGAAGTAAATGTGCTGGCTGAACCATGTGGTCCTTGGTGCAGATGCTTGGACAGAAGCAGGTCTGTGTGAGTGCCCTTGTGCAGACAAGCTGTGACTTTTCTATTCATAGAAGTGTTCATCATTGCATGGTACTGCAATGGTCCAAGGGCATTATGTAGAAAATTGGGGTTTAACACATGTAGGCTTCAAGCATTTTAATTAGACAAAGAACCAGCTTGCTACCTAAATATTTCTTTTCTGAGCTTTATGCTTTGATTCTGCAGGACTGTAGGGAAGGAAGATCTTGGCAATAGGGGACAGCTCCTTGTATTCAATCCCTGATAAGAGGCTATTAGTGCTCAAGTGAGCACTAGAAGACATGCGAGGAGGGCTCACAGGACTTGAATTGTTCTGGAAAAGGATCTGATGTTTGAAAGATACTACAAAATTCTTATGTTTTCTGACCTGTGCTAACCCAACCTAATTGAAAGGTTGTTTGAAGGTTGGAAAGAACTGTTATTTTAACAAAAAAAAAATTATCTTCAACTTTGCATCAGCTCAGCAACCACAAACTGTAACACACATTTTTATTTATTACTCTGAATATATTCAAGCTGCTGGAGAAATTACAAAAGTGCTGGATAGTTATATTACAGTCAGTAGGAGTCTTCAATTTCATTGTCATTGTGATTTAAACTGTCAGTAAAACAGAGCAGTTATATTGAATGTGAAGTGAGGCTTATGAGAATGAATGTCTGTGCCTTGTGTCATGTCACTGGTTCATGTTTCTCTCATTGTATTAGGTTACTCCACCCCCTCACCTCTCGTGGATCAGCAATAATATGATTAGCGTATTGACAGAGGGAGTTTTCAGAGAAAAACAGCATGTCCTTTTTTTAAATGGTGATAGATTAGAATTTCTCTCAAATGTGGAGGCATTTTTAACTTATTTAGTGTCACATAAAGCTAATAATATTTTATAGAAGACAGATGCAAACCTACGTAGTTAAATAATTGGTTTTCAGAGCTGCTTCAGTGGCAGGCGTTTATCTTTGTTCTGTCACAAACTGTTACCCCGTGCCCATCACTTCACTGCATTACTCTTAGAAGGAGCTCAATAATATTGAACCAGTTACAGTTACAACAAATATATCATTTCCCATGAGTAATTAATTCTGCCATGACTGTGTTTATCTCGCTTTGATTTGAAGTTTTCCAGCTTCAGTTTCCATTACATTGCTGTCTTCTTCTGCTAGATGACAGGCAGGATAGGATGATACCAAGTTTGTCCCCCTCTGCATTTGTGGGAGACTACAACACGGTGCATCTGCCTTAGTTTTCTGCTTAATTCCTGTGTCTGTGCCCAATCGTGCACACTGTACACAAGTTGCTTCAGTCCTGGCTTCTCTTGTGGATCAAAGCAGCTGGTTCTCTGCAGGAGAGAACTTGGGTGTGTCTGGAGGCTCTACCTCAGTTGCTGTTCCAGATTGCAGTAGAGATGCACTCGTTGCTCTCTCCCCAGCCTTCCACGGCTGTCCCAACATCATCTCAACCCCTACATGCCCTCATGGGGTGGAGCACATGCCCTCAGCATCATGTTACAATAACACCGTCCTCACTTTTTTTTTCTTTTTCTTTTTTTTTTTGGCATTTGGAATGGAAGAAAAAAAAAAAAAAGTAAAAATTGTAGGATGGCAGGGACAACATGGAGACCTGAAATCGGGACTTTGCACATGAGCACAGCCATCACTGCTGTTTGGACCTGAGCAGTCTGCATGTGAGTGGCTCTGTACCCCTGGCTGGGAGGCTGCTGGGGACTCTTCTCTTACAGGAGTGCATATTGCCTTTGAATAAAATTCCCATCCGTGACAGCCAAACATTTCTACTGATGTAAATGGGCTGCTTTATATGCATGTAGATGTTGATGTGCCATGATGTAGTCAGTGGAGGAAAGGGATTTTTGCAGTTATGCTGTCACAGTGAGCTGGGACATGCACAGGGCAATGAGGGCTGTGCAGGTGGGGACAGATCCTGCCCCTTCTTCTTTCTGGCTCTCTTTGTACGATGCTGTTTGGATCAGCAAAAATGAAGAGTTTTGCACTCTGTATTTCATTTAGTTGTGGTTAACAGTGACCAAAGAATTAAAAAAAAAAAAAGAAAATTGCCTTTTCCTGTGTACCATTCTTTCTCCCTCTTAATAAAAGGTATCCTTGAGTGAACAGAAGTTTGACAGGGACATACCTTGAGCGACAAACATTGAGCTCTGGTGGCAGGATGGACAGTTCTGTGTTCTAATTAATGACTTTCTTCTTTTAAAAAGTATGTATTTAGTGAACTGATTTTTTACAATTATGTTTAAATTTGTGAACAATGACACCACTATTAAAAAATTATAGTTATTCTCATAATCTGTAAGACTGTTTAACTAGAAAAGCGTGCTGCATCAGGTAGAGATGAATGCCATGATTACTTTTATAAGATAATGGAGTCCTGAGTTTTTCTAGCTGTTTGTGCATTAGCCTGAAATGAACTTTCTTGCTCAGTGGTTTCATTTGTATCATCATTTTCAGTCACTAAACCATAAAAAAACACACACTCCAATTCCCTGATCAGTTTTAAGCACTTCCTGAATTAGAGAAAGATTTCATGACTGCTTCTCAACTGAATAATATTTGCCTTCATTTAAAGTATTGGCATCTTTTATGCATTAACTATTAAAGCCTCAGTCAGTTGTGATATTTTTTGATATATTTTCAGGTTTTTTTCCCATGACTGTTTTGCCTTTCTCTGTTATATGCAGGGACACTCTCAGCCCTGGCAAATTGCTCCCCCTGCTAAGGCCTGATCAACATGTAGTTATACCAACATGAGAAGAATGCAAAGTGGTAGGGTTACAATATCTTTTCCAGTAGAGCTACACTACACAATTCCTCACATGCACCATTTATGGACAGACTAACTGCTACAGCCTATTCTGCTGTTCTGTGAAGGAATAAACTATTACAAGGTGAGCACCTTTTAAGTAATGCACCAAGGATGCACAAGCTACTCATACTCTTCTGACTTCCGTAGAATAAAATGGTGTGATTTTGGTGTGTAAACACATTCTCCTAAGCCAAAAGCTTAAAACCTGATCCCTCAGGTCACTGTGTTTCTCTACTGCTTTCCTTCACCGCTATTTCAGGCCACATATACTAAGTACACAGATCATGGCATGCCACGTATCGGGTGTCTCCAACAGCTGGTGACACACTTGCAGTACAAGCATAGCACCAATATTTCCAAATGCAAGAGGGAGCGCAAAGCCTTCAAGCTTTCATGAGTCTTGCTCATACATTCTGGTTTTTCTCCAGGTGGTTTTCCATGTATTTTAAAGTTTGAAAAAATGTTCCTTGTTTTCAAACTGAACATATGATGAACCTTGAAAAGCAGACACTGCACCAACCACATTACTGGTGCTTTTTCAGGTCCTGAAGGGCACTCTGAGAACTACTGGGGTTTTCTTGCCAATATTTTCTTCTATTTTAATTTTACATATTATTTGTTGTGGTATGTATGAAGATTTGAGTTCTTTTGTGATTTTTTTGTTCAGATGGTTTTTTTCTTAAGGAAAATCTCTGTTAGAAGAGATAGCTAGAGCCAAAGCAAGTAAACCTAATATGATAAAATCTGGAAACTGTATAGCAAAGATACTTCCAGTTTATTTTCTGTTTGTTCAAAACAATGCCTGTGCTTCCTTATATTTCACTATTATATAGTAATGTATTTCTTCATATTACAAGTTATTTTTCAGTATTTTCAACTATTGTTTTGTGTACCTTTTAAAAATGACATCATTTCAGCTCTTTATGTGATGATTTCTCTGATGGTAGAAAATGGAAATCCCAGCTGAGTTTCTGTGTATGATATGCTAGGTACTAGACAAATAGAGTAAAATCAAATGGCTGCATCTTGCAGTGTACTGTCTGTTTTAACTATTTAATATGCTCCCTCTAAAAGTGTTTACAATTTACAGGAAAAAATGTAGATTGGTCTTGAGGAATTTGCTGCAACATACACATAAAATATAATCTTTTTCCTAAATATTCAATATTTAATGTTTCAAAAGTCTCTTGCTTTAACTGTAGATGTCTGAAGTTCAGACTATTGAAAAATAAAATTATATTAGATGAGATAGAATGTTTCGGATAAAATTCTATCTGAATTTTAGTTTTGTTATTTTGTTTTGTTATTTAATCAGGGCATGGCAGGCATATGCATTTATTGATGTAATACTGCTAACTAGAAGAGTCAGTGCTTACAGAAAGACCAGTGGAAGCAGCAGCTGGCACCATCAACAGATTAAAATTAAGAAAGAATTATGTTTCTATTAATTGAATAAGTAATCATTTTACTTGGAAGGATTTTAATTATACTCAGTCTCAGTGTCCTCACTACACACTTACATGGACTAAATGTCCATGATCCTGGAGTAAAATATGGTTAGAGATAAAAGAAAATGGGAGAATAACCGAAAAGATTTAAAAAGAGTTATACGTAGCCTGTAGTAAGCACACAATGTTTGTGTAATTCTTGCAGTAAATTTTGAATGTGAAATAATACTAGACAGGTTTTCACTGCAGAATTTCTGGGAGATATGTTGATTTTTTTGTATAAAATAATATAAGCCAATGTATGCCCAGAGGTTATCTTGATTTTCATTGAGTATACTACACCCAAAAGATCAAGCTAAGGTTGCCTGTCCAAACTCAGTTCTGTTGCTCTATAAAACATCTGCTGTGAGCAAGAAAGTATTTGACCATGCCTAGATCACACAGTCAATTATCAGGCTTCCAGGTCTTAATTTTGAGTATTTTCTCTTGCGTTGTGGTGCTTGTCTTTTACTGAAAGCTAGAGTACTTCTGTAGGTCATGCTCCCTGAGACAGTTGTTTTTGTGAACTCGTTTCAGGAAAAAAAAATTAATTAAAACATACTGAGCGAAACATATTTCTATTTATTTCATGGCTTTAATTGAACCCTGGGATAGAAGAAAAAAAGCATATTAAGAGATGACATCAAATGGAAATAAATCAATATGAGAGAGAGCAATGCTGGCGACTGATCTAAGGCAGAAGAGCCATTTTGCAACTAGGGCTGGGGGACAGAGATCCTATTAAAAAAGCCCAGATTGTGACTGGGACACCACAGGGAGAGAGAGTCCATCAGACACAGAAATAAATCTTGCAGGCAGCTCCAAACCATTCACAGTCTGGATGATGTGGCAGAGAATAACCTTTCACAGAACTCTTGGAGAGCATCGCAGCATAAACCAAGCAGACTGTCATCGTCCAAGCAAATAGAAAGTGCTTTGTTAATTTTAAGTAGGAGTCAAGTGCCCCAGTTGCTGCTGCAACTGCAACAGCTGCCTTAACTTGGGAAGAAAAGCCACAGTCGGCAGAGGGGAAATGGGCGAAACTTGAGTCTTATTCTTGAAGGTGAGGATATGTGAAGAGGGGATGGTTTGCCTTATCTCACTGCCGCTGTGGAAGGAAGCTGTCTTGCTGCAGAGGTGTGAAATCTGGAGTGCAGCACTTGCATATCGTAGTTGATACTAAAAAGTGCCTGTAGGCACTGCAGGGTCGCAGGCTGTGGCAGGCATCTGGAGGCAGAAAAAGCCTTTTGTCTTTCTGTGTGAGACATTTGCATTGGGCAGAGCTAGTCATAAGCTGCTCATGTCAAAAAGGCCGTGCTGAAAACCTCCCTAAGAATGCAGGGAAGGTTTTTATCTACAAATACACATTTAAAAGCAGACTGCACCTTCAGAATAAACTTTAGTGGTGGTAGACATGCTGTCTTCATCACTGGGTAGCAGATCAGTGTAATAAACTGCTTTATACATAAACTCATTTATATATATATTGATCAGAAAAAACAACCAAATAAACCCGACCGAACATAGATGAAATGTGGAGTCTGATTAACTAAATTATTTTCAAAGTCCTAAAGATATTATCATAGCATGACCAGAAGAGCATTCCCCTCTCAGATTTAACAATTAAAGGGTCAGGTTGCAATTTTATCTGCATTTTGAAGGAAAACGGACAGGGATTCATAAGATATTGCATTATAACACAGTAAAGCGGATACATGAAGCAGAGACAAGCTGGTAGCAGGAAAATTGTTGGGCTCCTAAAGCAAAACAAGCATAGATTTGTTGAGATAGGCTGCAAAAGAAATCCAGCTCCATTTGTTGCACACCAGCAGCAGCGTGCTGCTATTCAGAAGTCTGTCCAGACAATTAAAGGAAGATTTTCAGTCCACTCACCAGCTAGTTTTTAAAAGGAAGAGAGCAAGGGAATCCCTCGTGATGCTTGATACAGATACTCCTCTGTAAGGATGAGTAGCAGTTCCATCTTGCCACACCACTTCAAAGGAAAAGCAGGGATGGAGTGACCTACTGTGTTGCCTGAGGTGTGACTTGACTGTCAGCAGCTCAAGGCTACACCAAATTAACTCTCTGCCTGCTCCAGATTAGAAAAGCTGTGGGGTGAGATTTGATCAGACCTTATACCTCTTATGCACCTGGATTCTTCTGTTTCTTGCATCCTGGTGCAATGTCTGGATTATATTATGGCCAGGATCTTCTTTTCCATTTTCTCTTCCCTATTTCCCACCTGTCAGTCACTCTTCACACTTGTCAGGGAGAGCTGTTCCCTGGGAATTAGGGCACCAGGGTCCTGGTCTCCTCATGGAGCCAGCAGGGCAGGCATGGGAGCAGCTGGTGTGAACCTGGAGTCCCCGTCACCAGGCATATCTCCACTGGGACACAGGGACAACCTCAATCCACAGGGTCAAGACTGTGGTCCAGATAAATGATCCAGGGCGAGGGACAGGTGTAGCTGGGACACCTCAGGCAGGAACTGAGAGCGAGAACCTCTGCTTAAAAGCAGCATCCTGTAAAACAGCATAGCCCTTGCTGACCTCTACTCTCTTAAGGCCACCAGCTGTACTTTCTCAAATTTGCCTGAGTCCACGAGGCTGAGCGCTCACTCTTGGATGCTCTGCAGAGCTTGTTTCATCTGTTTGATCAGGGACTCTGTCCTGTCTGCTGCTGACCCTAACTCCCATCTCCTTCTCCGTGTTGTGGTCTTCAGAACTGCCACACATACTCTATGCTACCACTATATTGCCTTCAAGGCAAGTAACACTATCTTGGCTGCAAGGTCAGCTTTGCCCTAGGCCTTTGCTTGGCAGCTTATGTGGGCAGGTAGTTCTCTGAGCTTCCAGTACTACATGAATAACAATGTTTTCTGTTGAAACTATAACGTGTATTTACAACTTAGATTGCTGATAAGTCTTTGGTAAATTCTGGCTACAAATTAGGTACATTCTGGTTTGCCACAGGCTACACTTTATTGGACATGAATTTAAATAGTCTGCAGAGGAGTACAGTTGAGCTGTACAAATATTGGTTAATTGTCAATCTTAAAGGTAGGGTGGGATTGTCAAAATAAAAACCAAACTATTGAAGATTTTTGAGTTTAAACTCTGAATCATATTTACGGTTGCAAAATTAGAGAATAGAACAAGGGAAACCCAGATTTTCAATACATACAATTCATTCAACCTTTGGATTCACAAATCTGATATGATATATAATTGGAAACTGATATCAGAAATGCTGGGGACCACCAGAAAGATGAAGAGACAGGTAGGTGGAGCAAACTACCAGTGTGATTTGGCTCTTGGAGTGTGCCATTTCCTTGTGAAAATGACACTCTGCACATATTTACTGTAGAAAATTATGTTTGAAAAAGCAGTCTTACCATAAGAATTAACCAATGATTACATGATTGTTTTTTCTTTTTACATCAGAAGGATGCAGATTGTGGAGGAATAGTGCCTTATTTAAATATCAGGAAGGAGAGAGATAAGGGCTTTGATTCAAGTATTTTGTATGAGAAAGTCTCAGGCAGTGAGCACAGGATGGAGCAGCCTTAACAGCAAGACATAACTGTTTCTGAGTGCAGCAGCAGTGGAATTATTGCCACCTGACAAAGTTCGTGTCGATGCTTAAAGGCAGCATCTGTCGGTTCAGGCAGCATTTCAAAGCAACTCAAATACCATCAGCTAATAAATCCACTAGTATGTGAAATTCTGAATTATGTCAATGTTGTTGACTAGCATCGCTGTGTTTGGGAAAGGAAGTTATGAGTAACTGGCTCCCAAAGGGGTTTTCCTGTAAAACCCAGGGCTTTGCTATAAACCCCTTTGCTGTAAACCCCATTGGGAACACATTTTATTCAGAATTTCACATGGACGACTAGAACTTGAACTATGAATGAACAGAACTCTTTCATTTGCTCTTTCTTTAAAGCATTGTAACAGATCCTGTACAAAGAAAAGTCTGGGCAAGGTGGGATTTAGAGTCTTACACTCCCTATGCAATTTAAATGCTTTTGAAAATCCTGCTTATTGTGAAATTTATTTATTAAAGGGTATCAGAAAGCTTGATAAAATGAACAGAGCTGAAACTAACTGCTTTGGGGAATATCTCAGTAAATTTTGTTTTGCAGAGTAGCAGGTGTTTGTTGAGTCAGGGAGAACAACATTGCCGAGGTAGCAGACTCCACAGCAGGTGGAAGGTCACATTCCTGCACCCACCCTCTTCCACCATGGATATACATGAATCTTCATAGATCAACATCTGTCAACAGGCTGAGAATAGATACCTATTCCCAACTTGTTTTGGTAGTTTTTAAAACAGGTTTTCCTCCAGATAACTAGGCTACTCTACACTTGCTATGCCATGGACACATTTTCACCAGTACTGTTTGTGAGTACAATCGGAAATACTGGATTACTTGAAATTTCAGCGCTGTGCATTATGAGGGATTAGGTGTATATGTGGCACACAACATAGTTCTTCATATGTATTAAAGATGACTTAGCTGTCGTGTATTTTGCACTATAAAAACACTAACAGGCACAGATAAAAATATGATTAGCAATTACAAATAATATTTTCCAAAGCAAATAAAACCCTCATCTATTAAATCAATAAGCAGTGATTTGATTTATCTGATTCTGAGGATTAATTCTGTAAGCCAGCTTACTGTTCTGGTCTGTAGAGAAAAAGGAAACTTGAAAGCTATATTAAGGCATGTTTCACTCTGAGCAATAAAATTGAGTGCATCAGAAAATCAGGTTTGACCTGAGGCTGATCTATTAGGTTAGACTGATGGCAAAAAATTATTATTTAATTTAGGAAGCAAATTCTACAGATTCTAATAATTCTTTAATTGAAATATAAGTGAATACAAAATGTGAATTTATTTGAGTAGCAGGAAAATTAACCAAAAGTCTTCTTGGCATATGAGGGGAAAGAATATTGTTCAGTAATGATCTTTCCCTTAAATTATGGAATAACATTTGCAATTACTATAAGAGTTTTGGCCAGACATTTGTTTTTAAAAGGGCTATTTGTCCTTAAACTGAGACGTGAGAGCAGCGCTGTTTTTAGAAAATATCCTCTGAATGAATGAGGTGAGTTATTCCAGCAGACAGAGAGTAGATACACTGCAGATGAAATCACTGCCCTGCAGAAAAACTAAGGAATGTTATGTGGTACATAACGCATTGTCCTGGGATTTGTACAGTGTGAGTAGGCTCTTGCATTACTCATAACTTCTCAGGGTTTGTCCACTCTGGTTGTGGACATTGATAAATAGTTTCCTACCAGGAAAACTTACATACAAAAAATTTCAGGTGACTAAGAATCTAACTTCACATAAGCATTTATATTACTGAAATCAAACATGTAAATATTCATACATGTATTCCAAAATACGTTTGCATATTGGTTTAGTTATAGTATTTAGAGTCATATATAATGGTCATTCTATATTCCTGTCAAATGCTTAGTGAGTCCTCAGCTGTGGAGTACTGTAATCTAGCAGTGACCTCTGCCCAGTGAAAGCTGTTTCCTGTTGTCTTTCTGCCACTGTGATAGCTCTTCTATGCACTGCCAAGGCTCTGTGTTCAATCAAGATTTCTGAGTCTTGAAAATTGTCTTGATATTTTTCTATTCAAAAAATACCTGTAGGTAGGTTAATAATAGGTGGATTAGCTTTCTCTGGAGATGTACCTTTTTAGTGGCTACTTACTGATTTCTTCTTCTAACTACAGCACAATAAAATAAAATGACAGAAACAATATGACTAATATGGCAATTCTCACTTAGGCACCATAAAAAAAAGGAATTAATTTTTCCTCTCCATCATCAAAATCAGATGGTACAAGAAGGATATTAAAATTTTAGAATTACCCCTTATATCTTCCCTGAAGCCTTTTACTTTTATTTATCTGTGTATTCATCTTATCACTGGGTAACATAGAGGGAAAAAATCAATTGACTTAAAATCTTTTTTTCATACAGTCCCATTACTTCAGCTTTATCTTGCTGATCATGCCAGCACTTGGTTGTTTTGTATCGCCTCTCTGTGTTTCTCCCGTTATATTTCCATCTCATTAAAAGTGAAAAACCCCAAAAGAGAAACTCAGACAAGAAGAGGTGCCTTGCATCCCCTCCAAGTATTTAGTTTGTCCATCCTGCCAGCAGCTGAAAGACATTTTGACTGCTTCATGGCCTGCTTGGTGCTATGTACCACCCTAAGAAATAGAGAACTAGTCCAGAGATGAATTTTTCCTGTAGCCAGTCACTCACACTGACAATCCCAGTTCCAGGCTGTAGGGACCACCTACAAGAAGTTGTGTTTTCCCTGTCCTCTCATGGGAAGGTGCTTGTGGGCAAAACATCTGGCTGACTGGGCACTGGTTGCCTGGGAGAAAGGCATGTGAGCCCTGGGTGCCCTTGCTGTGTGTCTTTCTTCCAGATCTGTCCAAGAGCAGTCAGACCTGTGGGAAGGCTTTCTGGGAAACACCATGTGTGAAAGTGTGGGGAAGAAAATGGGAAGACACTAACCCTTCTCAACTGCACCTTTAGTGGCCCACCATCATAATTTCTGTTGTATGTTGTCGTACTAGTATATTCCTTTTCCCCTTCTTTTCCCAGCTTGATGGACTTTCAACATGCTATTTTCCCACCAAATTAATTGTTTTCTGATGATCCAACTGGTTTTGCTTATACAAAGTCCTGTCTGGGCTCATCCAGGTTCACTTCACAGCCAGGGTGTCAGCATGCTGTAAGTGCTCTCAAATGCTTCCTGAACAAGTCGTAGCATCTTATTTCTCAACCCTGTGTCATTTTTTTAACTTCTCTTTTTCTCTCCTTATGATATAGAATGCATTTGTGGCTTTTCAATAGTCCCCAGAAGTCCCAGAATTTCCTTTCCTTCTCTCCTGATTGATGCAGCTTTTAAACTGGTTTAGGACTTCTGGCTGAAGTCAACCCACTCTAGATTTATTCCAGCATAAGAAACATCAAAGTCAGACCGTGCTGTTCACTTGCTGTATGATTGTTATGATTTTCTCTTCCTCACCTTTTTAAAAAATATTATATATAAACAACAGTAGATTCAAGTTCTTTGATGCAAAAAACATTTTCTTATATGTACTTTCATGATTTCTAGCATAAAGCTAGGGTGCCTTAGGGTCTCTGTGTAATGCCTACAGTATTATGTAATACGCTGTAAAAAAAAATAAAAATACAATACAAAATAAACTAAAACTTTTGTTGAATACAATTGGATACACTAGGGAGGGAAAGTTTGTATTTAATTTCTAAACAAGGTTTTGGGGGGTCTTGTTTTGATCTCACTTCCCCGACCTAGGTAAGGATATATATTCATCTTTAAAACTGGGTCAGCAGACCTACGGTTCTACCTGTCACACCTACCTTATCTCATCCCTTTTGGTACTGAGCTTTTCAGTGTCATCCACCCTCTATCTCTGCTCAGCATCTCTCCCTCTCTCTCTCTCTCTCTTTATCTACCTAAGCCCAGAAAACATTCTTCCTCTTGTGTCCCCTCTTCTTGGAGCATTTAATGTAAAAGCTTGGCAATGTCTTGCCCAAATTAGCTGAATTCATACAAAACAAACAGTTGAAAAGTGGAGAAATAGAAATAATAGTTTCTGTTATCTTGCTTATTTGTACAGACTGAACTGAGTTGAGGGTAGTTCTGCCGTAGATCAAGTTGAGACTTTGGTAGTAGGGATTGTAACTTCTATTACACTGCTTGGAGTTTTACTTGGTCTTGTGCGTTTTGATTTGTTCCATGTAGAGTTTCAAAACTTTTCAAAAATTATTATTCCCTTCTGACTTCCTCAATCTGAGTTTATCTTAGCTCTTTTTTTGTAGTCATCCAGATTATAGTTTTGTTGTTTTTGGGGGGGGTTTGTTGTTTTTTGAAAGCAAACAAAAAGCTGGGTATAGACTTTTCCACAAAATAAGTGAAACTGATGTGTTTTTTTTTTTTCTCTCCAATGCTAACTATGCTAAATCAGATTGTCATCAAAATGAGATCATTAACCTGCTTATATTTTTTCAGAGATTTTTCATTTCTATGGACAAGGCATCATGTCACACCTGGGATATCAAACAAGCCTTGTCCTTCTATTTGAAAAGGATTAAATCTTTTCTTCTTTTGTCTGTGCCTGTGGCTTACAATGAGCATGGCAGTCTGTGCACAGATCCACTCTGTAAACAGCGTGACCTTCAAGATAAATTGTCCATATGTACTTTCATCATTTGCTCTCCTTCCTCTCTTTCAGGTCATTTTAGTCTCTTGGGATTGTGCAAGTGAGCAGGCATAATGCATGCTGTATGCCCGTGCCCAGTGTGGAAGGAGGATATGTGTGTATCCATCCTAAAGCTATTGCTGACTGAGAAGTGTTTCATCTTGAATGTCTATGGCAATGTGTTTGATGATGGCACGTCTGGAAGAATTTCAGCTGTCTTTTTTCTCGATTTGCATCAGACAAATTTTACTCCTGAAAGTTTGCACCAACCATATATCTTCAAATGTCAAATTTCAGCTATATTTTCTCTTTTTTAGCAGATTCATAGATGCAACACAGTGAAACGAGGGATTTCAGAAACGCCAAACAACCACAAAGCCATAGTCTTCTCACTTATGTAGTCATTTCTCAGGCATTGAGAATAATTATAGACAAAATTACTGCAAGTATTAACCAAGAGCCATTTAACCCTGGAATGTGCTTCATCTCCAGCTGCTGGAAGAACCAGTGGCATTCCCTCCCTTGTAGTTTCAGATTACCATATTCCTAAAAATAGAACTATAAAAAACAAACTGTAACCAGAGAACCATCCAAGGTAGAAAAAAATGGTTTTCAATTGAAAGGGCACTTTGAAATCCCTATCCTGAAAAGACTGAAATCATTTATGGGTGTCTTGGAGGAGCGGGAAGGAGGAAATGTTTCCAAGAAGAGCGAATTGTTCTTTCAATAATAAAATATAATCAAAACTGCTGTTTAACATTTAGAATTTACAAGCTGGCAGTGGCCTGCTACATGCCCTATAGACAGTAGTGAAAATAATTGGTCACACTCTTTGATGCTGTACAAGTACTCTGTGCTATAAAATAACAGCAGTGGCTGCCCCCTGACCAAGCAGCCAGTGAGCAAACAGGAAGGATTTCTTTTTCTGAAGTGTGTGTGTGTTGTAGAGACCATCCAGCCACATTCCTACTTCTCTCTCCTTGCGGTTGGTATATCAAAGCAAAGGAAAAGGGCTGAAGGACAGGAATTTTCTGACCAGGCTTATTTGAAGACCTTTCTGGTTTTTGTGACCTACAAGAAGCTTGCTCTAAGATAAAGGAGGCAATCCTGAGCAACAGGGATCTGTGGTGATGGTGAGTACAGATGATGGACAGGTTTAATCTTCAGTTTCTATCCTAAGTGTAGAATTGGCAGCACTGAAAAATTACATAGAGTTCATGCCCTGTTACTGTTACAGACACATTTCTAAGAAGCTGAGATTGATACCTGTCCCTAGTGAAGGCAATTTGGATAAGATCTCTTCAGCAATTGTTAGGAGAAAATGCAGAATTTACCTTCACTCAAAATTAGCAACTTGAACCTCAATATGGTAGATATGATGTGACTGGACTCTCTAATCACTGATTTTCTTTTTGATTGTTTTAAAAATTTTATTTTAGCCTGCTTGCTGATCATGAATCATAACTTTGTTCCAAGATGGAGGGAAGATTCCACATTTTTCGCTTTTCAGAGACTTTTTCAGTGACTTTCAAACTAAGAGCCCTCAGGACTTACTGTATCTCGTAAATACAGTCTCACTTTGAAGTCTAGACTAGAGGAGTTAACTGTAAGCCCAAGTGAAATGCTCTTTTTTCCCTTTGAATATGAAAGTTGATACTATATCTAGGAATACTGCTACTTTATTGGAGAATTGAAGCAAGCATTGCTGTAATTAATTCTTCCAAAGAAGCAGCAGACAGCCAGGCCACATAAGACTTCTGTCATCTCAGAAAAATCTAACAGAAAATTCTCTCTGAGTTGAAGGTTAAATATATAAGCTGTAAAGTGGGCATTCCTAGGAGGCAAAAAGAGAAGCTAGACCTTGGTTTTAGAAACCCATAGGAAATTATGATCAAAATTATGTACAGGGCTGTAAGTAGAACTGACCAAAAGAGCAGTTATCACCTAGAAGACCTTTGGTACTTAAAACAGGGAACAAGCATTGAGAGATGAGTGAGGAAATGGGGGGGAACCAGGATATTCAGAGAAAATAACTACTAGTTCTCTGAGGATTTTAACCTGGCCAACACACTAATGAAAATCTCTGTTGTGATTTAAATGCAAACAACTACTGAACACAAAACTGTATTGAATGAGATTTTCAGGTGTACCTTGGAGAGTTAGTGATTTTCATGCAGGGGGCAATGTCATTCCTTATTCTACAGTGACACCGGACTTGTAAATAATTGGGCTAGAAAGAACTGTCTCTCAGTAACTGTATAGTCTGGGAGAAATTTGGGATAGGTTGGTTATCTATATTTGACACTGGATTAGTTACAAATAAAAGAGGCAGCGACACAGTAAGGATAAATGTTGCTGTGATCCCTGAATTTTTAAATGGCAGAAAGCAAGACAGAAATTTAAGAACTGCTAGGCCTGAGAGGAAAGAGGGATTGAATATAAAGGATAGAGACATTTGACGGTGACACAGTATCCAGGAAGTGAGTTAGGAAATGGAGATTGTTTCCTTGCCCAGAAATATGAGAACTAAACCATTTCTGGCAGCAAAAAGAGCCAGAGTACAGAGGAGAAACTGGATGGGCTTCAAGAGCTTGAATGAATAGCGGGAGGGATAATAGGAGAAGATTGCAGGGTATGCAGCATGTGCAGAAAGCCTTCTGAGGCACAGGGGACGAGGAGAGGCTCTGAGTGAGAGATGTAGGCAGACATTCATGGTATTTTGGACACTGTATGGAGGTGGGGAATAATGAACAGTACAGAAGGAATTATTTCATAGATCCTGGATGGGATGTAAAAAGAAAGAATGAAGAAAACAAAAATAGTACAAAAAAGGTGGAAAAGATGGAGGCGGGAGGGAGGGGGAGAATGAGGGCCAGGAAATGTGGGAGGTATTTAAAAATAAGGGAAGGAGTGGGAAAGGCAGATAAGGACAGTAAGGAGAGGGGGAAGGAGAATTTTTATGATGATCTGTAAGTATGAATCCACTGATTAAAGTGTTTTATCAAAAAAAAAAAATTAAAATTGAATACAGTATCAGATACTCCCTATGCTCTTTGCAGGGCTAGAATACATAGGATTTGAATTCTCTACATAATTTGTCTTAGAGAGGCAGTCAATAAATTAACCATTTAAACAATATTACCAATCTATCAAGTCAAATCCCAGTTTATGGATTTTGTGAGATAGGATATTTTGTTAGTTGCAATATCTGTGCCGATAGACTCCACTCCAATAAAATGAACTACTTCTCTTTGTGGCCTGTGGTAAATTTCAAAGTTATGCTGCAATTTATTGCTATATTTTTAAATTATGTAATAAAAAGAAATCAAACACAGTCTCTCAGCTGATGGACCCCACAGGCAAGGAAATGCGTCATATGGCTCCTATGTCTCCAGTGGTATGAATTATTTCAGCCTGCTGGAGAAGAAGAAAAGAGTAGGAAAGGAACACTAAAACTAGAGTGGAAAACAGACATCTTTGTTGAGTATACCCAAGCAGACTCTATGGGCTTGATGCATAGATGGCTGTGTTGTGGTCTCTGGCCTGTCATGCCTGTGGTCAGACTAGACTAGTCTTTACCAACATCTTCAGTAGAAGATAACATGGAAGATAAGAAGGTATCAATGAGAAGTGGGATACAAGAAAAACAGTAACAAGGATGAAAACTGAGATTAGTACTTAGACAAGTTAAAAAAAAAAAAAAGTTTGTCATTAATAGATTTGAAATAAATTTTCCAATAAACTAGTGAAAACTTTCATTATTCCCATCACAAATAGGGAAACTACACTGAATATTTCATTATGTTATAAATTTCTAGGTAATACTGTATCCAATGATATCAGGGATATTCAACAGCCAGACAGAGAAGCACAAGATGTCACTTGATTACCATCAGGACAGATTTTGATAGCTTGATTCTTTCCAGTCATACATTCTACCCAGCCATACATTTTTTGGCTTTTTTATGTATGGATCACATCTATTTGGTATTAAAGAATTATTAACATACTTTCTTGCACAGATTATATTTGTTCTTGGCATCTGTTTGAATACTGGCTGGGATTGTTTCCTGGTTGGCTTTGGAGCACAAGTTGTTTGGGCAGATAGGGGGTAGATTTCTCATGAGAGTTTTGTCCTCAGAATGCCTCACAAAGCAAGAATTTCCAAACTATCAGTCATAAATATCTCTCTTCCTTTACTTGCAATGTTAATACATTTTGAAATAATAGAGGTTCAAAAGTTCACTAGGAAAATATTGGTTTCATTGCTCATTGAAAAAGCTTTTATTCTTATGTAGCTGTAATCCAACAACATGTTAACATCAGCAGGGTACATAGCACAGTAAATGTTCATATGTTTTGACTAAAACTCCAGATAATTCTAACCTAATTAGTAAAATACCTTGATGGTTTCTACAGCATTCTGCATCATGGCCTTGCTAGTTTGCTCGAGCTTCTCCTAGTCATTGTTGTTTGGATCAGGATGCTGGTATTTTTCCAGAAATACAGCTGTCCAGAGTGACTGCATCAGCCAACAGTGGCAGATAAGATTCTCAGGTTCTTGGCAGCATAATTTCAAAAAATGCACCTGGAAATTTTCATGGTCCTGTAATCAAATAAAGAAGAGTTTAAGTAGGCTGTTTTTGAAAAGATTTGGGACTTGCTACTGGAGTTTAGGCTTCTGATTGTAAAGCTGAGAGGGAGAATAATAACCTGCTGGAGTAAAGGAAAGATCTGGTGTATATGTTTATAAAGATCATATTAGATTTCTCTAACAAAATCAAATTCTGATCAGCTTTCCTTCCCATGTGGACAGTGTCCCTTCCTAGTGCCTCCTTCTAAGCAGTGATTTTGCTCTCTGACTGGAAGTAACCCTCCCTTTATTGGTGTTATCCCCAAGCCTGGATTCTTTCTCTGTCTGCTCTTCTGTTCCACTCTCTTTGCTTTGCTTGTCACAAAGAGGCCAACAGTTGCAACATTTATGGAAACACAGATCTTATATAGAGTATATTGCTCCAATCCTGTACCTCCAATCCTGCTTCTCACTACAGTGTGGCAGTGCACGGTGCCAAGCTCCCTAACTGAAGTAAGACACCCAGCTCAAACCTCTTGCTGCATCTATGGGGAATGGAAACATCTCTGGAGACAGCAGCATAGACTTTGCTACCCTTGGCTTGGTCTTTCTGTGGCTGTGACAGCCTTATTGTGGCCATGGCTGAAAAGCTCCAGAACTGCTGTGGGCTCTTGGCAACGTGCTCACTGTGAAGTTGGAGGTTTTGAGAGGGTGGTAGGAGTCTGCTTCTTCCTAAAAATCCTAAAATAGGGATGGGGGAATAGAGGAAGAACACTAGAAATAGGTTGGGTTTTTTCCCTCCCTTCAGCTCATGATTTTCTTTCTCTCAGTGCAATGTTCTGCAGCCCTCCTGCTGCTGCAGCCTTCCTGAGACCTCTCTCTGTCTCCCTGCTGTTTTACCTCTGGGGCTGTGGCTTCCCTGCTCAGCACCAGCATCCCCTATCTAGGAAGCAGCCTTTGGGGAAGGCAGTGAGGCCTCCAGGGTGTTTGCTGGCAGAGATCATCCCCACAGACTCTGCCAGCCTCCAGCTGGCAGCTGTGTGCTCCCAGGAGCCGCCAAAATACAGATGCTGCAGAGCCATTGGGCTGGAAAATTCCCACAGGAGCTGACCACACTTTTGCTCTTTTACCCAGCTAGGCAAACCCACCCAGAATGTCTAAATTAGTCACTATTGGGAACTTTGCATTTTCCCCAATATAGCAGAAATAACTAGTAGCTGAAAAATTATCCATCTTTGTATGAGCGCAGAGCGCAAACCAATTCTGTATTAATTCACCAAGAAAATACATTAATCTATAAGGAAGCTCTCAGTGTTTTTAAGCTGTCTCTGTGTCCCAGTCTCTGCGTCCCAGTCTCTGCTGAAATGCCCTCTTTCTCCTTCTGCCTGGTGCTCAGGGCTATGGACTTTCCTCCCTGAGCCTGAAAAAGGAGTGGAGAAGCTAGGTAAGTGCAGAAGGAGCAGTGATGGACAGAGGACAAGATAAGATGATGAAACTGATAGATATCTTACAAGCTATGGATACAAAAACTGGGAGAGACCAGTATGAACTGTAGGACTGGTATGTAAGGTTGGAACTAGCACCCTAAGAGACAGTTTGAATCCAAGATAAAGTGTGTCAGTGTGAATTGTGAGGCACTCTAATTAATGTCAGGCTGAAAGGGCCAGAATAATTTATGAGACTGAGAAGATACAGGGTTGAGAAGCATACAGTTAATTAATGTTGAGATGGCAGGAATGCAGGATTGAGGGTAAGGGATCCAGATTTAGCCATTTGGAATTTAGGGAAAAAATGATTCTTTTGTGTGACCAAACAGAAGGCTGTGCAAGTATATGTAATTTATGTGAGTTATAGGATATTTGTCACTGTTGCAAAACATTGCCTGTTTTGAAATGCTAATGAAATCTTGCATCACTGGGCCAAATTCTGCTTCAGAGACACTAGTGTACTGGCACATTCACCAGGACTGCTCAGACAAGACAGTAAAATGTAAGCAATTGACGTTTTAATTTTCAGAATCGTATCGCATAGCAGTCCTTGACAGCATGCTAAAAACATCTACATTGCAGTTATTAAGTCAGTGTTTTTTCCGAGTTACAGAAAACCTGTGAAAAATCCTAATGTCTGACTGAAATCACTTACACCCATTTCTCACTGATGTAGAACTAGAGACACCCATAAAGTTACTGCAGAATTATACAATAAAGGAGAACTATTCTCTATAGAACCGTACAAATGCAAAAGGGGATTTAGTCTCTAATAACAATAGGTAAGTCCCTACTCCGGGAATGTAAATGGAAAGAGGCACTATGCATCCGTACTTTACCTAGCGGTGCCTGCTATCTCTAGGACCTTGTGCGGCAGCTGGTGGAGCAAACGCTATTGCAGAAAGAGGAAACACGGTGGTGCTGCACGGATTGGGCAATGGCTACTGGCTGCTGCTCTCAAACCCATCAGGGCAGATCTGTCTAGGGCCTGTCTTCTAGGGCAGCATATGGTTTGCTAAATGTTTTTGCAACTGTAGGATGGCACACATCCAGGTGGCTTTAATTCCCTGACAGGATTTTTAAAGAGATGTTAACAGTGTTTACACCTTTTGGTTTTGACAGTCTCTAAAAACTACTTATTTAAACCTTCTCTCCCTCTCTGACAACACAAAACCCAGCTGCCCCTTCAGGTGTGAAGAGCCACAGTGCTCAGTGCAGGACTCAGAGGAGAGAAATCCTGTCAGCAGTGCCCCCACTGCCCCTCTGCCCCACCAGTGGAGCCTTGGTCAGTACTGCAGCTCTGAGTGCCTTGTGCCCATGCCACTTACGACTGAGACATGGGAACACTTCCATGCTCAGCAAATTCAGCACCTCAAATTGTTTGAGGGAGTAGCAGTGGGATTTTAACAGGAGAGTAGCTTTTGTATTGTTCAGCCTTTAATTTTAACAAGAAAGTGGTGATTGTTTTTAGGAGACCCATTAATAATACAGGTGTACAAGAGAAGCATGCTTGCATGACCAAAGTGTTAGTCTTGATAGTCAGCTATTTTTAAAGCTAAGGAACGCCCCCTCATTACTAGATCTGGCACTTTCCTCTCACCTCTTTCCAAACATTCACATTTCTACTGTCAGAACAATGAAGTCTTATTTGTACAATGTGGGGCAGATTTAAAGAAAGCCAAAGAAAGTACCTCCCTCGGTAAGCTTAGAAAAGGAAGTTAACAAGACCTCTGGGCGATGCTGTAAGTGGAATATTGCAGCACACCAGGGCATGTTTAAATGGCATGTAAGGACCAATACTTTTTTGCAAGTTAAGGACAGAGACCATAGAGTCTTTCATTTCCAAATGGACATCTGGCAAATATTGATCTACAATTGTATTTAGTGTGTCATGGAAAGTACAGGTTGTGACATGGGCAGTCAATAGTTTTTTAGATTATTGATCCTTACAGTGGCTATTGATTGTTTTTGTAGGAGATAGCACAGTCTATTTTTTCAGTTAGCTTAGCTTAAAATAATTGGAATTGCAAGTTGTGTGTCTCTGAATGTGGAAAGGGACTTTATTATACAAATATTGTTCCCCATCACGGGCAACATATAAAAAATAAATACTTACTTTTAAGTGTTTTTTTCTCCCCTGTTATTTAGTAGGATTACTCAAATATTATAACTTTGATAAGATAAAAAATGAAGTTGGCTTCAGAAGAGTCCAGACGTCACCATCTCCCCTTTTTTGTCTGACTTGAATTTTTTTCCTCAAAAAAATTCTATGAGTAAAGTCAACTGTTAGAATGAACGCATAAGGGATCTAGCTGATTTCTCTAGACATATAATCTTATCACTCACTCTCAACCCATCTGATATAATTGTTTGCTTTCTTCTGCAGAGAAAATATACTGTTGCCTACCGCTTGGGGATTTTATATAAGGTTCAGCAAGTACACTTGAGTGTACTGTATTTTATGAATTGTAAAATAAGTTGATAGTATTTTTTGTTCAGTTGAAACAAGCTGTACATGGAGAAGGACTGGTATACAAGAAATGGCAGTAAACTACAAGCCAGGTCATGCCTTGAGGTGTTAGTTCTTGTGATTGCTATTTATATTTCAGTGCAGACTTTAGGCTTCCTTTTGACCAAGGCATAATATTCCTGCTACAGGCAATTTCCAGGTAATGCTCCAGCCATTCTGTAAATAAGTTAATCCTGCAAGAACTAGAAACAGAACTGAGATGTTTATTGTACAGACTCAGTGCTCATCTATGCTAACTTCTGGAGTAAATAAAGTGTCAAATGTATGCATTGAGCAGTGCTGTTTTTGTTATCTAGACAAGCTGAGAATGCATCATTTTGCTGTACTGTGTTTTCCCAGATCCAAGAAAACAAACCACAGATCTTTCTGCTGTTATCCAGCAAATAACTGTATACCACTTTTAAATCAACAGCAGCAGGGGATGGAGCTATTTTTTTCAGGTGTCATATATATCCTGATGCACTGTCTGTCCTGAAGGTCATGAGTCAAATAATTCTGGGAATAAATTTTTATCTAGTCTGGAAACATTCATCACATAAAGTTTTACATCTAAAACTAAGCAAACAAACAAACAAACGAAAGTCTAATTGAAGTATAATAAAAATGAAAGCTACCCTTATAAATTTAAATAAAAAATGTCTTAAAAAATGATGCAATTTGACCACTGCAGAATCAAAAACCAAGCTCATGAGTATTCTGAGATTTCACTCTTGACATTTCTTCAAGATAAATTTGTGTAACACACCTGTGAGGGCTATGCACTGTTACCACTGCCTACCTTTGTATTTAAGAATTAGGGATTTAGAATTCAGTACATTTCAGATTCTGGTAGGATTACCTGGGCTGTTTGTTTAAAATTAAAGATTTCTCTTTTTGGGGGGAAGTGAAAAACCTGCAAAAGCCTTGAGTGTCTTATTTCAGTGTTACATAAAGATGAATTTGACCTACAATGTGAAATCTGAAACTGAATCAAACTACTTAAAAGAACCTAGACTTACTTTGGTCAAGGCCTAGAGTCAGACCTTTCTTAAATGCAATTTGATTCCAGATGAAGACCTGCAAACCATCCTTCCCCCTCAGTGATGATTTGGGTTAAGGGAAGGTGTGTGGTTAGATTGGATCTGGGCCCATTTTTAAGAACAGCTATCAAAAACAAAGATGATTGGGCAAACTGCTAAACTTTCTTGGCTTTTATTGACATCAAACCAGCAAAGAAAAGGGGGGAAAAAAGAGCTTTGCCATAAAGACAGTATTGTAGTCTTTAGGACACTGAAAAGTTCTTGAACTTGATGTCTATTGCTGCTTCATTAGTTTTGCTTTGATTGTAAAATAAAGGGTTATGCAAGTGGCTGTAGAACCTAAAAGGCTGTTAATTGTCTGAAATAACAACTGAAGCAGCTTTCTTCTGCAGTGTGATCTATTTTAGCATTATAAATTCACTCTGGATGGGAGCTCCTCTATCAGAGAAAGGGTTTGTTTTTCCCCCCAATCTCTGCATTTCTATGAAGAAAGAAGTCAACATTTTAAGCATTTAAATGTCCTCTGGTCAGTAGCTATTTATCTCACAAGACAGTATTTCAGGACATCTTTATTTTCTTTGAGAAACTCTGCAAAAATACAGTATAATGTCATTTATTGCTGGATGTGCATGCAGAGCAATATTGTTCTGTTGCCTGGTAACAAGCAAGAGGGAGGCACTTTGGAAACACTGATAGAAAAAGAGAAAGAGAAAGCTCAAATGCATACACTTGAGCAGAAGACATATAAAACTGATATTTGTTCCAGGTAGATCTGAAGAGGAGTTTGGGTCAAGGTACTCACAGGGTTTTGTGAATTTCTTTCACATTGAAAAACCCAGCAGGGTATTTTCTTGTGTTGGAATTTAATGAACTAGGCTTATTTTTTCAAGCCATGTTTACAATTTGCATACTTTGGAAAGAGAAACGTTCCTTTTTTCCTAATATGCATTCTTGAATAGTTTTTGAAGGTGTGTTCTCCTTAGAATAGCGCACTGATAATGTTGTAACAAAACAAATATGCAGAAGTGTTTTGAACTGGTATATGTAAGAACTGTGAATGAACACAAGCATATTTTCAGAGCCAAAGCGCTCTGACAGTTTCTGACTTAAAGTCCTAGGTACCATTATAAAAACAATCAACATACAATAGATTTGCTGAGTTAAACAAACAATCACGAAACAAAAACCAGAAAATATTTTAGCTGGAGTTCAGGCTGGTCATTGCTTCCTATTTTACAAGCAGCAGAAAGTCAGCATAAAATCAAGGCAGAAGAGATTAGTGCACAGGAACCAGTTTAACCTTTGGCCAAGCTCAGACAAACTGTTCATGGGGGTTTTAACTGCCTGGGTTAGCGTGTTGTTCTCTGATGCCTCTCTGGCTTCCTGCTTCTGACCAGTGTGAGAGCCAGAAGGCTTTCTGCATGGCCTTCCTTACCACAGGGCGAGCAGGAAGTGTGAGCGCCTGTGAGGCAGGTTGTTGCTGCAGCATTGTTTGGAGAAGTGAAAAGGGTTGTGTAGCCCAATTGTGATTTCAGATAGTCTTGAAATGTCAAGGTGCTAATTTGAACAGAACTGAGCATAACTTTTATTTTTTTCCTGGCAGCTCATTAAACTCAGAGGCTTTGTAGACCTTGTTGGCTTTACCTGTGGAGTAGTGTTTTACTTAGTGCTGAACATCAGTATGCTCAGCAAGGAGGAGTTACACATCTTTGGATGTCGATTACTTCACTGATTACTGTGTACTGGAAAATTCAAGGTCAGTGAGGAACTCCTCCCTAATAACATTCTGTGGCATTCAGCTGGTGGCAGAGAGGTCATGGCCAGGATGAAGAATGCATAAAGAAGATCATACCCTGCAAATTGGTGTGCTAGCTTTTCACATTTCCTCTTCTAGAATAACTTGAAGATCATAAAAAATATAAGTAGACAAGCACTAGAAAATTCTTAATTGGGATCTCACTGATTAATAGTTCCTGCTTAGTCATATAGATAATGTACACATATCAAGACCAAGAAGAAATTTTTCTCTGATAGAAAGCCTTGACATTTTTGCTAAAATCATTAATCTAAATTATTTGATGACAGTCTGAAGGAAGCTGGAAGATAAGCTCTGTTCTGACTTCATGGTCATCTCACTTGTTAACAAATGAATTTATCCTAGTAGAGTGGGTCACTGAGATCTTTAAGCCTTGTTCTCAGTATGGCCCAGCAGAAACAAGTTATTTTGGAGTATAAATGCCACACACAGCTGAACTTTCCTATGAGGCCTCATAAAAGGTGTGTCTTCTTTCCCTTCTGTGCTTCGTACCTCCGAGAAAGAACCTGTAAGTGACCACGAAATCTCATTCTTTGTGAATTTCTGTTAATGACGCTGCATAGGAAAAATACATCAGTAATGAGGGCAGGCAGCCACTCAGGCAGTGTGGAGGAAGAATAAAAACTCTCTGAGAATTGTCTCACAGCATTGAAAAATCAACTTGCTGGATTATAGGGCAGAGAAGCAACACTCACCTTCCATGCAGCAATACTAGCTTATGATTATAGAGGCAACATAGTGCTGAGGTATCTTGATGTTCTTTGCCATCAAAAATGCTAACAAGTTTGGGGTCTGGTCATTTGGCCTGTTTTAAAAAACTCTCCCTCACGAAAATGCAGGAACAAGTAGTACTGCAAGTGTTTCCCAGAGAGCAACCGAGAGGTGACAGAGACTTAGCTCTGGAGGGCAGGTTTGAGGTCACACTCAGACCCTTGCATGTCCTATCCTTGAGATCTCAACACACCAAAACACTGCAGAAAAACACGATGACAATTATAAATATCTTATACTTACTGGAAGTAATCATATACCTTTTCTGTCAGGTTGGATTGAAATTTGCTACATTAATTATTCACTGAATACAAACTTGCATATTTCAAATAATCTGGAGGGCAATTATTATTGCATAAAATATTTGTGCAATAATAATTATTGTATATGACCTCATGAAGGGTTCAATCATTCAAAGTGCTGAATAGTCTGTGTCCATTGAACAAAATATTTCAGGACAGGTTTAGCTTTACACAAGTAAGTAGTCCAATTGACCTCACTAAGGCCACTCATCTACTTAAATGTCAACATGTATCTAAGTGCTTTCCTGGATTAGGGCCAGAACATTTTGCCTTTTGTAAGACAAGGTCCTAAGAAAACCTGTTGCAAATAGCTGTAGTCTGCAGAGTCCTGAAAGGCGAAGTAAAAAAATAAAATAGGACAGTATCACATTAAAATATAGCTGTTCATTTATTTAAGGAATGTGGTTTATTTTTAATGATTGGCATTACTGCAGACAGGACTATTGCTATATAAAGGCAGCAATACTGGGGAATGGAAAGGAAACATGATTAGGTATTTGAAACATGGAACAGGCCTGAAAAGCAGAGAGACTTTGAGACAGATCATGATTATTGTGTTAGTGACTCAGAGTTATGGGTTTTTTTCACACTTATTTTGCAGTGGGGGACTATTTTGTGCATTACTCCTTCTGGAGTCCCAGCAATGGAGCTTCAAAACCAGCTTGCCTGAAGGACTGAGCACATTGTTTCCCTCCCAGTCCTTATCTCTCTGGAGGGTCTGAAGTCCATGAACTTCAGTCCATGAACTTCAGTCCACAAAGGTCCATTGTAGATGATTGCTCTCAGCAAAAAAATGGAAAAATCTAAACACAAGTGATCGTCTCTACCTTGATGAAAGTGAATACAAGGTGAGCCCAAGCCCTATGAATCAAACAGAATTCCCTTCAGGGTAGCTAATGTAGATGTGGTTTTGCAGGTCGTACTCTTAGTTGCTGTGGCCAACCTAACTTCATGCTTGTGTTAGTAACTAGAGAGTCTTTAATTTATGTGTTGAATTTTTCAATTCAAAATTGTAAAAGAAAGAATTTCCCTGTATGTAATTCATCTTAGTTCAAAGCATGATAAAGAATACCCTGACAGCCTTGCGTTACAGAACAAAATACAGACATTCAGATAATTTCTGTAGTTTTAATTCAGTCACAGATCATAAGATGTAAAATATGTAATGTCATGCTGCTGCTCAGCACTTTTTGCTGGGCATAACTGGGAATAACTGTCCTCCTGTTTGTATTATACAAGCTTTTTTGCCAGTCTGAGAACCAAGGAACCACTATATCAACTATAGCTATATATTTAACTGTACATACTTCCACACACAGCCGGTACTACTGTTTAGGAGAAGGTAGAGCAGAAGAGAGGCTATAGCTAATTATAGCCTGCATTTGAAAGGAAAGCAGCTCTGTATGTAGAACAGTATGTTTTAATACTTGATGGATTTGTAATGGTCAAACTATTGTGTTGAAATGTACAACCAAGCTGGAAGCTTTGCTTTGCCTGTCAGATATTTCCGAGACTTTTGTGCTCGTGAACTGAAAGATCAGTCTTTAACTACAAGTAAAAGGAAGAATTACTGTGGAATATACCTGTATATCTTACATTACCCCTATTTAAATTTAAAAATATACTAGTCAATTTCAGGAAAACTAGTTCACATATAATAAAACAATCTTAATGCCTTAGGTTAAAGATTTTTCTTCCACTGAATTAATTTTAGATTCCCACTGGATTTGTAAATCATTCACATGTTAAAATCTTAAGTTGATTTCAAACCCCAGAAATTGAAATAGAATATCTATTTATAGAACCTACTGTTTATCTGGACAATTTTTTTCTTTTCCTTGGGCAACTAATTTTTACATTTATAATCAGTATTTGTGAGGTGTTCTTCATGCTTGGTACTGGGGAACAGTGCAGTACATTGTTCTTTAGCTTTATTCGCTCCTTTCACATAGTTTGTCTTGATGGAAACATCTGCTTCATGTAACTTTATATATTTTTTTTCTAGAGCACAGCTTTGTATTTTATTGGGAAAATGAAAGGATACTCACCATAAAATGCGGAAACAAAGAAAATAGTTGAGAATTTGTGTGTATGTGTATGTACATACTCAAAACCCACAAATCATACTGTTAAGCAATGCAAAACAAAGCATTATTAATAATTCAACAAGCTAGATAGAGGGGGAAAAAAGCAAAAGAAACTGTTTTTTTCTTCCACATGAACAATATTTAAGCATTTTGAGTGGTGCCTCTTTAGTCAAAAGCAATTACTGAAATCAGCAGAATTGAAAGTTCTGAGATAATTTGGTCAGAAAAAGAACTAAACTCAGTTCTGAGGAGTAGGGTTAAACACGCCTGCATTTCTAAATACCCAGGGAATCTCTGTAAGGCTTTACAAGACATGAAGTTAAGTAAATCGGTCTCTGAAATTCATTGCCTATCTTATGTTAAAATGCTGTACTTAATGAAGATTAATTGAGATAATTTTCTGTTCGTTGACACCATCACCCTTTGCACCTGTACAGAATAATTTATGCAAAATGGCTGGTTTTATTATAGTGCCTCTTACCTGAGGCCTCAAATAAGATTAAAGTGTATACAGGGCCTTAAAATAATTAAAAGAAATGAAAAAACAAAGACAGGTAGAAATCAGTGGAGCTGGTGGATATACACTGGTGAATCCTTTTGGCACACACAGTGCTTCAGCTATTCACTGCTCTTTATCCTAAATTCCTTCTAGCTATGCATATATGCACCAGGAGACATTTTTCTACAGAGAGACATTCTAGAGAAAGATGATCAAGTGCTCAGGAAGAGGGTCAGAAATTTTGGAGGTCCCAGTTCCTAAATTACCCAGAGAACATCAATGCAGTCTTTTGCGAGCAGATGGAAGATCACCCTGTTTGTGTTCCAAGCTGCAGATGCTAGGTGCCAGCTTGGAACTGGATGATGCCATATATTTATACACTATCAACAGCAGTGAGTCCTGATCTTGATTGGGACCTTTAGTCTTCTCTGTAATGCAGATACAAATGTAATTAATTTTTTAAATATTAAAATCAGTAATCATCATCGATATGGAAATTCATGTTCTGTTTCTTGCTTAGGAAGAACTTAGGAACTTAAGGGGGAAAAGGAGAGAATTTTAAATGGATCAAACCCCTCCAACTCCCCTTTCCCCAGCAAGTGACTTTATTAAGTAGTGAAATTACTTATGTCAGATAGTCAGGAATGCATCTAGGCCTCAGCTGCTTCTGCTGGACAAAACACATATGAAACATATCAATGTTGGCAATGTAGTCTGAAAGAGAAAATCCCATCTTTACCCTGTGTCTGTTACTTCCTCATTGTACCTGAATGTGAAAAGCTCTGCATTCGTAATCATTCCACATGATAGGTCTAGTTTCCTTCTTCCCCTGTACAGTCATAACCCTTGACCAAGCTTAGTCAAGTTCATTGAATTTTATTGTAATATTATATTTCAACACATTCTTTGCAATAATACATTTTTCTTCCATCTGATCAACCTCGTTTAATTTCCTTCTGTCTTCTCTCTTCAGATCTGTTTTCCAATTCCAGTGACTAACAGTTCTTATTCTCTTTCTCCTACCACTGCTTTCCATCTACCAGTTCTGTGGCTTTTGTCCCTCCAGAATTCTGACTTGCCCTTTCCCTCACTGTTGACTCTTATTTTTCCCGTCACTATATTAGTGCTATGGAATATGATGATAGTAATCCTGAAATTTGTTATAAGTAAATGTTAAGAGTTTTTACCATTATAGCATTATGTCCTTTTGCCCTTCTCTCCTGTCCATTTTCATTCATTTTCTTCATTCATGCTCTTTCCTTATATACTATTTTCCTAAGTTTTCTGGAGTTTCTTCTGTCCTTGGGCAGTGACTTAGGAATGCTCAGAGGATTGAACTTCATTGTAGATTCTTATCTTAGATGGAGGAGGAAGAACCAATTTGTACAATGAATTCAAGAAAAGTGTATAGATCTGTGCAGAGAGGAGAAGCTGGTTTGGGAGAAGGAAGGATGGAAGAATTTTTTCTGTACAGAAAGGTTTAAGAGGAGTGCCAGCTGGAACAACTTTGTGTTCACAGCCTCCTGTTACATGCATGCAAAAGGTGAGAGAACTCGAAAGTCTTCAAGTACTGCTTAGTATTACTGTTGTCCCACTTGAGATTTTCCCTCCTGGTGACTTTTCTTTCAGGAGTACGTTGCCATAGCAAAGAACACAAGTGGGGAATTTCCTTCTGGTTTTTGGCAGAAGAAAAATGGTGCTTTCCCCTTACTTCAGCTGCTGTTTACTCAGAAAATGAAGTTGCTGTATATTAGCACAGAGATTTTGTATATACACAGTTATCTGAAAAGCAGGAAAAGTTACATTTGTGGTCAGAACCTTGATTTTCATGTATGGTTTATGCAAAATATAAATGTTTCAGAGAAAATAAGACTATTATGTGCCTACTGCACTCCTGTCAGTTTGGGGTAACAGTACGATGGATGTTTAGTTAAGGTCTTCTGACCAGATGTTTCAACCATAAAGCTATTTCTAGTACGGAAGTTTTGAATATGCATGTGAAAGCATCTACAAAGACTGTAAGTTATTAGCATTTTTAGAGCTAAAAATAAAGAAAACGAATATGACTGTTGACTTATGCTTCAGAAGTTGGATGACTGGATTAAAAAATTAAATGGTGGAATTGACTTCTGTTAAGACCTGTGCTGGTTAGTGCAATATACTGAAACCTACCATCCCTGTGGGATAGAAACTGATATTTATTGCTAATGTGAGCAATATGAAAATTAATGGGATTAAGAAACTGCATTACAGGCTATAGTACAGGATACAATCTCACTGACTATTGTCTTGCAGTCTACCTGTCTTCCTGTCAAACAGCATGAAAAACTGTGTTCCTCATTTGTTAACAAACCTTTTAAAAATGTTTCAAATAATTTTGTGATTTTTTTCTATTTACCAATGGAAATTGGTATTTTTCTCTGTGATTTTTCTCAATTGACTGAAAAGATGCATTTATGTCTTGGAATATGTGAGTTTAATCAGCTCCTTTCTCTAACTCTATTGTGAGCATATACTAAGAATAACGTATGATTTCTTGTAATTCAGAAAAGTTGCTAGGCTAAAGTGAATAATGTGAAATTTGACTGCCATTTAATAAAAGAACTTAATTCCTCTTTTATACATATACCTCCTTTTGTGGTACTTTGTTGTAAGCTTTCCAACAAGACAAACGGACACCAGCATTTAGTTAACTGTTTATCAGCAGAAGTCTGTCTGTGTTAACTCTCCTATTATGTCCTCAAAGGTGAAGACATAACAGTGCAACTCCAACTAAGCACATGCAGATCCAGTGTTTACCCTCATGGGCATGATAAAATGAAGACAATTTTAGAAGGAACTCAGGCTGTCAAAAAAATTCAACCTATTTTATTTACTTACCTGTTTACACTGTAGAAGATGCAGTTTTCCTCAAAGGACTGAAAGTGTTTAATATTCTGCTATTATGAGAATTTGCAAAGCATGTAATGCTGAAATTGCAAACTAAAAACTTTGTGGGTTTTTCGTATGTGCAAATGTAATGAAGGCTTTTGATAACTACTAACACTGGTTAATTTGCAAAAGTTTAGGTTTGAAGAAGTTATAAAAGCTCATTGTGGGCTATTTTATTTTTGTGCTCCTGTAATAATAGTCAGATGCTTCAAATTACAAAAATAGATGACTTATGAAATGTCTTATGTCCCACAAGCCAACTGCCTCTATATATACCCAGTGCTTACTAACAAATGGTAAGGAGAAACAAAATGAAATCCAATCCTTTGCAGAATTCTGGCTCTCAGCCCGTTTTTGTAACTCTGTAACTTCTCCTTAGAGGGCAGAGTACAACCTAGGAGATGGCAAACACTGTATGGTCTTTTTAATGATGCATCAGAAACCCTTCAAGAACAGGTTTGTTGTCTCAGTCTCTCTCTGGTAAAACATATGTGCCTCAGCTGAAATGTGCATGATGCAAGTCTTTTCCACTGTGTCTGCCCTTCCTAGCAGAAGAGAAGGCAAATTTTGCTCCATAGAAACCTTGCAGAATATAACCTCAAACAGTATTGCTACAGTCATGGCAAATGGACCTTAGGACTTAAACGGTGGGGCCAGTTCTGCACACGCTGTGCCTCACCTAAAAAATCCACTGCGCAGGCTGGAAGGGCACACCCATGTGGGGAGAGCCCTTCTGCAGATCTTCGTTCGCAAAGTCTGGCCATACATGCATTGCTACAGAGTATGTTTTTTCCAAATGGTGATATTAAAGTAGAACAAAAAAGATTTAATTTTCAGCCTTTTCAAAAGTGGCAAACTAACAACATGCTAATGGAGTATGAAAAGCTCTAATTTCCAGTTAAGGTATCCCTAAAAGAGAGTCCAGGATCCCCAAAAGAGTTACTGAAAATTGGTGCCTAGGTCAAGACTTTTGAAAAAGACCTAATTTCTAGTTTGTAAATTGAGGCCTTAAGGGAGGCCTCTGTTTTTCAGAAAGTCTTTCCTGTCTGGTCTTTTAACTTTCCCTTAAAGTGTTATCTCTTAAAAGGGCAGGGAGGGAATAATGTCCTTCAGGTTTTAAACATCTTGACCTTTTTTTAAACATATAAACAAAGAGTCTCCTTTTCATAGTAATATGATTTAAAGCTATATTGCAAACAACTAACCACCATAGCATGATAGTCTTAATAACAGACAGTTGAGAGAAGAACTTTTGAATTCTCTTGATTAGAAAAACACTCATTCTGGATTCAGTAGTCCATAGGGGAAGAGTAGATTTACTGTTAAGCACTTGTTAATTTTCAGTCATCACATTTAGTAGGTTGGTAGCCAAACTAACTGGCATTATAGGTAGGAGAGAGAGTAAACATTCCTTAGGCTGCATCTATTAGGCTAAAATCTGCTTCATTAAAAAAAAAAAAAAATCCTCCCACTTGGAATCATAGAATATCCTGAGCTGGAAGGGGCCAACAAGGACCATCAAAGTCCAGCTCCTAACTTACTCCTATACTTACTGCTAGTACAATGAACTTTCCAAAGTTATATAAAAAAAATGCTTTGTAGTAAACAAATCTGTCAGTTTAGCCTACATTTGCCTACCTATTCTTGTTGCCTTTAGTGCACATCCGTGCATATTCTCCCACTTGTACACTCTGCTCTTTTTAGGTGCGTATAACACCCCTGCACTTTAAAGATGTAGTATAAAATAATGCATTATTTATAGCTAAACTTTGCTTTGGATTAATTATGAATCAGATTCCGACTGTAATGGGACTGCTTAAACATGTATACTTAATTATAAACAAGTATAACAAACAAGTATGTGCTAGCCTGTGACCTGAACAATCAAGTCAAGCAATTGAAATTATCACTGGAATTGTAGAGATACTTAAAATAATGAAAAAAAATATTCCAAGCAGACATGTCAGAAAAGCAACATTTAAATAAGATAATTGGTAATTAAAGTTTTTCATGTTTGGAATAAAAAGGATTCAGTATACTAGTAATAATCTGGTATTTGGCTTATTTAAACACTGGTCATTTAGTCACTGGTTAGGGGTTTAAACATAGCCTATTTCTTGGCATGTTTCTACTGCCACACTGTTTGAGTTAGAAAAGTTCAATGGGTAATATTAGCTTAGCTGTGGAACTCTGATATTTAATAGGATTTTATGTAAATAGCTAATATGTGCATATGACAGCAAGTTCTCACATTTAAACATTGTCACAGAAGTGTCTTTTGATTCCGTTATAATCCTTATTTCATTTAACAATTAAACAACTAGAGCCTGCTGAGGCCACTATTGAATAATGATAACGAAGAAGTTTCTTCACCTTGTGATCTTCAAAAAGTTGTGGCAAAGAAAGCATATGGTTTACATTGGTATTACATGACCTGCTTTGGAAACCTGAGCTTACAGGGATAAACAAGGTCTCTACAGAGTAGCTGAATCTCAGTGGCCATTTCTGGGATTTGGTTTATCAGAAACCCTTTGTTTTGTATATGGAAATATTTTTCAGCTTAGTGCATTCAAAATGCATCTGAATAAAGGTAAGGAAGTCCTGTAAAACAGAATGAGGTAATAATAAAAATCAGTGCATGGTCATCAGAAGAAATCTCAGCTTTGAAGAATTAATTATTTGCTATCTCCACCTTTGGAGTACAACCTTTCTAGGTTACTGTCTGACACAATGTTTTTATCAGTAATTAAATGTCAGTATTTAGAATAAGCATAGTGCCAGTACTATTATACTGATTTGCAGGCATGTGTCCTTAAGATTAGATTCAGAAGTTTTACTCATTCCTTTGTATTGAATCATTACCTTTACAGTCAAAAGTCTGGCAATGTCTGCAGGTCTTGATGTCATTCACTATGGAACTGGCAAGGCTAAAGTTAAATGATTTCTTTTTCATTGGTGTTATCTTGTTTCTATACAGGTTGAACAGATAAGCAGAGTTGAAAAGGGAGGGTTTTTTTCCTCTTCTTTTTTTCCCTGTGACAGGACTGATCAAATTTCACTTAAGGCCTTAGAACTAGTGTTCTAGTTTGTGCATCTTAAGCAGCAAAATGACAGAAAGCACACATCTTCCTCACCAGTTTACTGACAATGCTCTGTGACAAATGATTCTAATAACATTTTGTACCTGTTGTGTATAAATCTTATCCTCCAGAAGGAACAGTGACAATCCTAATGACAAAGTGTCTCCTGTAGGGATGGTTTGTGATGTCCACATCTGTAGATACAATACTGAACGTTCCTTTAATATTCAAGGCTGACTTTTCCTAGTTAAATGGCAAGGCAAGATGTTCAGGCAAGAGAGGGTCAGATAAGGGCAATTGGTAAAATCACTGTATTTCTAGCTAATGAAAAACACAAACTTTGACTGTTTCAGATCTTCAGTTTAACATTAATGTCCCTCAGTGTTTACAGCCTAAATCCTGCAAATGTCTAGGTTTTAATTTAACCTTAAGCCTTATAGTTTGATTAAAATTGGGACTGTATATAAGTGACGTAGCAGTGTTAGGTTCTGAACTTCCTTTACCCACTACAAATGATACTGAGTAAGAAATATCCTCCAAATATCTTCATACTTTCATCCAACCTGGATCATAGTTTGTGGTCCTTTTTCACTGCAGTAACAAACACCATTGTTCAGAATATTGCATGCAGGTCAAGGACTACATACTAACAATTTATTTTATGTGATTATTTTGTGCCTGAAGCAGATTTATTCTGTGGGAGTCGTGTAGCACTTCTATGACACAAACCCAAGTTGGGTTCTTGTATCTTGGTTCCTAGAATTCTCACCTCAAATGTGAGTTATTTGGTCCTTTCCTTGCTTCCAAGATGACTATTTAATAACACCCATGAGCAGATTACTGCTAAACTGCACCCACATTCCCACTTGTGCTCCATCTTCTTTCTGGCCCAGTGTCTCTTGGTTTCCTTTCTATAGCGTGGCACATCTCCCTGAGCAAAATGCTGTCACCAGAACCAGTCTGTAAGTTGGCGGTTCTTTTAATAGCAGTGAGAATACAGATGTGAACCCCTTCAGGAAGAGGCCATTGAAGTAATGGCTCTCATGCTCCAAGTGATCTAACCAGTAAACACAGACAGAAGACATAGTCCTTGTGGCTCTGGCATTTTGGAGGAGTGAGCTGTACCTGCGTGTTCTGAAGAAGAGGAGGTATCTTCCCTTTGGAGACAGCTCAAGGCAGTGGGCCACCAAGGTATGGAGGCACTGATCTTCAGTCTATGGTCCAGGGGACAGAACTGAAAATGTGCCTTTCACTCCAGTGTTTTCACCATGATACTCTGCACCAGCACACTGAAGGCAGGTATTCATGTTACCTGATTCTTGGTATCAAGGTGTGTGACCTCTCGTGCCAAGGCTCCAGACACAGTCAGTGCTCTTCAGAGGGTAAATGGTAGAAGCTAAATGAAAAGTGCAGTACTTTTGTTCGACTATAATTCGAGTCGAGCTCCTGCATTAAGCACTTCAGCCAAATGCTGAAGGTCAGATGGTGTGGCCTGACTTAGGTGTCTCTGTGCACTCCTATTTCTGTGATTTCCAGTTTTGCCTGTGCTCTTAACGCCTCCCTGACTGACTCAACTTCTGAATTTCAAGCTGCGGGCCAAGTGCCTCAACTAAGGGATTTAATTTTCCTTTATCCACCTTAATCTTGAAGTATCAAGTTCTTGCAATATGCAGCCGTGTCAAAAGGTAAAAATAAACATGTAGCGCTCCAAACTATTCCTCGTACACCAACTCCCTCGAAGCAAACCTATACGAGCATATATGAAGTATGTGAGGGCACTCCAGCCTTGCTTGCTGAGTTGTGGACACACTTGGGGTAACTCAGGTCGCAGTTTCCGTTAAGCTTCTAATATTCCAGCACTCCAACACCGTCGGTCCTTTATTAATTAATTAAATAATGGGCTCTCAGCTCCCGGCGGGGCGGGGTCCGGGGAGTGCCAGCCTGGATCCTGGGCAACAGGCGCGGGCAGGGAGCGTGCGGAGGAATCCAGTGTGCTGCCCACGGGCGGAGCGCCCCCCGGGCCGCCGGAGCCCTCCGAGCTGCCGGAGTGCCCCCCGATCCGCCGGAGCGGGGCGCTGGCGGTGGGGCCGCCCACTCCGCGCGGGGCCAGCCCTGTGACTGGCGGGGAGGGGAGGGGGCGAGCCCGGATCGCTCGCCCTGCCTTCCCGGAGAGTTTCCTCGCGGGGGCGGCCGGGGCTGCCTCTCCCCTGGGCGCCGCCGGCGTTTTCCCGCTGGTGCCGAGAATCGGGCCGGGGAAGGCGGAGGGGGCAGCAATAGCGGAGAACGAGGGAAGCGGCCACATGAATCGGTTTCTCTCTGTATCCGGCTCCGGGCAGAGGCGGCGACCATAGCGGGGAGGAGGGGAGACGGGGAACAGCGGCTGCAGCGGCGGCGGCCGGGGCTCCCCGAGGTGGGTACCGGGTCCGCAGCGTGCGGGAGGGGGCGGTGCGGGGAGGGGGCGCCGCTGCCCCGGCAGGGCTGTCGCCGCCGTGGGGCGGCTGGGTGTCGGCGGGGACAAAAGTTGCCGAGGGCGGCCGGGGCTGCCCCGCGGGGCGGCGGCGGCGGCGCTGCCCGTGTCCCGCCGCTGGTGGCCGGAGAGGGGCTGCGGCGGATTGTCCCCGCCGTGCGTGGGACGGGCTTCCCCCTGGGCCGGGGCCGGAGGGCTTGGGGCGCGTTGTTCTGCAAGTTCTCTTTTCGCTCACGCTTCGCTGCTCCAGCGATTGTGGGTGTCGCTGTGTGAGGGTGAGAAAATACCGCCATCAGCGCCTCCCGTCGCTGCCCGCCGAGCAGCCCCGGCAGCGCAGTTCCTGCAGTGCCCCCCAGCCCCCCGCGCAGCCCCTCTGCTCCCCCGCCTCGTGCGAGGGAGGGCAGGCTCTCACGTTCTGTCTCCGCTTCCTTCCCCAGGTGCTGCGGGACTGCTGCTCGCCGAGCCGCCACCGACGCGTTCCGTCCGCCCCCCCATCCCATCCCCTCCCGGAGCTGCGGGGCCTCGGCTGCCCAATGCGCGGAGGGGAGAGACGTGGGCTCGAAATCCCCCGCCCGTGAATAGAGAGAAAGCGGAAGGAGAGCCAGCGCCGGAGGAGGGGAGGGGGGCAGCGGCGGTGCTTCTGCCGTAGCCAGGGAGGCTGATGGCGGAGTTTGGCGGCGGCACCGGCGGCGGGGGGCTGCCCTCCTCCCCGGGGCCGGCCCAAGGGAAGGTGGCCTTCAAGGCAGGAGATGGGGAAGGAGGAGGCGGCGGCGGGAGATCCCGCTTTGACAGTGCGGGCAGCCGGGTCTCCAACGGGGATTGTGCCCAGCCGGGAGCCGGCGAGGAGCCGGGATCAGCTCCTCCTGCAAGCCCGGAGAGCAGCAGCAAAGAGAAAGGATTTTCCACCAGTCAACAACGAGAAGGCAAACCCGGCATCCCCCGGAGGAGCAGCATAATTAAGGTAAGAGCTCTTGCTCCTCCCCATCGGGGTCTTGGCTCTTTCTCTGTGACAGAGGCAGAGAGATGCGGGCGATAGATTTGACTCACAGAGCCTTGGCTCTAGATGAAAGGACAGGCGGCTTTTTTCTTTCTCTTCTTTTCTTCACCCCTCTGGTGAGGGGACTTGATTTTTCCTTTGTCAGAAGTGGACAACAGTGAGAGGATGGCTTTGTACACATCCACACCTGGGGTGGAGGGCGTCATGTTTTGAGGTTTATTAAAGCAGAAGGCTCTAACTCCTCTTAGAAAAGGCGAGAGAAACTAGCTAGCTTGTGACAAGACAACATGGGCACCAGCCTGGCAGGGAAAGATGTGAATTACACAGTATGCTTGTTATTTGGGGTGCACCTGTGCAGAGCAATTTTGTGGCACCACTGGCTTGTGTGTGTGACAGGCACACAGCAGGTGATGAGAGATTCAGGATCTCATTGGGCTGGGGGTGGGAGAAGGTGGAATAGGGAACATTCTTCTTGTTAAAAGTGACAGCGTGTCTAACAGTAGGCTGTGTTGTACTTCACCTATAGAAACATCTTTATACTTAGCTCTGCATATTCTGAACGCTAATGTTTCATCTTGAAAAGTAGGGGGAGCATCAATGGTAGAATGTAGCTTGGGAAAAGAAGGAATGGGGTTGGGTTTTAATACAATTATTTCTACAAGTGCAGTTTTTCTCTTTCCTTACATCTACAGTTCCTGAAAGATATTTTGGTTTACCTTTCTCAACTCCAGTGAAAAGGTTGAGAGAACATAGAGAAATTGCTCCATTAGTATAACAGCTGTACTAGCTATAAAATAAAGCACAACTTCAAGTACTTAGGATCTGAGTTTAATCAAGATCAGCTAGATCTAAATTAAGCTAGATGTGTTGTCTTCTTAGATATTTATGCACCTCCAAAATCAGCTGTGGTGGGCTGACCTTGGCTGGATGCCAGGCACCCACCAAAGCCACTCTATCACTGCCCCCTCAGCTGGACAGGGGAGAGAAGACTGGACAAAAGGCTTGTGGATCAAGATAAGGACAGGGAGAGAGCCCTCAGCAATTACTGTCATTGACAAAATATACTTGACTTGAGGCAATTAATTTATTGCCAGTCAAAGCAGAGTGGGATAATGAGAAATGAAACCAAATCTTAACAACACCTTCCCTTCAGCCTGCCACTCAGCAGCAGTGCAGGCAGACAGGCAATGGGAGTTGTGGTCAGTTCATCACGTGCTGTTTCTACTCCTCCTTCCTCCCCAGGGGGAGGACTCCTCACACTCTTCCCATGCTCCAGCAGGTTTCTCCCATGGGGGACAGTCCTCTATGAATTTTTCCAATGTGAGTCTTTCCCACGGGGTGCAGCTTTTCATGAACTACTCCTGTGTTGTTCCCCCATGGGGTCAACAAGTCCTGCCAGCACACCTCCTCTGGTGCGGGCTCCTCATTTTCAATGGGTCCACAAGTCCTGCCAGGAGCCTGCTCCAGTGTGGAATTCCCACAGGCTCACAACCCTCTTCGGGCATCCACCTTCTCTGCCATGGGGTTCTCCACAGGCTGCAGATGGATATTTGCTCCACTGTGGATCTCTGTGGTCTACAGGTGTACACCCTGCTCCACCATGGGCTGCAGGGGAATCGCTGCTCTGGCACCTGGAGCATCTCTTCCTGCTCCTTCTTCACTGACCTTGGTGTCTGCAGAATTGTTTCTCTTGTATATTGTCTCTCCTCTCTCTGGCTGCAATTGCTTTCCCCTGCCCTGTTGTTAAATCTGTTATCCCAGGGCACTGCCACAGTCACTGATGGGCCCAGCCTTGGCCAGCTTGGAGCTGACTTGCATTGTCTCTGTCGATCACAGGGGAAGATTCCAGCAGCTTCTCACAGAAGCCACCCTTGTAGCCTTGCAGCTACCAAAATCTTGTCACAGAAAGCCAAGACATTGCACCCCTTGCCTCTATGAATTACGTATTTAAGAATTACCACTAAAATCCACAGTCATCACACAGTCTTCACGAATTTCAGTCACAGCAACAAACAAAAGAATTCCCCACCAAAATCAAAACAACACCATTGCAACACCAAACAAGAGGGGACAATTTACATACACAATCCACCCCTGGTCTCTTTACCACAGTTAGAACAGAAATTCCATACAATCAATCTGTGTTTTACCTGTTACCTCTGTTATTCTGTTGGTTGGATGATAGAAAGTGTGTGGGATTTCCAGACCAGTAGTGTATCGAAAGTTGTGTTACTGTCTCCTGGACCTTGCTGTAAAAACCAAGGGGAGGGCAAAGGCAGTGAGCAGTGGAACACATTTGATAGCCTGCCCCCACCCTTCCTGTTTGAGAAGTGATGCTGGGCGTGTACGTGTGGCGTCTATGTGTGTGTGCGTGTTAAAGAAATTACAACAATAGACAAGGGGCAACTGAGCTTGGTATTGGAATAATTTAATATTTGCTGGATTTGCCAGTGATTTTTTTTAAAGGTCTGATACTTATTAACACTGTTTTTTTCCCTCTGTGGTAACCCAAGAAAGGCAGTAGTCTTGCTTGCAGTGTGTTTCATGCCACTGTACTACTTTGTAGTGTGTGATTTAATTATACAGCAACCTTCTGCCTCTCTGGGGACCAGCAAGGTCGCAGTACCTAGGGATTTGTGATATATTAAGATCAAGAAGCGTGAGATAAGGAAATAGGTTTTCAATTACATTTCATGGATACCCGGATGAGGGTTCTTAGTTTCTACAGAAATGATAGCACTTTGGAATACAAAATTATTCAACTTTCTGCTGTTATTACCAATGAATACCATTTTGCAGGTGTGAACAGTACTTTGTTTACCAGCCAAGAACCGATTACTAAAACTTTGTGTTATGGTTTGAATAATTAGCATGAGTGGAAAAATGTGACAACATTACATTTAAAGTTATGTGGTCCATATTTGTCTTAGATATGACTTTTAATACTTCTGGGAAAAATCACTCATCTTCATTTATTCTGAATATTATTCTGCCTGCTTAGTTCAGCAGTTCATGGATGGTTTGAATCCAGTTGTGCTGGTGCCTAGTTTTCTCTATGAAACCTCTTGGAACATGACATGGGTAGTAAACCTTAAGATGTTTCTTGCCTACTCTTGCACAGCAAAAGTCTGTAAACAGAGTGGAAAAAGTAAAATGTAATATAATTTTTGGAAAGTATTTTAATAACTTATATCAATGAAGTAAAACTGCTCTTAAAGAAGTTACTGAGTAACCTCAGGAAACAGGTCTTTTCCATGCAGATGTAGATTTCATACATCGATGCAAAACATGACATTGTTACTTGATCTGTAAAATGCACCTTTATGGAAAATCTAATACTTTAAATATTGCATCTGCCAATTACTGTGTAGGTTTTTGAGTTGCACACAGAAAATTGACATTTCAATAATAGTTCCAGTTCAGATTAAATTCTTTAGAATCACATGTTTGTGCATGGAAATCAGGAGCATAGATATATATTTTATTTTGGTTTCAGTCTGTGCTTCCATTGGTTGTCTATTTTCATAACTCATGAGAGGAGCAGTTGCTGCCTATTTTCCATTTCTTTTCTTACTTGCAGTCTTTGCTCTATCTCCTTCCCTGGTAGCTCCATATTTTTTTTCTGTCTATTTTTATTTATTTTGTGTGCCTGCATCATTCTGATTTTTTTTTTCTTGTTTGGTACAACATGATGTACGAGGTTCAAGTGCCAGCCTAGGTTGATGACAGGTGGTAGGGCCACTATTACTGGAAAAACTAATACAATCTTCATACATGGTAATTTACTTAGCCTTTCACTCTCATATATAAACTGTGTTTAGGCTGAAAGGATAAAAAATGGTACTCTTCACTTGTAGTAAATTTAATGGAATAGCCTATTTCCTTGCTTGCATTTGCTGAACCAAATTTGAGGGCTAGGAACTACATACCTGTGTTTATAGAGACTTTTTCCCTTTTTATTTTTTACTCTCTGAGATTCTGATTTTTCAGGAGGGGATAGTGATGATACATTGTGCATCCATGGGATTTAGGCTCTCAGAAAGCTGGTTTGTGAACTACTTTATGTACCACTTTTTTGTATGTAGTGGTTTTTGGGGTCACTGTTTTGTTTTTCCATAGTATTTTCCTTGGTGCAGCTGGCTATGGTTTCCTATTATGTAATTTCCTACAACATTTCCTATAATAATCTGTAAAATGAATTTACATCTTGCAGTTCAAAGTGGATTTAAGCGTCCTCTGAACTTTTCTTAGCTGCTCTGACAGTTGGCAGTGAGCTTGCTTTATTTTTGTGTGAGGTTCCTCCATGCCTTTCTTAAAGAGACTTTGAAGTGGTAGGTGTTGGAGAATCTTTAAGCAACAAATGACTTGTGGTACATGGGTATGTTTCCTCAGAGCTTCTTGTTTCCAGGGGTGTCCAGTAAATGCTTACAGAACCTCGTGGTTTCTCAAAGCTATAGACCTAGACAGAAAGAGATCCAGGAGGATAAATATGTCTTTATTAGGAGACAAGTTGCAGTACTAAAATGAGAAGAGATGCTTAGGGGAGACTGCAGTTATTTAGGAAGACCACACAGAGAAATAGGTGGAGAAAGGTGGCTTTGGCATTCTGTGAGCAGGAATGTTTTTATCAACATGTGTATGGAAGCAAAGACCAGGGTGTTTGTTTTGCATATACCAATACTGATCTCAGTGTCAATAAATTTCTTGGCTGATAACTTAAACAAATTTGTATCTTTCTTTTTTATTCTGGGCGTAAACTCAAGCTTTCATTTTGTAAAGTCATGCACTTGCTGAACATTGTCAACTCCTAAGTTTCAAAGTCTGTGAGAAGAGAGGAGCCAAATTTAGCAGGTAGATATTCTAGGGTATAATTTTCCGCAAGCTTTGCTTTTGAAACTAAACATCCTTATGTCTGTGTCTTTCTGTGACATACAGCGTATGCATCAAGATCTTTTTTCTTGTTATAAAGCCAGTATATGTTACTATCTTGTTGAATCTTCTGTGATCTCTAGTTCATACTGTCTACCTGTTTGTATCAGGTGTACAAAATATGAAATATGGAAAATGTTACTTGGTTTTCTACCACTAGTGATTGTTTTAAAGGCTTTCATATACAGCCTTTTGTGTTCATGGTAAACTCTAAAGTAGACTTTTTAGTAGATTTAGGTTGTCTGCAATCCTAAATTACTTTAGCCACCATGGCATGTTTGCAAGTCTTGGAGGCCCAGGAATAGATCATACATACTTGAATTAGGTTGCTGGACTCAATTTAAAGTATATGAAATTATCTGATTTTCAGTCATATTGCAAATATTGCTGTTTAGAGTTTTATATATATATACACACACATATGTGCATGCATTTATGCCCAAGTAACTTCCCACTGTGCCAGACATTTGCAAATAAACTTGATTTGAGCAGTCATAGGCCCAAAGGTGCTAAGGCTCTTTAAGGTCAAAGAAAACAGCCACAGAGAGGAAAGAAGGAGAGAAGTAACATGTATTTTGTTTCCTCATACCCCTTCCTATTGGAAACAAAATGCTACAGTATCAGCTGAATTCCTCCTAGTTAAGGAAGAAGGACGTGAATGTTCCAAGAGTAACAGGTAATTTGCCCAGAGCACATATGCTGCCTGACACCAACATTGACTGCACAAAAAAAGCATATATTTAGGAAAGAAGGCTCTGATAGTTGAGCCATCCCTGCATCTTACCTTGGACAGCCATTCCACTAGACAGCCAAAGTGCAGGTTTTTCTGAGAGGCTGTTTCTGGATGTGTTTTTGTTTGTTTGTTTGTTTTTAGTTTCTTTGTGTGGATTTATAGTAGATCTGTCTCATCTCTTTGGTTTGTCAGATAGTATGAGAGACCTGAATAGCTGACTGCAGCTTCATGAATCCTGGAGCTTTCTTTTAGAGGATGCTGTCTCTGTGATTTGTTGGACTCTTTGCTAGACTATAGAAGATTACCAGCACCTATCCATGTTTGTATTCCTTCTCCTTCATCATCTACTACTGATTGTGTGCTGGCTTCCTAATTTAAAAAAAATATAATCTGTATTTTAAAAGAATGCTTAACACCATAACAATCCTAAATCATATCTTCTGTGATACAAAAGCTGTGTACCTTAGGTATTTGCACAGAGTATCATGTATGTACATTAGACATGTATCAGGCAGTTTGCTGCTTGTTAACAGTGACACTGGACTGAGGTGTCATGGTCACTGAGTGGGTATGCTGTGCATTGTGTTTGGTATATATTTTTATTTATAGTAGTAGTTTCTGTTGTTTTCTTTGAATATATGTAACACAATAAAACCAAAACCCAACAAGGTGTTTGTAGAAATGCACACATGAGGATACTCACTTAACGCAAGTTCAGTATGTAATTTAGTTAGCTTATGTACTATAGCCCACAAAAGTAAAGTATTTTTTCCAAGAGCTGACTTGGAGCAGGAGCTTAATTTGGATGAATTTAGCTTCTCTGACTTCTCTTCTGGAAGAGCTTATCTGTCTGTTTCTGTTGACTGAGTAAAGAGCTTGGCTAGTGTGAATAATAGCTACTCCTTCACGCCCTCCACCCACAAAACCTTAGACTATCCACAAAACATGTTCAGTCTGTTCAGCGGTGAAAAATTATTTAATGGTATTTAAAGTCAGTATGAATACCTGATGAATTTTTTACTTATGCCTATTATCAGGCTTTATCAGAGACACTACTATTAGTTCAGCCTATTTTTAAACTAGGAATTAGAGCAGTGGTCTCCTGCTCATGTCTCACAAATAACACATTGCTCCCATGATTTGTTTGCATTCATGGAAGATTAAAAAAATTTAAACAGAGACTGACAGAACAAGTTAATGTTGTAGTTTCCCAGTCTTTGCTGATCCATGGATGATACTGCCGTCAACCTTTGTATTGTTTGCACTGACTCTATTAGGAAAAACCCTTAAATAACATTTGCTGATTGTCAATCTTTAAGGGCCAAATTAAGTTGAAACACATAATACTAGTAAAGGGATTCCAAATTATTTATCTTTGCACACAAATGTGGGATTGTTCTCAAAATTCAGAAATCTAAATATAAAGACACTAGCAGGTAGATTTTGGGGGAGGAAAGGTGTATAGTAATTTATGTTCAATGTACACAAAGAAGAGGAAAAAATGATAAAAATCAGTAACATATATGTATTGAAGAATGTTTAAAAATAGGGCTGGAAGAGACCTCAAGAGGTCAGCCTACTCTGCTCCACTGCTCTGTTACGAGATCAACTGTTAATAAATTTCAGTATGATGCTCTTTGTCTTTTAATCACCTTTTGTTCATGATCCTTCTATGCAGGCTGCTGGCTGATTGTTCCTCTTTGCAACAGGCAAAAGCAATCATCTGCACAGAGTTTAAAAGCTTGTACTTGTCCTACTAACTGCTTTCTAATTATTTCAGATTATATCTTCAATTTGTCAGGTTCTTTCTTATTTTAATTTACCTTCTAACATGCAGGCAGCTCTTCCACCCTCAGGTAAACATCTAGTTTTAACTGTTCTCATTTCATGTATTCTATATGATACATGATTTTTTTTTTCTTTAAGTGATTGTGGATTATGGTTTTAAATACAAGATCAAATTCTCTACTGCATGGTTAAAACAAAAATGAGTTATTTTTACTCTTTACCATCTGTAAATTGGACAATATGATGTTGCAGAATCTAATTCAGAAATCCAGTTTATGAGAAAATATTGTTCCTTCTAAATATATGAAAATAATAGTAAGTACAAATTTATAATATTATTACTGGATTGCAGCATCAGCATAAAAAAGAGTCCTTTGAAAGGGACTGGTTTGTTCGTCTTTAAGGAGAGTAAGTAGCAAGTGGCCTCGTTTTTCAGCTGCGTTTATAAAGACTATTGTTACTGTTTTACAGTTAATTTTCACATCTGGCATGACTTTTAAACATCGGGTAGTGCCATTGCTGTACTTACTTCTCCCTGTTTTAGGAGATTATGCATGCAGCAATCCTTTGGAAGGATATGTCACCCATCCTCTTGACTGCAGTACATCTTTCAATGTGTACTCAACTAGTTTCTTTTCCAGAGCTGCCTGTATAGGCTCATCTGTCCCTTGCTTCTGAAGAGGAACATCCCTGAGTTCACTCACCTGTTCCCTTCTAGACCCTGACCTCTCAGAACATCAGTGTTCAAGACAATGAAGAATGCAATATAGCATGTGACTGGAAATCAGCAGTGCTGAGGCTCACAGTGTTAACTGGTGCAGACTTGGGAAAGTGAAATATATGTGATTCATTTCTGTCTCTCCTGGGATTCCTTTTAATGTCATTTGACCCTTTGGAATAACTAATGAGATATCCCTGAGCACTTCAGATTGTAGACCCTGTTCAGGCATCTTTTCAGATGCCAGACATTCATGTTCTGGAAGTAAGTGCAGGCAGACAGGAAGTGTCTTTAACCAAACAAACCAACCAACCCCTTTTCAGAATAGCAGCTGACAGTTCTATAAAATGAAAAATAAACAGTAGCAAGATATTAAGCCAGATTTTGAAATTCACTGTAAAAAACATTTAATAGAACAAACTTAATTGTGGGGTTTATTTTGGTATAAGAAATGAGTACCTTACAAATATATAGCAGGTAATTGATACTATGTGTATTAGGGTCATGACTGTCCTAATACCTTCACTAAAATTGATGAAAATGCTTTGATGTTTCCTCTACCTTATGACATAATCAGTATTGCAGAAGAAAATGAACTTCTGCTTTTTTGGTAGAAAGCACTTCCATAGAATTTTCAAGGTCTTTTTATGGTTAAGTTTCTGTGATTATAACTTTTTCTCCCCTATTTTCTTCTAATTTTTTCCCCTTTCTTCTTACTAGCATAATTTTGCTTTCACTAAAAAAAGGCAGAGCATTATGAAGCTCTGTATGTGCTTTGATGTGTTAGCATTCATGTATATGAACATGAACATCCTTTACTGCTTGTTTTAGTGTAGGATAAGAGAAGAAGAATGATTGTGAAATCCTCCAGCAGCAGACTGGTCTGCATGGGTTTTGTTTTGTGAAGCACCTCTTATGATGGAAAATCCTGGATGCTTTATATATTTCATTACCTAGTTCCTGGTGACAAAAGTGTTTGACATTCTCTGTCAACTCTAAACTGCAATCCTTAAAACAAAGTGTAAATAAATGACTACTTATTTGAAATATATAAATGACTTTCATTGCGTAGTTCTTTGTATTACCATAGTGTAACTTGGACTAAAAGGATAGGAATTCAGCTTGCTGTCAAACCTTTGTTCAGATTTTCTTTGTATTGTTGGTGTTTTTAGTATAGAGAGATGTTTATTGATTTTAGCTAACTCCTGTAAATGGTAGAGGAACACAAAGAAAATAGCAAGAGAACAACTTTGTAAACTCTACCATCTTTTTTTCCTGTAATAAATTAGAACCAGAATGAATATCTTTCATATACATACTGTAAGAAAAGTTAGTTTCTGAATTGCTGAAATAATACACTAATTGCAATATTCACTTGTTTACAAATACATACATTTTTGTTGTAAAAGGTAGGAAAAAAGTAATAGTTGGAAATAAATCACTTCAGGAAATGGTTTGAATCAACTGAAACATATTTTGTCATTTACAGAGAATGGTAAATAAATAAATAATTTTTTTTGAGATATACTGATATCAGTTTGTTGCAAAAAGCATTTCCAGTGTAAGACCTAGAGTTCAAGAGTAGTATTTATATGAAATAATAATGTATTTAGTCATGGCACATTACTACCACATAGTGGAGAAAGCTAGAGCAGACATAAGTAGTTTGAGCCCATGTAGTTTTATGTTTTTCTTGCTTTTGAAGAACCCTCAGGAGCGTTATATGGCTTACTGGATGTATTTCATTTGTTAACCCCAGCTCTCCTTTAAGTTCTCTGTGTTCTTCCCAGTTGTAGTAGTTGCAGTGATGAGTTTCACAAGCGTTGTTTGAGGTTGATGCTTTCAGGTTTATTTGTTCCTCATCTTAAATCACGTGTACCTTGGTGCCTCTTGCTTGGTCCTTCTTCAGTGAATGGCTGGCCTGATCTGGAATCCGCCCTGAGAGCAGTGGCGTGGTGTGAAGGCACCAAGTGCTTTTAGTTGTGTGTTACCTTTTGTATTTTGTACTTTTAGAAGTATGCTGTGGAAAAATTCATGTTTCACTGTCCTGCTCAGCCTGGATCAGGTTTGTGTCACCTTGCTATTGTGTCCCCATGCCTGTTTCCCCCATTCCTGACACAGCTTGGTCTTATTGCTTCAGCAGTAACAGACTGATCACACTCTGCTTTTCTTCTGTAACACCTGGTGGAAATCCTTCTATTCCCAGCAAAGTGCTGGAGCAGAACTCTGTGTGCTCTGTGCAGTACTGCAATAGTTTGTGTCTCCTTCTGAATCTTCAAAAAGTAGTGGCAAAAAGGGAATACAGACTCCAGTGTAAGGTTGTCATCCTTCACAGTGGCTTTAAGTTCCACAGGGTTTGGGGCTTGAACCTGTCTATGATGAAGGCTGACTGCACAGCTTGGGGTAGATGCATCTGTTTCTCCCAGTCTTCAAAAGCTGCCAGCCCTTGTGAATCTAAGAATGGCTGCCAGGGTCAGACCAAAAGTCCATTTGGCTCATTATATTGCCTCCAACAGGAAGAATAGAAAAAGCCTCCTTTCCTGACATCTGCTTTCAGCTAAGATGTCTTTGTGTTTAGCCCTGAAGGGTTTTTTCCCCCCACCATTAATGGTCAAAGACCAGTTTGACTTTGGGAAACTTTTCACCACTGTAACATTCTTGGGCAGTTTGAGTTGTGTGAAGAAGTCCTTTTTTATGCCTTGTTTTACCTGATAGCCACTTGTTTACCTGCTATGCCCTGGTTCTTGTGTTAGAAGAACACTCTTTTCCACAGATGAGTTGAAAGGTGTTCCTCACGTTTGTTTTATGTAACTTTTTTTTTTTTTCTGGGCTGAAGTATCTTGATTTATATAGTTGTTCCTCCTATTGAAGTTTTTCTCTGTGTTTCTTTCCCTCTGGTGCCCTTTAATGGTTTTTTTTTCCACTCAATTTTATTAATTTTTTGCAGTGCAGGACTAAAATGCTATTCCAAATGTGTGCCAGTCAAACGTGTTTATCCGCCTTGGCATAATGAAGGTTTAGCAATATTGTGATACTAAGTTGGACTGTAATTTATTTATTTTTAGTGTTGTCATCATCAAAGATTTAAATGCTATCACTGTCACTAATTGGCAATGGAAGAGTGCTGTTAAAACCTCTTGCTAAATATTTAAAACCTTCCTTTTGAAGAACTGTGTAAGAATGACTATGCTGGTGATAGCACTTGTGTTGGAAGTGGCTGCCATTAACATCTTTGCAGGAGATGAAAGTTCTGTTAGAAGTCTTTTAACGTGTTAAAAAGTCTTTTTATGGTGCTGGTGACCCAAAACATTGCTGATTAGCACATCTAGTTTCCAGTTGTAGTCGAGTACATTTGTTTGCCCAGAACAAAATGGCATGGACATCTTTTTCATGGCTGAAAAATATGGTACTAATGAAAGTGATTTCATTTTATATTAAGCCTTTAAACAGGAAACATCTTGGTTTTGTAAATAAAATATGATAGTGTTTTGGATGTTGTAGATTTCTGGGTTTTAAGGTTCTTGTACAACACTCATGTTAATGGATTCTTTTATTCCATCATTTATTTCTTTTGCTTTTATAATGTGTGAGGCTCTTCAGGATGCTTGTGTCAGAGTCTAGAAGAGCCAAGAAGTCATTTCTAGTCTTTAGGAAACTCAGCACAAGGTGTAGCAATCAGATGAGCTTCCTGAAAACAGAACAGAAAGTTATTAATCTGAGGATTAAGAAGATTATTAAACAGTTAAAGTAAGCAATGAAAGGACAAAAATAACTAGAAGTTTCTGTGTCCTGCAAGATTGATGCAACAGCATTTTCTTGGAAGGGAATCCCAACACTTTGTCACTTGTCTTTCTCCTTTAAGGAGGCAAATTAGTCTGTTTTCTTTCCCTTCTTCAGTGCTTTCTGGCAACTGAGAAGGGGAGTAATCCTTACGAGCCCATTCCTTCTCCAGCTGGACTCCTGTGTTGAGATGTACCTTTTTTATTCCTGAGGATTTATGATTTCTCATGCTTTTGTGTGTCTACTTTGTGACAAAATCCAGTGCCTGACTTGTAATTTCTGAGCATCACTGTCAGCACCATTGTCTTGATGTAATTAAGTTTCAAAGCTTGAGATAATTCTACTGCTTGTTCTAAAAGGTCTGATTATGTGTTTTCTTCTGTTTGTAAGTCACGTAGACTCAGTTGGAGTAGCAACAATAGACTATGACATGGATTTTTCATTGTCTTACATGTGGAAATTAATATTTCTGTCCATAAATAATGAACTTAACTTCCCAGAGTAGTAGTGTAGGAGTTTGTGACTTGCTGGGAGAAAAGGGATCAGTTTTTGTTTTGGTAATTGCTGATAAATTTTTATATTAACTGGAAATCATAGCTCAAATAGATACTTCCATCGTAGTCAGCTGCAGAAAATTTTTTTGTTTTGTTTTGTGTTTTATTTTTGTTTGTTTGGTTTTTTTTGTTTTTGTTTTTTTTTTTGTTTCCAGATCTAGTCCCAAATTCAACTCTGTCCTTAGTGTATATATAAAATTTATTATAATCATTTGAGGTGGGATAAGTAGGACTAAACCCTTGTGATTAAAGCTTTGGCTACTAAAATGATTTGCAAGATCAGCCACTTGCCACAGACCTAAGAATACTGAATTAATTTTATTTAAAAAAAAAAACAATTCTAATGCTTAGATTTATAGCACAGTTTGCGAACAATCCCTGCATGTATTGGAAGCATTCTGAAGTGAATTTATTGAATTTCTGAATTTATTGCAGGTCTTTCTCACTTTTTCTGGTGAATTTAATAAAATTACATTATGGCATACCATCTTTTGCCAGGAGAGCCTATCATGCAGTGATTTAACATAGTGTCTAATTGTCCACTCTCACACAGGTTTTATATAAGTCCACTCGATAGACTCTAACCAAATGGTGCTTGTCACTGAGGTGATGGAGAAATAAGAATTTTCTGATGCATCCTGTTAAAACACAGCATAGGTGTTAAATGTTTTGAACGTTTTTGTATAAAATAAATACAAATAAAATTATTTAGTATATAAAACAGAAGTGCAGAGCAACATTATATTCTTTTCTGTTTGGTTCAGAAACCTTGCTTTTAGCTGCCATGTCACTGAATTTTGCAAAAGTCAAGATGAGTTGTGGTGAAAGCTACTCCCTGCTTTATTTCTGTACTATTTAACATATTTAGAATACCGTTCTGTGTTCTAGAAATGCACACCTTATAACCCTTTCTTATTTTAAGTGCCTCTTCTGCACTGCTTACAGTGGTTGATGGGAATCAGTCATGGGCTTCTGCTGCAAACTTGTGTTGGTCACTCTGATTGTGAGCCAGGTGGACTTTTGTGTTTATTTCTTTATTCCAAGATTTTTCAAAAAATATAATAAAGACCAAACTCTTGGTCCACTGATTTAAAAGTCTTACATAATTGTTAACAATGCAGTTGTATGAATCTTCCTCTTTTCACTTGCGTAGAAGACTTTGGTAACAAACCTCTGGAAGTCCTTGCAGGACAACGTAAACCATATTGGTCTTCATCTGGTCAGCTGATTATGCAGTTAAAAATTCTTAAAATGCTGTTGTTGGAAGATGAAACGCCATAAGAAAGAGCAAGGCCTCATGTCAAAGCTCTCAATTTGTTACACTAGAAAGGATAAAAAAAGTTCTGTATTATTTCAGGCCAACTACTTGGCAGGAATTTAAATTTGAGTCCACGGTTTTTGAAACCAGAGGCTTGAGAATGCTAGCAGGTTTCAGGGCTGGTAATGAAGGGGAAATACAATGATTTCACAGACAGCTGAGATATAAATCATAGTCACAATGTTTAAAGGAGTTACTTGGAAAATATAGAATTCCAAACAAAAAGAGAGTTGTGTTAAGTGTTGGTGTTGCTTGTGTTCCTTGTTGTTGAGTAGTAGGGTGGCTTTTGAAAGCTGGTGAAAAAAATAATGGATTGTTGGTTGTAGGTCAGGATGAGTTTTATGGCAAGAATAACGTGACTGAATGAGGCAAAATATTTTTGAGTACTTTACCTACAACTTTGGTAGCTCATAGAGGATTTCAGCACAGTCTTGCGTTGTGGAAAACTACACTTACTCTAATTTTGTGGTGGTGTTTTTTTTTTTTTTTTTCCTTTGTGGAATAGCAGTGAATTGTGAGTGTCTTGGGAGATCTTACTGTGAGAGGTAGTTGTTGAGCAGCAGCAAAATCCCTCTGTGACTTGTCAAATCATCTTCTCGCAACATTATAGTGGATGAAATGAATGTGGCATTTCTTAACCCTCTTTTTGGAAATACGGTTCTTTTAATGATAGTTCTTAGTTTATAAGGGTCTTTTTTTCTAGTATAAACAGAGTAAAATTTTGGGAACTAATGAATTTTTCATTTGTTTCTACCCTGCTTTTAATAAAAGTCATGGTAGTCTCAAGGAGTAAGCTGGTTCCAGTAGGAAAACAAACAAGACTGCCATTCCTGCACCTGCTGCATTGAGGAATGGGAGAGGCAACACTTTAGAGAAAGTAGAACTTTTGAACCTCTGTCTTACATGACACTACTGCTAAGAAACATGTGCTTCCAGCTGTGTTTAGGTGATACAGAACTCTCTCCACGATGTCTGTGGTCATTCTGTGCATTACATCAGCTGCAGTTCTGTGAGGCAGAGATTGTGCTGCTTGAAACCTCTTCATTTCTATCTCTGCTGTTTTTGTAGCTTGCCAAAGGTTGGCATCTTTTAAATGAGCAATGAAAAGCCATTTCTTTCTGCCTCCAAGAAATCTTTGTTTTAATGTAATTTTTTAACTGTAAAACACATTAAGAAATGTTCTAAAACTCTAGTAGACTTTGAACTGTTGTGAAAAATGCACTAATCTCACATTATACATTTTCTTTGAATGTTCACAATAACTGGTTGGGAGAAGGTGACACCTGCTAGAATTTTATAACCCTGTTTTGCTTATGTGTAAGAATTCAGAAAAAAAAGACTCTTTAAGCTGTAACTCAAAAAATTTCAGAGTTTATGGGCATCTTTTTTCCAGTTCCTTGGCCAAATTATTTTGAGATTCTTTACTAAAAATACTTGTTATGCTAACTTCTCACAATGTTTTTGCAAAATTTATTGGGGCTGAGACATTTGTTTTTCACTTGTATATCTTAGAGAAAAAAGGGTCTCAGAAATCAGTGTAAGGAACAGAACTGTGATTAAGCAAATATTCCCTAACAAATACTTTGGAAAGAAATGTGGCAGTTTTTCAAGTAGAGGAAATAAGCAAATGATGCAAAAAGCTGTCTTTTAAGGTGGCATCATGTAACTTCTTCACTTTTAATTCTGTCCACGTTACTTTTTTGTTCGTTGGTTGTTTTTTCTTTTTGTGTGGGAGAATCTCTGGCCTGTTATGTGAGTTGTAGCAGTTGACCTATGTTTGTAGCTAAGAACAATAAAAAGAATAATTTTATTTTTTTCTCTACTGTATCACTGAATCAGAATTGTAGTTTTCCTGATATTTGTTCTTGATTCATAGGATGTATTGGAAGATGCAAGAATAAAACAGAATTCTACTTGCATTTAAAATTGTCAGTCCAAACTTAAAATCAGAGATATTTAAAGAATTCCTGATTTAATTTGAGGCTAATTAAAAATAGTAGCTACCTTTTGGGTTTCTTTTGCAGCTTGGAGATTATTAAGTACATGGGAAAGAATATTGTGTTGGTCTGATGTTTGAAATGGGCCAACTAGCTTCTGGTCCATAGTGATACCAGTTCACATGCAGCAAAGCAAGTCAGAGCATTAAGAGAGCATGGCTAGTTAAAGGGAAGTGGGAAAGTGACAGAGTACTGGAATTGCACATCTCTTGTGCTTTGGTTATTTAAAATTTCATTTTCCTTTACACTTTGATACAAGCAAGGATAAAGGAAGTGGAAAATATCTCAAAAGTACATTTGAGCTACAAGGGGGAATTGTTTTAAGCTAGGAGAGATTTAGATCAGATATTAGGAAGAAATTCTTTATTCAGCGGGTAGTGAGATGCTTGCCCACAGAAGTTGTGGATGTCCCATCACTGGAAGTGTTCAGGGCGAGTCTGGATGGGGCTTTGAGCAACCTGGTCTAGTGTGTGTCATTCCTGCCTGTGGGTTGGGGCAGAGGGTTTGGGACTAAAGGATCTTTGAGGCCCCTTCCAAGCCATTCTGTGATTATACATTCCTCTACAAAGGTGGTAGCGGGGTCCTTGCTATGAGCTAAAGTAGCTTAATTAGTTGTTGCAAAGTCTCTGCATGTAAGTCCCTCAGTAAAACTCACTTCCATCTAGCTGGTGTTCCTGTTGGAAAAAAGGGGTCAGTTTTGGAAGCTCTGAAACAGATAGTCATCAGCTGTTCTGTGGAGTGGTGTGCTGTAAGGCAAGCATGGTGGTGCAACAATCTTCATAATTTGAAGTGGATCAGAGACTTAAACACACAAATAAACAAATTCTTAAATACACATCTCTTCCTAAGCTTTATGAAGTCTTCTGTTAAGAATGACCTTTCTCCATCAAGCCCACCATCCTATCTCCTGTGGGTGTGCAGAAGAGTGCAGGAATACAGGCTCTGAGAGTCATGCAAGGAAGGCAAGGCTGAAGGTTATCCAGTCAAAGCACGAGCAAGAGGGCAGAATAAACTGGTGTGTGTACCCACTAAATAAATACTAGATGGGGAAAATCAGCTCAGAAAAGTACAGGAAATGGAGTTGCATGGCTTGGCAAAGGATTTACTCATAATAACTGAAAAAGAAAACTCAGTGCTGGATGTCCAGGCTGCCCTCTCCCTGATCCACAAGCCCTGACTGGATTCTAGCACAGGGAAGGAGAAGGTACCAAAGTACCACATTGGAGCCCCTCTGGCAATCCCTGGTGCTTCACAGCGAGGTCACCTGGAGGATATGGTCGTGCTGGGGCCAGTGTGGCCATCACTGCTGCCTTTGCCTCCTGGGCTGCGTTGTCCTTGAGCTGTGACTGCAGTCAAGGCTGCCAGCATAGGGAGCCTGGGTGAGAGCTGCAGCAAGGCAGCTTTATGAAGCCAAGCATCCAGCTGTGCAGCTGCTCCGGGGTTTGAGAAGCCTCAGGGAGGTGCCCAGGTGCTGTTACAGCCTCTCAAGCTCTGCAGTGCATGGAAGCAAGGACAGCAGTCCCCATTGTATCAGAAATCTCTGTGTGGAGGAAGGAGGAGGCAGACACTGAAGTGCTTTGACTTCAGTAATGAAAAGTTCCCTGCTTCTCCCTGCCCTGCTTTTTGCACTGAGAAGTGCAATGATGAATTAACATGTGTCATTATCCCTCAGTATTGACCTAGTATTTCTCAGTGACCTATTGCTCAAGGGTTGTCTGAGTCAGAGGTGGTATTCTCATATTTAGTATCTATATTTAAAGGACAGGTTTTGCTCCCATGGTTTTTTTCTGGTTTCTTTCTGAACCCTGTGCACTTTGCCATCTGTAGCACATCCTGTGGCTCAGAGTTCTGTATATCTGAGATACTGGCTCTTCTTTATTTTGAACCTGCTACCTGCTGATTTAATGTGATGTCTCCTTAGTTCTTTTTATAGTGCAAAATGGTGAGAAATCATTCCTAGGTCTTTATTTAACTTTCTAATTTTTATTCTGATGTCATGTTTGCTCTTCTATAAGGTAGTCATGTGTGATGTATAGCTTAAAAGATTTCTTGATACCTTGGAATCTTATTTTGAACGTAACAGGTATCCAGTCTACTTGGAAAAAATTTAAACCTTTTACTAGTAATATGCTGTATTCCTCAGCCTCTTTTTCCTCAGTATGTGAAAGTAGATTGGCCACACCTGAAATCCCCGTGCCATGTTTTGGCAGAGTTAGTTTATCTGATTAAACTGTGAGACACCCCTTTCATGGATAGCAGAACCTGTCCACACTAACATCTTATTTTGACTTCAGGAACTTGTATGCTGGCAGTAATTTCCCACTGATAGTTTTCATTACCTGGGGTTTCTGAAACATCTGCCGCATCAACATCCTCATTTAAAGTTTGGCATTCATGTTGCTCCATCTTGTTTGTCTGCATTATTTAAATGTCTCTCTTCTGGTTTACCTCTGTCACTATAGAAGTGTGATCACTTTCTATCCTCTCTCTTATGTGAGTATACAGTGTTACTGTGATTCTTCCACAAAGGATTCATAAATCTTAAACTGTGAGCTATTGAATCCTTAACAGCTTTTCTCAGCTGTTAAAATTTAAAAAGTCAAACAAAGTATTGAATTAAATCACTGACACTGTTCTTTTTTAGTTTAGATGAAGCCTTCTTCCAGCATGTGCTCACTCTGTTTCTTCTAGTTTTGACAAACCTGCTTGGAATTATTCTTCCCACAATTAGCCTCTCTTGGGAGGTATAAGCTATATATTCTTTTATTTATTCTGGTTCCCTTCCATTCACCTCTTTTACCTGTATAAGAAAAAACCCCTTCTTATTTCTGAAAGTGATTGGAATGATTTGATGACTTCTGCGTGTGGGAGAGAGGAAGGTTATTTTCTTCATTCTTGGTGCCTTTTTCTCTTTTCAAGGAGTTGAAGCTGGCCTTTTGTTAACAGAAATTGCTTGCTGCTTGAATCTTTTAACAAAGTTCTTGCATTGAACTTAAGATACCTGTGGTGGTCTCATCATGGGTACTGAAATTACTCCTTCAGTGCTCAGCAGAGGTAGGAAGTTGTGGTGTGTGTAAGAGATGAAAATGAACAGAAAACTGTTCTGTGATTGTCCGTAGTGTTTAGCAATATACTGATGGGAGTTGATAAAATCCAGTCAATTCTGAAGGGTCCTTAGTCTGAGTTATTTGGAACTGGAGAACATTCTGAGGGTGTAAAAATGACATTTCTCAGTGTTCATCCCTAAAAGCTGAGGCTACGAGAGCTTTCTTCCACAGCTCCTGATTAGGATTCAAGCTTTATTGCTGCCATGCACTTATTGCTGATTAAAAGCAAGAAGAGATAAAAACTAGTTGTATTTTTCTGTGCTTTTTTAAAAAAGTATTTTTTATTTTTAAATGTAGATTCAAGTTAGAACATAGAAATAATACAAATCCCAAAAATGTAAGGAAGACAACCTGTAAATCTGGTTGCTTATAATGATAGTTTCTGCCTCAAGGATTCCCAGGAATTGTAGTTTTGTCTTCAAGTGAGAATTCTTTTGTTACTTTTGATACTAGTTGGGGGCTTTGAACTCCAGTCTCTGTCAAGACCTTTGGGATAAATCTCTTTTTCTCCCAAGGGAAATGTGGAGAATCAATAGTTCCTCAGAAGATTGTTGGACACATTTTCTGTCTAGAATACTAGAAACCACAGATAATTTGGAAGTAGGATCTAGAAAAAACAATCTGGACTGTGACTGGTTAGACTAAACAAATGGCAGTTTCTGGGGTACTGAGGAAAAATTTGGAAATGCTTTGGCAACACAGCTGTTGAACAGCGGGTAAAATGATTCTGACTTAAGATTCTAAAATTATTTCTGTGACTTATAGAAGTGTATACAGGGTTAGTATCAAAAGTAATGGGAATACAACCCCAGAATAAATAGAATTAGTAAGTTTTCTTAGTCACATACTTAACCATTTTATTACTTGCCCTGCAGCATTTTTCTTGGCTATTCTTATTCCATATTGTTTTCCTCTCTTTATTGGTATTTTAAATACAATGAGGACAGTGTTATTAATCCCAAGAAGGTGCTATTGATGAGCCTTTTAGCAGAAAACAAGAGTTGGAAAGGATCTTTAGCTTGTTATGTATAGTGGGTTGGTTGACCTTGGGGATCAGCCAGGCACCCACATGACTGCTCCCTTGCCTCCCCTCCCACGGCGAGAGGAGAGAGTAGGAACAGCAAAGGCAAGAAAACTCATGGTTCAAGATAAAGACAGTTTAATAAGAGGAAAGGAAAACAAGCGATGCTAAGGAAATGACTTCCCACCTTGGTGGCTCCCAGGCAACAGCCACCTTGGAAGACAGACCCTTCCTTTCTGCTGAGTTTTATTGCTAAGCATGATGTTATACAGTACGTATATGACCAGTTCTGGCTCTTTTCCCTTCCAGCTCCTTGTCCACCTAGCCCACTTGCTGGACTGAGGCCAGAGTGAGGGGGTGAGAAAGGAGCCTTAACACTGTGCAAGCACTATCCAGCAGCAGCCAAAACATTGGTGTGTGATCCATACCCTTTTAATCACAAATTCAAAACACACCTCCATACAGGCTGCTATGAAGAAAATTAACTCCATCCCAGCCAGATCATGGTTTTCCCATGTTCCAAGGAATCAGAGTAATACAATTCTCCCAAATAAATACATGTATGCATGATCTGGAGTTTGTGTGTGTATTTCACTTTGGGTACACACTGATGTCTTTTAAATAAACTACTTCTTGTGGTTTGATTTAAATGAATGTAGGGACTAAATTTCTGATCAGAAAACTTGGGTACAGCTAGTATGGCTTTCAAAAGTGATTGCCTATAAATGCTTAACAGCTCTTCAGAGTACTTAATTTTTTAAGTATTACATACATTAATTAAAAATTTTGGCTCAATCTGTCATAGAGATTGAGTCATTGCAAAGCTGGCATGGCATGCAGGCCATCAGGGCTGGCTTTATAACTGCTCCATCTTCAAATTTCCTTGGCTGCTGCTAGTACCATTTTATCTCTCTTCTGCAATCATACATGAATCTTCCTGTCATTTTGCTAGTTGAGGAGAGTGGCCTTAATAAAAAAATCTTAAGGCTATCATGTATTTCTGATCTTAACAAGAAAAAATGACAGATGCCGGTCATTTGGAAAAGGGTGCAGTTTCACTCCTTTCAGTGCCAGAGAGCTAAAATTTTTATAGATTTTTTCAGAGTACAAATTTTAATGTTCACCACAAAGGAAGACTTTCATCAATTCTGCATTTCATTTCACAATCTACTGGTTCCTCAAACTTCCTTATAATTTCAGAAATTCTATATTGTCAGTTTTCAGGAATAATCTAGTACATGTGGGTCAAAAAGTCTGATAAGATGATATTTTAGTAACATTGTAAAATAATTAATTGCTTCTGAACTGTAAATAACTTGAATTCAAAGGAAAAGTGCTCTGGCTTGTAATCTGAAGTGCACATATTTGGGAAAAGGCAATTTGTCTTTCACATAAAAACTGTTACAGAGAAACTGTAGAGAAATGATCATAGTTACTATTCTATTGTTCAGACTGATTTATTTCCTGTATTTATACAGGTGAGTAGCTGAGCAGGAGGTAGTGAAATAGGTTCTGGATTTTTTTTATCTTCTATTCTTCCTTTTCTGTGTGTAGATATTTAGAACAGAACATTAAGTGAACTGCTCTTGAAAGCTCTTGTATATTTTTATTCGCATAGAAGCTTGGTTTAGATGGTTGATGTAATATAACTTACAGGTAAAACTTAAAGTTGTTATCTTTGTGTAAACAAAACTATTGATTTTTTTTATTCTCTTAGTTGTTCCTCAGTATATGTCGTGTTTTTAAAAAGTGAAGTATTATGTGCTTACAGAAAAGGCAAAGCTTGACTTGAAGTGTTTTCCTGTAACTAACTACATTGGCACAAATAGGTGCAATTTTATACATGAATAGTTTTGAATTAAATGAGAGATACACCAAGTGCTAAATTAGCATTAATTGAATTGGCATATATCTATTACTACTTTCTGTACCATCAGAATATTGCCAGCTAAAGTGCTCTTTGGTTGACATGTGAACATATATTGTATGCTCTCTTACTAATGTTTCTTTCAATATTTTACAAAACAAGGCAGTGCTAATTTTAAATCTGCATTGCTACAGAGCTCAGTATGTGAGTGCCCTTAGTATCTTGGGCCCTTCCTGTGGTTTTATGCAACGCAAGGGGAGGAATAGGGAAGCCCTTTGGCCTGAACCTGCACATTTACTGTGCAGTGTTCTAGCTTTGCATGCAGCAGCTGAAGGGGCTGGCAAACAGGGCATCAGAAGGCTTGAGAAGCAGACAGCGGGGAATGCAGCTGTAGACTGAGCTGTTACTGATGGAAAAATACATTCCCCAGCTTGCCATCTGAGCCTGTCACTGCCAAAAATATCTGTGAATGGTCTGTCTGAAACATTAGAGAGAAAAGGTTAAAAAGAAGCACAGTGTTAATACTACAAACAGGAGGAAGCAGTGCCAAGACAGCGTTGGATTTATCCTCTGGCCAGTTTTCTTTCTAGCTGCAGTAGTGGTAGAAGGGCAGTGTGAGTTGCAGACCGTGTTTCTTTCACACCATGTAGAAGTTGTAGAGAAAGGATTTCTGTGCTTACACCCACGATCAAACAAGTTTTGGTCAACTGTTGCTAAAATGCCAAATAGTTTTCTTTTTTAGTTTGTGTATTGTTAGTCCTACTAAGGCATGTTAGTACTTCTAAACTTGCTATCTTCAAAAGGAGTGAGGAAATGCTCTTGTTTTAAGATTTAGGAATAGAAGACTACTAGACTTGTTAATGCCACAGTAAGGATATTATACTACTAAAAAGAATAGTTTGAAGCGGGTATTTTTATAGGGTTTTTTCCCTTGGCAGTTTTACATTCACACCTTACTCATTATAATTTAACATATGAAAGTTCCAAAGTTAAACAGAATGTAGGAAGAGCATACTTCTTAGTTAATATCCATTTAGAAGCTGGGGAATAGTAGTGGAGAAGAAAGTCCCTTTGCAGAATCTAATTCTTCTGCTGGATTCCATTACTTATATCTGTTACTGGGTTCCTAGTCCTTGAAATATAAAACAGATTTTTTTAAAAAATGCTTTAAAGCTTAAGAAAAAGGTAATGTTTAATAGATGAAGGTAGAAAGGATGTGTGAGATGTTGTCGAATGTTAAACAGTCAGTTGGATTGGGATTTTTGGGGTTTTTTTTGTGGAGTGCTGAAATGAAGAAGCCAAAGCTTACTGATCATGCACTTTGCACTCGCTAAAGCAGAAGTAAGCAGCTGTTATATGGCTTGGTGTTAAACACAGCAGTGCAAGGGTCATACTGGTAAAAGCAAAAAATTAACTTCCGGTGTGGTGTCAGAGAAGTTCTGCGTGTGCTCTTCTCAGAATGAGATCCGACCTGAAAAGCAGTGTTTGCTAATTCTAAACAATGAGATAATCATCATGCTTTTCTGCATTTCCTCCAAAGATGTGACTCTGAGCAGCTGGCTCACCCCTCACTTTATTAAACTTACTTATGGAAGGAAATTCTTATTTGGAGTCTGAGCTCAGCTGAACAGGTTGTAGTCAGAAACAATAACAAAATTGCAGATGAGTTTCAGCATACTTTGCTTTCAAAGAAAATGATATGAGCAAAGCCATTTCTCTAAATTGCAGGAGCATGTGGTTGGAAGACACTTGAAATTAAAAATATAACTTCTCTGTTTCATTTGAACTTTTATCAGAGTGCTTGTAATATTTAGGTGGAGATAGTATGTTAACAAAACACAGTAAAATCATAGAAAAATCACTCAAGCTTGAAAATAGATCGGTGATTCTCAAGTTGCTTGGATATAATTCATAAAAAGAAGAGTCCAGAAATAGACAAATAGAATGGCCACTTTCAGAATCTTTCTGCATAAAGATTTGTACTCTTGCAGAGACAGTAGCAGGCCATGGCAAACAAGTGACTGCTGTAATGATGTCTGTTCTTGGGCACAGTACAAATATACCTTTGAAAGGAGGAAAAAAGAAATTTCAATCTTCTTTAGTTGCAGGTAAGACACAGATGTTCAGAACTACTGATTACTAATGATAATCGTTATTAATGCTATTAACAATAATTAATATCCTTATTCCAAGGAGTAAGAGTGAAAGTAGTTCTGTATTGCCATTTATAAATGTGCCTGCCCAGCACCATTCTAAGACTAGTGCATTTACCTTGCAAAGGACTTGTGTGCTGAGGAAACGGTGTTATCTCTGCCCTGTGAGCAGAGTTTCTCGGGTCTGAGTTTCATTGCAGTGCTGCGTTGTTTTTCAGTGAAAAGTGGCCTAAAGGTTAGGGTAGTTACCATGTGAGACATTGCTGAGAAGTCATCGCTTCCTTCCTTTCTTCCCCTCTTTTCCATGTGAAGGCTCCTTCAGGCTGCCTTTTCCTCCAGTTCCATGACTTTGTGGGTCAAGCAGAGCTGCTTTCCAGTCTTCATCAACTGCCACAGAATCCAGTCAAAATTTCCTAAGAAAAACACACAAAAAATCCCAAACCATAAAAAATTAATATGGCTTTTGCCTTCCACTTCACCAGTGCTGCTTGTTTTCCTCTGGTTGCTCTCATCACGCCACTTGCTGTAGTGATACACTATCTTCTTGTTTCCCTCGCTTCTCTATACATCATTTTCCTTTTATTTATGCTTTCCCTAGGTTCTGCCACTTCCCGTGGGATACCCTCAAGGATTCTTACCTTGCTAGTAACAAATGCTGCATTATTCTCTCTGTGAAGTTCATTTTGTGTGCCCTGTCAGCAGTGAAAGGCAGTATACCCGTACATGGTTTAATACTGAAAGATCTGGTAGCTCAATATATGATAAAGTTCCTGATCTTTAATGGCACATTTTGCCTTACTGTTCGGTAGTTTATCGATTGCAGAGCAAAACCTATGGACACTTGATTTATTTTTGTAAACTCTGGGACTGGCAGTTTCTAGTAACTGTGTTCCAGTGCATTTCCAAACTGTGCCTCAAGGCACTGTCACAACATACTGTAGTAATTGTTTAACTGACATGGTTTTGGGTCCGCTTCTGTTTAAACTTTGGAGGACAGTGTGGAGGTTATGTCCCTTCCTGCTGCTGGCCTTCAGGAATTAGCCAAATGTGTGCAAACATTTGTAATCTCTCACCCAAGAGCAGAATAAATTTGCAGAGATAATTCTGTAGTTAGTATGCTTGCAGTAGCTGTTAGTATTTGCTTAGATTTTATGGCATGGCAGCTCGAAATCTGAGTGTGTAACTAACAGAAATTAGTTAATTACAAAGCAGCAGCTTGTACCAGTTGTAAATAATGATAGGCACAGAATGCAGCGCTGACATTAGCAGCTTGTTTTTGTAATGTTTATGTAAGTACACTATCTAGATTTTATAATTTAGTAAAACTTAAAAATATTTATATTTGCCTTACTGACATCACAGTTTCCTTGTATTTATTTCAGTGTATATATGGTTAAAATAAACTGCAAGTAAGATAGTGAATAAGGCAATGTTTTCAAAGCTGCTCCTGCTATTCATATGGAGCATCCTCCTTCACTGAGGACTTTGTAAGTAGAGAATTCTAGTGCTATATATCACAAGGTAATAGTAATAAGGACTTGAATTTGGCAAGGTCATATACAGTGTGATGACAGAAAAATGGCTATGAAATTAACTTTCAACTTCTCAAGATAATGAATATAAATCAGTGTTGACCATTGTTAATAAAGTCTGTAGTAGAAAACATTCAAAACAATAGAGTTATTTAAAGAGCTTCGTTAAAAAATCAGGACTTGAAAATTATTTTTTAACTGGTGTTAACATTTTAAGGCATACTGGGATACATCTAACCATTTATACCATCTTGTGACAGATTCTTAGTAAAATGTTTGGTTTAGGCACATTTCTCACTGCTTTGCTAAGAAGCAGGAAGGTTTTTTTGTTTGTTTCATTGTCAGTAGTCACAGGAAGTAATTTCTTCCTCTCCTAACCAAAGCAATTCCAATTTGGCTTTAAAAATTATCTAAATTGCCCCAGTATCTGAAAGACTTGCATAACCTTTGGTATCAAATAATCACATCATTAGAGTCTGTATTACTCGAAAACCAACGTCATTGTTTCCATGTATTGATTGTGTCTGCTGCTCTTGTGTCAGCAGAACTAGGTGGTGTAATACTGAAAGTGAATGTGTGAGCTACTGATTGCTTAATAAGCATTATTACTTCAGTTACTTATGTTTATCTGAGTACTTGACTGTGCTGCTGATGCAATAAGAAATTTCAGAGTAGCTAAATCTGTTGACATTCTGTATAGACATGTATGGGTTGGAAGAAGAGATCTTCGAGGAAGAGATGATATCAATTCACTGCTAATGCAGATGTTATAGAAATTGCTCTAAAAGTGCGTAGAAGTTAAAGGTTCACTTGGTTCTAAAATATTTTGGAAGTATTGTGCAGTATTCACATGCTTGGCAGGTACTGATAGGGATTGCACTTGCAGCATTCAAATCTGTTGGACCGCCTTGTCTGAGGGAATTTTTTTTTTTTTTGCAAGTGTAAACATATACCAAAAGATGAGTCTGCATTTTTTTACATTTCAAGAAATAACATTCCTGGTCAACAAGAACTCTTGATGTTGATGTTATTCTTAGTTGGTGTGCTTTTATGAACTCATATAAAATGAGATGAAAATAAAGTTCCTTTTTAGTCCTACCGCCAAGGAAATCCTAGAACTCGCAACTTGTTGCCAGGAGAGATAACACCAGCTGTTGACTTTGCCACATTTAGGAAGTAATTCAAACTAACCTTTTTTCCTAAATTTTCAGAACATGATGCAAATGTAATTTGCAAATTAATTTTAAAAATGAAGAATAAATATTACTTTATGATATTTGGGAAGTAAGCCTGAGACGGGATTTCACAGTGTTGTGATGCAAATTTTGGTTCAGGTTTTATTTTTTAGAAGCACTGGACATGAATAAAGTTTCTATATATTTGTATGTTCACAGGAAGAGATAGAAATTAATAGGAAACTTGTAAAAGCTATAGGCAATATAATGACTTATTATGTTTGGAGCCAGCTTGCCCACCCCTTCCCCTCCCCTCATCTTCCCTCCCAACTGAGGTGAAAGTCAGAAGTAACAATGCTGGATTCTTTGTTAAGGGACTCATGCCCAAATGTTCTTGAAGATGCCTGGAAACAAATCAGAATATAATTGGTTTTAATATATCTCATTACCTGTCAACAGTGATCAAACCTCAGATGTACCATTTTCTGCCTTGAGTAAGTAGCACTAGCTCTTAAATGTGTAGAGCTAATTTATTCTGCAAACCAAATCAGGTCATCAGTTTTCATTATTCTTAGCTGACTGCAAGTCTGTAAAACTCAAAATACGCACACAGTAGCAGTAGTAAGACAAAACATGCTTTAAAAACTGCATTTGTAAATTAGAAATTCTAGTGCAAAATTGCAATTGCACAAACTTTGAATGAATCGGACAGTCTTCAAAACTGCATTAACATCATCATAATACTCCACTCAAAAAATATGAGATGTAAGCGTTTGCAGCATAGTATCATTCTATAATCTAGAGAAATTTCTGACGTTCCCTAATCAGTTCTACAGCCCAGGGGGAAGGGGATATGCTTTATTTATAGGATGATATACCATGAGGGTATTCCGGGGCTGATGAGAGATTTCTGATTACCATCTGCTGCAACTACTCGAGTTTCAGAGTCGATTAACTATGTATACCACGACCTTAAGATCTTAAATCCAGCTGTAGACTGTTTATCAGTAGTTGTAGACTATGTAAAATCTTGAGTAGTGTCTGAGCCCTTGTCTACAACAAAAGAAACTCGGCACTTGGAAGTCACAGTGTTAATGAACCAGTTTTTCAGTCAAAACACAGATTTTTATTCCTTAAATGCTGTTTTTCCATTTTGGAGAAGATGAAATTGGAAATGTAATCCATTGGGTCTAAAGGTGAGACACTGGCCAAAATGGTTTTGTAGGAATTTGCCAAATCAGCAACTGTGGTTTTACTGTCCAAGGAAGCTGACGATGAAGGTAAATATACTTTTGTTTGAAATTCTGAATCTAAGACATCTGATTCAATTCAGATCTTGAAATTCTTGAACACTTGACTTCTGTGCATCTTTCTGGTTAGAAACACAAGGTGTTTTATGGGTAGTTGAAAAAATGAGGCTTTACAATAATAATTGTAAAGTTTGATAATTATCTTTATGAAACTACAAACTTTATGACTGTGAAGCTCTCATGTTAAGCCCCATTCTTGAAGAGGCAGCTGTGTAGGTAGTTAGAGATAGGCCAGCTGGGTGATGGGTTTTAATGAGCAGCTCCATTTTGCACACTTTTTCAAGTGAGAAATACTACTTTGTGTCTCCCTCCTCACATGAACTTTCAGGAAAACTGCTGAAATAAAATGATGTGTCTTCTTTTTCAGATTTCTTTAAGATAGGCTAATACATGTAAATCTATAAGAGGGAAAGACAGACAATTAGGTGAACATTTAAAGTATGTACATAATTATGTGCTCTTAGAGAAAGTTAGTTACATCAATATGGATAAAAAGCTGAGACCTTATGTAACTTTTCTTGTGCTTCCGTTGTCAGTCTGGCATAAATTCCCTGCTTGACATTCTCGTATAGGAATTTACTCTCTTTTTAGGGGAGCTTTTGACTGGGGGTATGTGATAGTAGTGTAACTCTGGTACTACTGAAGCTATATCATTTTTTTTCTTGAACTGTAGTTTGTAGTCTGACTGACTAGTTTCCTGCTTGAATACATTTTGCATTCCTGTGATCTGATGCATCCTTTATAACTCCTGATGCCAGGTTACTCTGTCAGTTGGAACCCTGCAAGCCTGAAAGGGGAGCAGGGAAGCTTTTTAATTATTCTTAAAACAGCTGCAACAAGAAAGAGAATAAACTGTACTTAAACTCCTTTTGGCCCAGTGCTTTTCCAAGCTAATTTTAGTAAATATGTTTTGTACAGGCTGTAATGTTAAAATACTTGTTCTAAGAGCTGATTTTTAAAATATTTTTTTTTTTATTGCAGTGGTTGATTAATTAATGTTTGTGGTACAATCAGTGGCCTTACAAATGGTAGTTAGAGGCTCTTGTGGTGAGGACTTGACAAACATTTTTAAATGAAAAACACTTGCTAGTTTCTGCAAAACTGGTGGTAATCTTTCTGGCAATCTAAAGTAGCATTAGCAGAAGGCAGACATTTTTGCTATTTACTAAAGAAATTGCTTTCTAACTTCATGTTATCACTGAATTAATAAAAAATTGGTTTCAGCCTTTATTGTCTTCTTGGGAGTAATTGGTTTACAATACTGGAAAGTACAGAATTGTAGAATTTCACAAAACAGTGTGTTTAGGAAATGATGAATAATTTTGGCTTCCTTCATCATGATTATTGTTGTTGGGATGCATACTGTGGAGATTTTTGTAGTGTCTGCAAGGGAAAAAAAATCACCCATGAAATAAAACTCGTACATATTAGATTCAATTTCCTACAAAGTTATATAAGAAAGTCCATGGAAATTGTGAACAATAGCATCACCAGTTATATTCTAAAAATGGCCAGAACAAGCTATCTCTAGTGTAATTTTAATATTGAGTCAAATTCTGCTTCGTTGCATGGCACTGCAAATCCAGAATACTGGATTTTTAACATTCACTTTGAAAGGAGATCAACAAGGGGAATCTGGATGCTGTTCTGTATCTAATAGTGTTTAAACTAAGAAAGTTTCTCATGGTGGAATCAGACAGGGTCAAGTACAAATGTCATATATTTTGGAACAGAAAGTTCTCATTAAAAATTGTTACAGTTTTTTTCTACTAATTTTTTTTAACTTCAGTTTTTACCCGGAATTTTTTTATAAAATGTGCTTTGCAGTGACTCCTGCAGTGACCTCAGGTAAGGTTTCATTTTGCAAATTGCTAGTGTTTTGCTAGGAAATATAAGTTGAAGGTAAATACATGCAATAAAAAGAAAGGAATAGATCATTAAACTTGATTATATAAAAAATGTGGGAATATATTTGATTATATCTGCAGCTTTTATCATTGACCTTATAATGGGTAATTTTTTTCACACATAGCCATTCTTGTAAAAGGAACCCTTTCTTACTCCACTGTAGTTTCTGCTTATTTGTGGATGTTGAGTTTACAGGATTAGAATCAGTTGCAAGGATGGGTTGCAGAGCAGACATGATCTTCAAATCACTGGCATTGTCTGTTTTGTGTGAACTGGATAAGCTTATTTTTAATTCTCCCTAATTTTTCTTTTCTTTTGGTCTGTTTTTACAGACAGAATTCTTTCAGGTTACACCTGTAGAGTCATGTGTTACTCAAGTAGGCATACAGGATTCAAAAAATACCTATATCACACAAGTTCCAGATCAGTCACTTCTATGTGTCTGTGTATATGCTATGGCTTTCTAAATGCAGACACTTACAGAGAATGTTAGAAAACAATTGTGATTCAGAAGTACATGGATCAAAATATCCTTCCCTCTTTCTGGTCAGAATGTGTAGCTACTACTTCTCAAAATGTTTGTTCCTAAAGTACAGGACATTCCTCTGGGAGTATTTTGCTACTCACTTGATAGTAATTGAATATATCTACAAATATTTACATTGAAATGTGAAGGATTGGCACTCTTGGAGGGGGGAAATTCAAAACTTAGAGAATGTTGGGAATGTCACTTTATGTAGCAACGAAGAAGTTTCTGCTTCCAGTCTGTAGTTTTGATCACTGGACTGTGCACTTAGAAGTGAGGAAATGCCTGGAAACGTCTTCTGACTCTTGTGCCTAAGAACAGCATTGCATATCTTTATTATTATAAAATGGAGACAATGCATTGTACAGATTTAAAGTGTTAGAGGATATGTTTGGGTAATACTTGGAGACCAATCCAAATAAACATTTATAATTTAGTTTTAATTTACATGTACATACATGTGCACACCCAGTATCCCCTAAGTTTCTCTCCCCTCTCAGGTAGAAACATTGGTGTTTCATTATACTCTTACATTCATGTAGTATAGCCTATGATGTGTAGTGCTTGAGAGTCATGGGTTGGTTCCAGTGTGAAAAAAGGTCCTTTTCTCTTTCAGAAATTTGAACCTGTACTGTGAAGTGGTTTTAACTCTAATAAATAAGCTGTGTACAAGAGATTATTTTCATATTGAAAATAGAATGTGTAACAAAGCCAGAGTAGTTAGTCCTTTCTTTTTTTCAAGCATATTACTTTTTTTGTTGAATGAGTGGAAAAACTCTTGAGAATCTTCAATCTTTTTTATATGTTTTTAATTTTTAATATATTGTGAGGTTTGTTTTCTTTTTTTTTTTTTTTAATATTAGTTATTGGAGACTGTGATGATCAGTTTTCCCCCTGTTACCATGGTGCTGATGAGGAATAGGGGTCAGCTGTTTAGAAAGTGGTTCCAGAGCTGTGCTTTCTTCTCTCTGTAGCCCTGTGCTCCGAGGACAATGCTAAATCTCTTACTGATCATCTCAGTGTGTTTTATTGAAAGATTTTATAGATTATAGAACCCCACTGGCTTTTTTACTGACTCATTGCATCTTCTATAAATGAGGTTTTTCTTCATACTATAGGCTGGCTTGGCTAGTCTCCTTCCAAAAACAAGACATAATAAAAACCAGATACTCTTCTATATTGCTGATTAAAAATCTTAGCAAAAGGTTTAGAAACTAAAGTAAATGTAAAGCTGTGATTCTTTCAGAGAATATTGCAAATTAGTTTCAAATGTAAGAGTGGCTATAGTTACATAAACAAATTAGAAGGTTCTGTGTGGCACTGTGACTTACTTTATGTGCACAAAACTGTTTTTGATAAATGAGAAAACATCTCAGCCTTTAATGTGTTTTTTTCATGTCTGTAGTTTTTTTTTCTCTTATAAACTGGTTTTTATAAAGCTAGCAGAAGACAGATCTTTTGTATGTGCTTCCTGTCTGGAGTGCTCAGACAGTGTTTCCCACATTATGTGTTTTCCCTTTAATGATCCAGGGATCCAAACAGATTGCATCTCCTTACTTAGCTGGGAGGGAAAAAAAAAAAAAAGGCAACCAAAAGACAATTAGGTATGTAATGAACTAATTACCTTGATACCAGAGTTTAACCTAAAGATTTCCAGTTGTTTGTATGAAAGTTAGATTGTCATTCTGTGAGAAGATAATTTTTCCAGCCAAGTGTCCTGAAGAAATGAGTTACTGCATCCGCCTCTTACTATCTGTTTTCTACCAAATGAGACTAAAGGGTAGATGCCTCAGACATAATTTATTTCTTCTACATTTTGCAAACATTTACAGTTACCTAGAAAAAAGAGGCATTGTTTATTCTTCATTGCAATAACACGGGGAAAGCACAGTCACTACCTGTCCTTTTAGTAGTGACTTTCTGAGAAGGCACCAGGTCTGCGTTGCCAAGCCTTTCAGCACAGGTGCCGTTCCAAATGAGCTGCAACACCTGCTGTCTCATGGTTGTCCAAAAGCCATACAAGCAAAGCAAAGGATCAGGATTTGCAGGAGCACTGCTGGAGTTGGGAGGGGACCATAAAATATGGGAAGAGGTAGTGGAGTGAGTGCAATTGGGAAGATCAGGAATGTGATCGAACATGAGACTTACAGCAGTTGTGGAATCTGGGAATGTGACAAGATGTGGCTTTAGGCATGTTGAAGTTGAAGATTACTTTTTTTCCTCCTGATGTTCCCCTCTGTTTTGTTAAGGGAAGTTGTCCCTGAAGCGCCCTTGTGGACGTGGGCTGTTGTCTAGGGCTGCAGCTGTGCCGGCGCGATGCAGTGCAGTGGGCTGCACTCATGCATGGGACGTGCATTTTAACGGGAGTTGGAGTCTCTTGAAACTTCTGTAATTTACATTAGCTGATGTGACCTTGGAGGTTGCCCTGGGAACTGGTGTCCCAGGAGCCTCTGTAAATATAACTGAAAGGTGGCTCAAAGTCTCCGTGCCAATGCAATGTCTAAAAATATTGAGTAATTATGTTTATATTTAAGATTGGTATATCAAAGTGGTTTGGGTTACCCGAATATAAAAATTAAGAAAAATCTTCAAGATCTTATGCACTTTGAAATTGTGTGGCTTGAAAATTCCTGTGAAGGCATCACTCTCACAAATTACGAGCCATTATTTAATGATGCCTTCTACTTTTACTTTAATGACATAATTAACAGATTAAGTTCATTTACTAAGAATTATATTTAAGTAATTAGAAGAATGACTTCTGCCTTCATGAGATATAAAAGAAAGAGGTGTGGATCAAGGTACTTTCACACTGTTGGCCTCTAGAAGAAGCTGTCAAGATACAATATTGTAACTAGGAGACAAAAGTAATACTGTCTTAAGTGGTTCTTTTTTCAAAGCTTCAGTAGAAACCAGTTATGGAATGGTGGGATGTTCAACTGAACAAGTCTTGCCATGTCTAATTCTACAGTATTCAAGTAGGTTATATAGTGGTTGAATTAATTAATAAAATTAGTGAATTTGTAAATAATAAATGATGAAAATTAATAAAAGTTGTTTCCCACCATATGGAAAATCAGTTTAATGTTTGATACTTTAGCAGAGGTTTGGTAAATATAATTTCTCTTCATTTTAGAGAATAATTCTCTTCCTTTTAAGCATTTGTTCACTTTGTTTCCCTCCTTCTCTCTGACTTGTGAACCCTGAGGAGGAAGTGACCTAGTAGTGTTGGCACTTTGCGTTTGTTTGTGCAGTTCAGAGGAAGAGTGAGAGGTATTACTACTAGCATTTAGTTGGAAGGTGCATAGTAAGTCATAGAATGCCTGTTTTCTCATAGTTATCTTGGTTTCTGAAATGCTTTTTCTTTTGTTTGGTGGATTTTCATGACCAGCTATAAATAGAAATTGTAAAAACAAGTCTAGTTTGTTCCATGTAAGACAAAATAGGGCTTCTAAATCTGTACTTAAATCTTGACAGTAAAATAAGAAAGTCACAAATGTACACAGCACTGTCAGTTATTGAATGATGAATAAAAGACCTGAACAACAATATATTAAAATATCAAAAGGCGTAACAGCATATACAATTGATAAACTTTTGTAGTAAAGTGGGAGTGGTCCATTCTTGAAGAAAATGTGTATTTATATTTCAAAGGGAACCAAAGTGATATTCTTTAAACTAGTTTGTAATAGCAATTTGCCTATTACTATCTATTATCTAGCAGAAGTAATTTATCTAAATACTGTCTTTAAAGAACAAACATTAGCAGGTGAATGTTACAACTGTATCAAACAAGCTTCAGAAGGGCACCGATTCTATAAGCACTGCTCTGCTATGGCAACATACAAATAAACAAAGGAAAAACCCGTGCAAAAGTACTACTCATCTCTGTTGCTATGCATTAGGGAGCTGACTGTGAGGTAAAGAATACGTGATCAAACCCCTTGTCTTTTGTGTTCCTGAATCTTAGTCTTATCTTTATATTCTTCATATTCTTTATAATTCTTCCTCTGATGGCAGCAAGTGAGCTATCCATTTCCCTCGGACTTCGGACCGCATTTGTAGTTAAAACAAGTGAGTCTCACACAGTGAGGCAGAGTTGCAGTCTGAATGTGAAATGTTTTCCTGAAACTGGTTAAAGTCTTTGGATGGGAAGCATCCAAAAAATTTGCTGTTGTTTAGCCTTGGGGTTCAGCTGTTCGGTTTGTTTCTGGAACCAGGCAGCGGATGTGTGTGCAGTCTCACCATGAGCACTTGCTGCCATCCAGTTACTCATTTTTCTGACTTCTTCACACACTGATGGATCCTGAGCTGTGAGCAGTCTGCCAGTATCTAGTGAGGAGTCTTGTATTGCTAATGTGTATGTTGTTCAGCTGTGTCCATAACAAAATTATGTGTATGGCAGACTTGATATTTATAAAGTTGTGTTTATACCCGGAGTCTGGTTTTGGATACAGTAATACTTTCAATCTCAAGTAGAACTGCAATCCTATTACCATACAACATAGAATTTTAGGAAGGTTGCCTGTGTAAACATTTCTTTTTAGCTGCCAGTGTCTTAAATCAGTGAATAATATACTTGCATACATCTGTAAAATGTATCTATTTTCTCTGCATAACATTTGTTCAAACTGGCATATGGGAGCAAAACTAGAATCATCTTTCTGTAGCTGTAATACAGTCACACAAAGTAAGTGAACAGCTAAATGGAGAAAAATTTTTGGTATGTTTTTAGGTGTCTTGAAATATAATATGGTTGATATGGTGTTGCTTTACCAACTATTAATTAGTTAGGAACTAAAAAAGGATTACAGTCCTGTAAGATTTGCCTAAAATTGAACATAATCACATTAACATAGCAAGTGATGAGGATGTTGGACTGTTCATTTAGGGATTCCTGACTTCCAGCACTTTCTTAAAACAGTGACTGATTTTTGCTAGGAGTCAAGAAAATGGATTAATTAAAAAAGGTTTGGTGGAAGCAGCTGAAAGTTGAGCTCCAAAAATCAATAGCTGTTCCAGAAATTTTGGGTCTGTGTAATAACATTTCATGATATTTTTGAATTTTTTTTTTTTTTTAGTGTAGTCTTATCTTGCCTGATTTATAGACATCCAGAGTTACCTAGTATTGTTATAATAATAAAGTGTTTAATGTTGTGCTTGCTTTATATTTCATGTATCACTTAGAAATTAACCAGAAACTCTGAGAAAAACGTAGACTGTAAGTCAAAAATCTTGAACAGCATGGAAGATATTCTCTTGAAGTTCTTCAGAATGTTTATAATCAGCATTAACAAGCTAATAGTAAACTGTGGTATGTGTAGTATTGTTATGAAGGATTTTTCGGCTCTGCTTTTATCATGCTTTCTTATTAACCAGGGGGAGGCTGTGTGCTCAAATGGTATCTCTTCTCTCTAATTTACAGAACACAGAAGGATGTGTGAGTTAGCTGATCACTGTCCAGGCCTGAAGGGTGGTGCTGAATGGAGTTATGTCCAGCTGACACAAGTGGTGTTCCCCAGGGCTCAGGATGGGGACCAGTTCTGTTTAATATCTTTATCAATGACCTAGACAAGGGGATTGAGGGCACCCTCAGTCAGTTTGCCGATGACACCAAGTTTCATGGGAGTCTTGATCCTGTGGAGGGTAGGAGAGCTCTGCAGAGGGATCTGGACAGGCTGGATCAATGGGCTGAGGCCAATTGTATGAGGTGCAACAACACTAAGTGTTGTTTCCCGCACTTGGGTCACAACAAGCCTGTGCACTGCTCCAGACTTGGGGCAGAGCGGCTGGAAAGCTGCCTGACAGGAAAGGGCCTGGGGGTGCTGTTTGACTGCTGGCTGATCATGACCCAGCGTGTGCCCAGCTGGCCAAGAGGGCCAGTGGCATCCTGCCTTGTGTCAGAAATGGTGTTTCCAGCAGGACCAGGGCAGTGATTGTCCCCCTGTACTCGGCACTGGTGAGGCACCTCAGATCTGGTGTTTGGTTTGGGGCTCCTTGCTACAAGAAAATCTGAAGCAAAAGTCCTGTGAGGAGCAGCTGAGGGAGCTGGGGGTGCTCAGCCTGGGGAAGAGGAGGCTCTGGGGAGACCTTATTGCTCTCTACAACTGCCTGAAAGGAGGGTGTAGCCAGGTGGTAGCTGGTCTCTTCTCCCAAGTGACATGGTGAGAGGAAGTGGCCTCAGGTTGTGCCAGGGGAGGTTTAGACCGGATATTAGGAAAAATTTCAAGCATTGGAATTGACTTCCCAGGGAAATGATGGAGTCACCATCCATGGAGGTATTTAAAGGATGTGTAGATGTAGCACATGGTTTAGCGGTGAATTTGGCAGTGTTAGTTTTGCAATTGTCTTGTGATCTGAAAGGTGCTTTCAAACCTAAATAATGCTATGATTCTAGGATTTTAGGATTAATGTATGTACTTCTGTAAGTGGTTTTATTACAATAAAAGGCATTATGAATCTTGGTGTCCTGTAAAGATATAGTATAAACAAAGCTCTCATGTTGCCTGCATAAATACTATGAAGATAAAGCAATTTCTAACACTGTTTATTAGTCAAACTAATACATTCATAGCCAATTGCTTTCTCGACATTCTTTCCTAAAAATATGGCTGTAATTGATACACTCGAGAGAAGCAATTTTCCATATAAGGACTTACGTAATGAGAAGGGAGTGTCTTTCCATCCCCTACTCTGTATATACTGTCCTTGACATTTTACAGGGTTTTTTAAGTCTTATGGAGTTTGATATATTCAGCTGCCTCATCTTTGAGGCTGATAATTATTAGTGGAACAAGTTGTTAATAGGAATTCCTAACAACCGATGAAGAAACTATAGCCAGCACTGTCACTTTGTTGAGAACAAAGCAACTGCTAAATTACACTGAAATTGTAACAGGTTGTTGAGCCCAGATCAGTGGTTACTGGGTCAGAACCACCTTTTGGGAGTGCATCTGTGTTTGTGTGTGTGTGTGTGTGTGTGTGTGTGTGTGTGTGTGTGTGTGTGTCAGGGGAAGGGACCAGCCTTTAACACAGTGTCCACATGGTCAGCCAGGACGGCCACCAAGGTTTGGCCACATAGCATGAAGGCCACATGGGGTACCTGTCAGTCAATAAGGTCTGCCTGGTAACCTACCCACACCACAACCCTTGGAGCCTCTAACTATTTGTGGCACCCTTGCTTTGGCTGGGGGGACAATGACTGCTCAGTGAACAGGAGTCCTGCCTGGACGGAGTAGCCACAGTGACCAGAGCAGATAAGGAGGCAGCACAAGGTCTCCATTGTGGGCTCTGGCCTGTTCTCTTTGAAGTTGGCAATGTGTGACCTTCTAAGTGGTAACTCTATTCTTCCTCCCCTCTTTTTCTCTCTTTGCTCTTTCTTTTCTTAATCTCTCTTCCCCTATTCTTTTCTTCCTCTTGTGGGTAACTTAAATACTTATTTTCTGTAAGTTACAGGCACTTCACTTTAAGTAGCACAGAGTTTGTGTCTGCTAAGTGTAATTAAAGTTCCTTACTACAGCAATGCTTGCTGGTTCTGGTAATCTGTCACAATGCTTTTGTAAAGATGCATGTTATCTTTGTAAAACCTCTTTTTGCCAAAATGCTTATATTCTCACCAAATTGAAAGAAATCTCTTAGAGGAAAATATGTAGTTGTTCTTTGGATGTTAACTCAGGGTACCAAAGAACCAGTGGCTTTACAAGGGTTTGTGTGAGCAAAATCTCTTGGAGCCTGAAATTAAGGTGTACATCTGGTAAAGCTGGGCTGGGTTGTAACATAGGTTGCAGCCAATATGAACTCTCAACATAATGAATTTCATTCAGTTTCTTTCACTTAGCACACTACCTTTAGAAGCAAAGCTCCTAAAATGGACTGTGTTCAAAACAAGGAAATAACATACAAATGGTTCTTAGTTTTCATAAAAATTATCAATAGTAGTACATGTATCACTAATCTGTTAACTCAACTTTTCTTTTTCCTACTGACAGTCCCTTTTGTCCTTTAAGGCATCTGTCAATGAAACTTGTTCATACTTTGCTGAGGAGGACCTTGAGGTCCTGGTCAACAGGAAGCTGACCATGAGCTAGCAATCTATCCTTGCGGCAAAAAAGGTCAACAGTATCCTGGTATTCACTGGGCAGAGTGTTGTCAGCAGGTCAAGGGAGTTGTCATCTTAATGTATCAATTACTAAGTGTTCGTGGTATATTTGAGGCAAAAAATATGAAGGATTATTTATCCATGTGTAATGAAATCTCCAATTACTGTTAATCTTTTAACAGATGTGCACCAAGTTGTGTTAACTATCAGCTAGCAGTAAATCTGTTTCTAAGTATCATGATACTTATGTATGAGAAGATAGGCAACCTATGTGATTCTTAATGGGAAAGGAAGTGTTACCATTTTGTTTTTCCAGGTTACAGAATTCTGATCAATTTATTGCACTCAGACTCTTCTTATATGTGAAAGGAGACACACTTTACAGGGAAAGGCAACAATTTACTTCCAGGCTACATAAGTACTAGCAGCCTCATGAAAGAATTCTTAGTCTGGTTATGATAGCAACCTGGCTCAAATTATGTATGGTTAAAGTCATCCCCATACTGTTTCAAGTATATACCCCTTTCTGTGATGTTAGGTCAGACTTCCACTGACTCTATGGATGGATATTATAGTCAATGGTTTCATTTGGAGGTGAGGCCAAGTGTGAAGGCAAGCTGTTGTTTTCAGCCTTGAGTTGTTCTGTCAGCAGGCTGTCCTTTATCAGGACAAATATGATGTTGGTGTTTGTGGCTTTTTCCCCTTCTCACCCTGTGTTCTTCCTGGGATCATTTGAATGTGTTTTTTAACATGCCAATGTCTTGCTCTTACCTCATTGTTTCAAGTTTTCTACATATGTTCATGTTTGTTCTTTTTATGCTTTAAAAGTGTTCGTATGCACTTGCCAAGGTTGTGTTCCTTTGGCCAACAGTCATGGACAGTTAAAGCCTTTGGGTGTCCAGTATCATTCTGTTCATGCTTTTTCAAGGCCCCTGCCATGTTTCCAGCTCTGTGTTCTATGTTTTGTTCTTATTATGGAGTCACAGCCTGTTTATTCTACACAGGTCATCTATTCCTTACTACTGTCCTTCACCTGCAAAAATATACAGTGTTATATTGCACAGTTTACCAAATCTAAACCAAAGCAGGTAATAATCACATGGTTATTAGGTCATTGCTGTCACAATTGGACAGGCTAAGCCAAAGTTTCAGACAGGGCAAAACAAATCCAGACAAAACCTGACATGCCTCAGGCTTTTGGTATTTTTTTAACTCAAAGCCCATTACCCCTCAGTACCAATGTCTACAGAGGAATGCTCCAGTTAACCTCTTAGGAAGCTCTGATCTCCCCTAAGAAAATCATTTGAGATTAGGGTAATCTGAAGATAACTAATTTCTTATGGTTTAATTCAGGTGTTCTAATACAGACAAAAGCCTGTTCATAAAAGGAAGTTTTGTGACTTTCTTGTGTGTATCCACCACTTGTTAGTATCTGCTAAGGCCAGTGGGATGGCTCGTTTGGTTTTGTGCAGATGCAGTTTACAGCTGTCTTGGTAGAAAAAGAAGGTGAATAGTAAGTACAGTGCTGGTTTTAAGCACTTCAGGCAAAACATGAATTTCCTGCATTGAAAGAAATACTGTTTACCATAGTAGGGATTTTGACATAAGGTTAAATTTTGTTCTGAAACCTTTCCTGTTCTCTCTCAAAATTGCCAGGAACTTCTGTGGGAAGACAGCAGGTCATGCTCTGATGAGATAAGCCTCTCTGTGGTGTCTTGCCTAGAGGAGATAAGGGATCTTAGTCTGTTTAGTAGCAGAGAGCGTAGACTTTGAAGAGGCAGGTACTCTACACCTGCCCTTCTTGGAGCAGGGTTTGACTGATAATGTTAAACAAGCTTTTGTTTTTCTTATCGAGCCCTCGGGAGTTCTTGGCAGCGCTGCAATGTCTGCTGAGGAAATTTTAGGGAGAGGCAGTAAAGAGTTCAGATGTTTAGGTCTCAGCATTGTATATGTGTTTCACTTCAGTGAAACCAAAATGAAAAAACAAGGAGAAAAATTGTTCTTTGGGCTAAGATTTTACTCCCTCTGTGAGGCAGGACATTGTGGAAAGTAGCAGGACATTTGCTTTGCTGTGGATGCAGCTGTGTCTGCTGCAAGGTTAATGATATGTGAACTCCAGTAAGCTTGTGTCCTCTTGGTGG
>JAWWEU010000081.1:35126476-35201862 GCA_035583155.1 Acropternis orthonyx
ACTTCTGGTTTTGGAAAGTCTTGCCATCTTTAGATCTCTTCTTTTATCAGATTTATTTGAAGTCACAGAGTAGGTTTTAAAGTTAGGAGAAAGAATGCCTAAGAGATAGATGATGTGACCCCTAGGATTATTTTCCTAGGAAACCAACTAAAACATAATATATAGTTCACTGGTAGCCCTGGAAACAGCCTGCTTCTATCTCAGTCACTTTTATCATCATAAAGCTTACTTTGCCATGATTTCCTTCCTCCCCGTAAATCTTCTAAGAAATAGTTTTTGTTGTAACTAAATGCCATTGTGAGAAGTGTGCAAATACTGTGAAAGGGAAAAGATTCTCTGTAAACTGGGATATTTCTACTGTATTTGAGAGCAGATCATTTAACAGTTATTTGAAGGTTGAGTTCCTTAACGTCCTGGAAATAATACTGTGCTGAATGGGACCGGCAGAAAATGATGGGTATTTAAATGAAAGGTATTTACAATAAATTACTGAAGCCAAAATTTACCCTTCATGATGGAATGTGTGCAAATGCAACTGTTCGTAAAAAATGCTAAAGTAAATAATCTGGTGCAACAGGCTGGGACCAAATTGTTGTTGTTTGTCCAAATTTGTAAAATTTGTGCACTCTTCTATTGAAAAGTTACTTTCCTGTTTCTACAAGTTCAAATAGCTAATTTACACTTTGTTAAAGGACTAAAATAGAGCTGCAGCATAAAGCAAGTTACTGAAATAAGGATTCAACATGCATCAAATATGAAGTTGCCAAGGATCAGTGAAATAGTTTTACTGCTTATTGTTTGTTCTTTCCTACTGAACTATACTGACAGTTAAAACCCAGTAATAGGGAAAAATTGGCCAGCAACAAGTTGCTACAGATACGAATAGAAAGTTCTGTTAATATTGCTACAATGCTTTGGCTCTGTTCAGTTAACTTTGTACCTCAGAGAATTTGTTGATTTATAGCATTTTTCAATTATAATGTGACTATTTTTAGTTCAGGATTCAGAGTGGATAATAGATAATGAATTCTATATTCAAATGTACAAATATGCAAAAGGCAATCTTCAAATATTTAATATTTTTGTTAACTTTTCAATTAGTCATTGCATCAAACTAATTCAGCAAATTATTTTCCTTTGGATTAATTCATTCTATTCTCTCTTAGTACTGAAACCTAAATCTTCTAAAACAGTGTTCTGCTAATGGCACATCTGCTTCCTCTCAGTTCTTACATTTCCCTTTGGCTTCTCTTTCATTTCAAACTGAAGTTCTGTTGAGTCCAACAGGGCAGCATGAATTTACAAAATTCTCTAGAAATCCAGGTAAAGTTGGTTAAAGATGTGTTTTTAAAATGTTTTACATGCGGTCTATTTTTAAAGAAAAAAATTCAAGAAAGCAAGAGTTTTGAATTTTAATGTGCTTTTCATTTTTTTCTTTAAATAATCTCTTGGCTTTGTAATAAGTTGAAGATTTAGTATTTTAGTCTCTGTAACAGTTAAACTATTCTGGGAATTGTTTAATATATGAGTTTCATTATGGCTTTCAAATGGTTGCCTGTATTTTAGGGTTCAAGTGTAAGTATTAATACTGAAGGCTTGTCTGCTTTTGAGTAGATTTATTGGTACAGGTGACATGAGGGCCAGCTCTATTTTTCAGGACCACAGAGATTCTAACAGGAGGCTTCTTTCCCTGGAATAATCCCACTACTGGGAGGAATAAACCGAGTAACCAAAAGACACATTTGCAAATATAACTGTGTCCGTTCTGGTACTCTTCTGGTACACTGGTGTCATTTACAGCTGGGATTGTCCTTACATTGCAGTGTGTCCACTGTACAGGCAAACTTTCAAGTGCAATCTAAATATACTCTCCACCTCCACATCTTCATGATGCTATCTGCATGCTGTATGTGCAAAAGTGGTTCCTGTGATAGATTTTCAGTTCTAATTAACAGTGTTAGGAAAAGGAAAAAGACCATTTTTTGCACAAAGGTTTCCATGTTGAAGATCAATGTTCAAATAACTTTAAAATAATAAAATATGAACTATTAAAATAGTGAAATGTGTTTGGCAAGTTTTGTTAAATCAGTAATTATAACAAAACAGAGAATAAACAGTTGAATGTAGGAAGCTGGGAGAGTGAAGGGGGTTGACTTGTGATGGAACAGTTTTACTTTCTGTCTCTCTACGATATTGACCAAGAACAAAACTTCTCCCCATGATGTCATTTAATCATTGTGTGTTGTCATGGTGGGTGACTATAAGGCTGAGATAAGGAAAGTTAATATAGTTTCTAGGTATTACCTCAACTTTTCTTTAACCTTTTCTTGACCACTCCAGGCATGTACATTTTCTCCTGCTGGTTTAGGCAGATGGGCCTTCGTGGTGGGACACTGACCTGATTTCAAAGGACAGGGATAGACCCTTTGCTGTGGGCAGAGTTAGTGGAGGTCTTTGGTTTCAGAGTGAGCAGACAGTTTGAAGAAAACAAATGACAAAATTGTTTTTCTTCTGTGGTTGGTTTCATTTTAGGTATCATGTGAGTTAATTTTTGTGCTCTACCTGTGACTGTTTGAATATTCGTGATATGTAAGATATTTGGAAAGCTACATACGGTGTATTGCGATATGGGACATGAATATTTTAATGAAAGATTAATGATATTCCCCTGGTATGCCTTAGTGTTTTTTTTAAAAGAAAGAGTCCTGTTTTCCTAGTAATTATCTTTTCCTCCACAGAACACAATTATGGTATTACCATATTTTCATTATTGCCCAAGTGTGAAATACAGTGATCTCTGAAAATTAAAAGTGGGATTATTTTTACCTGCCACAATATACAGAAGTTTGAGTGCCCACTATAACTGTAGCCTTCCTCCACATATAGAAGGGTTGTAAACCTTGTTTTACAATATTTTAAATTCTTGCATACTTTCTTACCACCCCAAATGCTATAATGCTAGTCTATATTGAGAATTTCTTAGCAACTACTTGCTAAGATTCTGCTGTTGTAGATGGGAATTCAGAAATTGTTGTCACTGTGTTTGCTCTTGACTCTTGCATCCTTTAACATCTTCAGACTGCAATGTAGTGGCACTTATTTAGCATTCTCTACAAGGTAAACTTGTATCAAACCAGATCCCTTTAAAATACTAAAAATCTGGAGAAAACGGATATACCTGATAATTTTTATTTGTTTAGTTGTAATTATTCGGTAAAGCATACTTATTGATGCATACTTATGACTTATTAGGTTTGGTTTGTCAAAGCTATGAACACTTATATAAATACAGAGATCAATCATATGCCTTGCTTTGTATTTTGCTTAGGATAAACAAATACTTTATACTATTTGGTTTTTGTACTCTCATGTCTTTGTTACAGACATCGTGTATTAAATATTTATAGTTCACTGTTCTTTTCTAAGTACTTGTAACTGTTATGAATAATTAAAGAACAGAGTTAAGGGGGAGAAGGGCATTGATGTAGCATTCAGAATGAGAATTTTCTATAATTTTTTGACAACTGTAAATTACATACATCTGAAAATCAGCACAGAAAACAAGTTAGAAGCAGCCTTGTGTAGTTAGCAAAGGTACTTGGGTACTCACATCTTCTCTGCCTGCATGATCACTGAGCAATGATAACCTAATAAGGATTTTTTATCTAATTCATAAGAATTGTTCTCCTTAAAATTCAACAGCTGGTTATCACTGTTTAATTATCATTGCCATCTAAGTAATGAGGCTGGAGTAGCAACTCAGAGAAGAATTTGCAAGATAATATTTGTTTAGCAAGTAGGAAGTTTGTCTAAGTTCCAACTTTTTACTTGATTTAGTACTGAATTATGTACATGAACTCTTCATGACAATGAAGAGTTAATATTGATAATAGTCACTATCCTAATTGACAAAAAGGAACTTACCTCAAACCACAAAAGGAGAACAATTCAGCCTGTGAAGTTCCACCTCTTTATTTGAAGTTACCTTGTGAAATTTGTTCATCCAATTACCATTAGTCAGGAAGCAAATCTGAAGACACCTTTCATCAATCACTAGAATGAAGCAAATCAGTTGATGAATAGAAAGCTGCAGGGCAGAGGTAATGATAGTTTTTAGAATGAAAAAAAAGTTTTACGTTTTTTTACTCTTAAGCCTGAATGTTTGACTTGGATAAAATAACCTTTAGGCTATAGTTTTACTTCCATGTTGTTCCCTGGAAAACAGTCAGTGACAGGAAAGGACACAAAAAGACACCAGGAAGTTTCCAAGAGAGCAGATGACATTTGAATTGAAATTTGGGCAAAATGCACAGATTGACAGTACAGGTGGAGGTGAACATTTGCCACATCAGTGAAAGTGAGAATGTGTGATTTAACAGTAACCTTGTACTGAAAGGTTGGATGGGATGACCAGTAAGGATGTGTGAAAAAGCCAGTTCTTTAAATTATATAACACATTAATGGTCAATCTGCTGTCTCTCTGTTGTGAGCAAGAGTTGTTGCCAGTTAAGAGACTATCATGCAGACTATTTTTCACAGTATATGACAGTCATCATACTTTTCTGCTTTCTGGCTAAATTAGTCATTCATAACAAACCCAGTTATTTTCATTTGTTGGCTGCATTTGCAGCATTGAAAAAATATGAATCTTGCCTGCATGGAGTGAGGTGTCCTTTTCCATATTAGTGGTTCTTTTAGTATTTAAATAACTTCATGGAGTACGTAACTGTAGTGCCATCCTAAGATGCATGCTCTACAAGCTTGTAGAGATCATATCGTATGTATCATATGTATCATGTCATATGTAGGTGGTTGGTCCTGGTTTATTGTGAATCAAATAAGGTAGTGTCTGGGCCTGCTGGGTAGGAGAGTTGGTAAAAAATCAACCAACCAAACCAAAACAAAACCAACACTTATGTCTGTGAGAAATTCTGGAAAAGGTGCTGGGAAGGCTCTACCAACAGGAGTGGGAAGGGGTAGCAGGACTTGAGCCAGTGCTCGCTCTCACCTCTTGCTGGTCATGTCGTTGGCTTATCTTTCCTCTGTGATGCTGGAGAGGTGAAGCAGCTGTCTGCAGACCTGCATCTGAAACTACAAAAATCTTAAACACAGCTATTCTGCTGTATTTCAAAGTCACCCACATGCTGTATTTTTGCTTTAAAGCCTGACAGCTGTGTTACTTATTTTGCCAATTCAGGCAAATTGTTGTTTATGACTGAAACAAGAAATGGAAAAGTGCTGTGCTTTCTACCAGTGGAATTGACATGCAGCTATGAATACTTGGAAAAAAATCTGATATTCAACTTCAGACTGATTGCTGTGATATTCTGCATATTAAATCTTGTTGATAGATCTTGATTAATATGCTCCTGAAAGTGCATCTCAGCTACAACGTTTAGGTATTTAAAACATTATTGAAGAACTGAAAATGAAAATGCTGAGAGTTTAAATAGATATGCATGTATGCAGAAAGAGCTTCTTGCTCATTTTAGGGATAGCAGTGAAGACTCAGAGCCTTCTTCACTCCTGAGCCATGCTGAAACCTGCTGAGCCAGCTTGCATGTTCAAATCCTTCAGTACCTTCATATGCAGGGTCAACCTTGTCATCATCAGTTGTTATTCAAGCTAAAAGCATATGTAACTATATGATAATTGATGACTAAAAAAAAGGAAATGGTTATAATAAACCCAAGTTTCTCTATAGTAGTTAAATTGGTCTGTTTGTCATAGTTGAGATATAATTTCTTAGTACTTGAGAAATTAGGAGTTTGAAACACTTTCTACTTATTTATCTAGGGCTAAAGCTCTTTTCATGCCATCAAGTAATTTTTAACAGCTTTCTGTCATTGCAGTTTTCTCAGTTTAAGACTAAATAGTAATTGCTGGTTTTCATAAATAATTATTTTAGTTTAGATGAATTTGGTTAAAATATTGGTTGTTTGGATCTGAGATATACGTGTTTTGCTTTTATTGAGTTTGTAAAAAGGAGGTATCTCTTTTGCTCTGTTGGAAATGCTACGCAGAAGTCTGAACTGTAACTGACTCATTAAGACTAAGAACTGAAACGTTCATGCCAAGCATAACTCAGGCTTTGGCGCTCTCAGTGCTCACAGCAGTCTGGGTAGTTTCCTTAAATGCTTCTTATTTATTTTCTTTTGAGATCAGACTTTTTCCCCCCTTTCCTCTGTTCATCTGTATTGTAAATTAACCCCTGAAACCAAATGCCATTTTATTTTAATTTCATAAATATGCAGATGTACTTATATATGAAAGAATGCCTCAATGGTATTTGAATTTCATTTTTGCTACTGTATTTTAATATTCAGATGTATTATATACTATATGTATTATACAGTATAATTATATTATAAAATTATGTTATAAAATTATAAAATCCTAGAATGGTGTGCATAGGAAGGGAGCTTAAGGATCAGCTAGTTCCAACCCCTCTGCCATGGGCAGGGATACGTTCCACTAGACCAGGTTCCATGTGAGGGACAGAGGAGGGGCAGGCACTGATCTCGTCTCTGTGGTGACCAGTGACAGGACCCGAGGGAATGGCCTGAAGTTGTGTCAGGGGAGGTTTAGGTGGGATATTAGAAAGAGATTCTTCATCCAGAGGGTGGTTGGGCACTGGAACAGGATCCCCAGGGAAGTGCTCACAGCACCAAGTCTGGCAGAGTTCAAGTGTTTGGTTGATACTCTCAGGCACATGGTGTGACTCCTGGGGATGGTTCTCTGCGGGGCCAGGAATTTGCAGCTCCCTTCCAGCTTGACATATTTGGTGATTCTGTGTAGACATGAATATACAAAACGTAGCAAATAAGCATTTCTTCACTCTTGGTGAGTGAGTGAAATGACTAAATAAACTCTTCTGTAAGAAGTTTTTCAAAGAAAGCCTCAGCCTGTACTTTATTTGCAAAGCAATATCCTGTTATTTACTTGTTTATCACAGTCAGTCTTTGAGTTAAATTGCCTGCTATAAAAACAACAAGGCCAACACAGGTTACCTGTATCCTGCATCACCTGCATCTCACTGCCCTTTCTAATAGGTAGTGTGGAAGTGATACTCTCATATCACAGAATCATAAATTTTCTGGTGTCTTGTTTTCTTGAAATGATGCAGAACCAAATGAGCCCAAGAATCTGAGAACCCTAATTCTGCTATTTTATGATGCTGGCAGTTAGCAATGTCTTGCCATTACATTTATTATGTTTATGAAATTACTGATGCACATTCTGAGGTGGACCAAGACAGGAGATTTTGTTTTTCCTGATAGAATTGTTTATGTTGGAAAAAATCTTTAAGATTATCAAGTCCAGCCATTAACCCAGCACTGTGAAGTCCACCACTAAACCTAATGACATAAAGCTCTCTTGCCAGGTCATGTAAGATCTGATTTCAACAGAACAGTTTCAACTGCATTGATTTCAGTGGAATTAATTTCTTGATAAAAGTGAGTGATTCTTCTCTTTGCTCCCATTTTTAATCAGTTCCCTGATTCTAGTGATTATTTTGAACCAGCTCTGATGCTTAGCTGATCACATGGCAAGTTGTCTCAGCTCACCAAAATTGTAGAAAACTAATTTGGAAGAAATTTGTTTCCTAAGGTAGTGAGGTAAATTCACGGACTGTGTTCAGACAGGTGCTAATGAGGGCCTGAGGTGCTTGAGTCGGGAGAAGGGAGATGCAGCTGGGGCAGGAGGATGAAGAGACAGGACAGAAAATTAATAGTTTGAAGAGGGAATTGGTTTAGCTGTATCATGAACCATGCAATTTACCCATTTGAAATAATATAGGTCACTTTTGTTTGAATATTGAGGTAAAACTTGCCCCTGCGTCCATTTTCCTTTAATCACAGAACTCCCTTAGTTTAAAAAAAAAACCAAACAAAAAACAGAGAGAGAATTGTTACTTGTGCAACTAATCTTCCTATTTTTCTTTCCTTCTCATTGGTATTTATAACATTGTGTAACTGGGTCTGGCTGGGGTCAACCCACCACATGCTGGAAAAATACATTTGTCTTAAAAGATTTCTGCAAGCAACAGATATGTCATGAATACCAGTTTGAAGAACTATTTAAATGCTGAGCACAAATATAGTGATTCACCACAAGTGGGAGGCCCTGTGTTTTCCAAATAGCTGATGTTTTGTCTCCCCCCAAATGGTTGTTATTTCAGTTGAGGGCTCTACTTTGTCTTAAATAGAACTGCTCGGTGCTGTGTACAGTTAAACAGTGGCCACAGTTCCATTCAGAAACTATTGTACACAGTGTGATTTAACATGTGCCATTTCTGAAGTGTTTGGGATCCTGTCAGCTGAACTGCTAATTACTTGGAGAGTTTTTTGTCTTGGCTTTCACATGCTCTGGAAGCTTTGGACAGCTGTGTTAAAGCATTACAAAGTTACGTGCCTTTTAGTGAATCTGGGTTACTGTGTTAGTCAGGATCCTCCAATAATGGCAAATTAAAAGGTACTGACTAGGAAGAATGTAGGTGCTTGGCTGGAGGAATGAGACTGAGTGGTGGCTGTCAGCAGATTCTTCTGCCGAGTTGTTGCTTCAAGGAGAATTGGGCTGAGAGAGGGTGCATCAAGGGCATAGAGCTCCTGCCTTTGGGGACATGGCTCCTAATGGTGAAATGCCTTTCCTGCATCACCTTCTTTCTTCTTTCACTCCCCTTTCTCCCATTTCCCCCACATCCTCTTCCTAAGAAGACTCTGCCTTTAACTGCATGTAACTTTTGAAATCAATGCTAAATTTTGTGTAACAAAGATGAAACGTTGCTGATATGAGTTACTTGTTATTTTCCTTCTTTTTTTTCTATTGACTCTTTCACACAAAAAGTTGCCTAGCCGCTTTTTTAGTGCTGCTTGTTATGTTTTGGAATGAGTTGGCAGCTGTACACTGGTAAATTATACATAATATGAGGGGGTTTGTGTGTGTTTGCAAAAATAAGTGGTCCTGTTTGCTATTGTTCTTTCAGTTACAGGTATTTTTAAAAGAAAACGCTAAATATTTTTGTGATAAAAATATTTATAAACCTGAGGATAATATGCTATTTATGTTGCATTTGTAACTAATTTGCTTCTCTATGCCTACATTTTATATCTCTAAAATCACAGGTTAGGCTTTGGAAAAGAACAAATTACTGAGATTCTAATATTTTCAACAAAATGCATTTGGAAATTAGGTATTTTGAACTACTGATTTTAATTTCTGTGGATTTTTTTCCTCTGAGTAGACCTAACTATACATAGACACACCTGAATGCTTTCTTAGGTATGAAGACAATCTATAAAATTCAAGTTTTTTGTTCTGCAGGGATCTGAAGAAAAATGCTTAGAAATCTTAAGGAAAGTTTCAGTTTTTGTTTTTGAACTAACCACTTCCTGAACTAGGCTTGTTATAGATCATGTTGTTAAGCTAGGTGATTTTGCAATTGCTACTGAATTGCATTTGATGAAGATGGGCAGTTTTTGTACTCAGATTGGCTACTTAAGTATCACATCCACTATAAAAGCAAGTCATCAATGAGTTATATAATGTCAGAAGAGCAGTGTTCATCATGAAGATCATTAGGCTGCCTGTTCTCATCATAAAGTAGTGAGTTGTACTGCAACTCTTGGCTACAAATATATATTAAATTACATCTAAACCAGCTTATGACATGAAATAATGGCATAATTTAAAAAAAAAATTAAAATTAACCAAACTTAGGCATGGCCTGTGTTCTCACCTACTCAGCAGTAATTACTCAGAGTATTGGCACAACACTGGCCCTCAGATTCACAAACATGTCACTTAATTCAGAACTTACATGCAAAAAAAGGGATTTATTTAAAAGCTCTTGAGACACTGTACATACTTGCAGTCTTGTTACCACATGTTTGTATGGACATTGCCATCTTTCCTAGACTGAATGACTCACATTTATCTTGTTTCTAAGCCTTTTTCAGATGAATTAAGTAGGCTTTCTTGGGACTGTGGCTCCTGTAGACTGTGTGCCATCAAGGTGTGTGAGTTTTCTCACATGTTGTCCCAGCTCAGCCACTAACAGTCAAAAAGCCTCCAGTGAGGTGCTGCAGTTGTGAGGGGCTGCAGGGTGTTTTGTGCTCCGTTTTTTGTGTAGTTGCTTGGTTGGCAGAGCACTCACCTGCTCATGGAGTGGTTGGGATCTGGTCCCTCTGCCTGGAGATCTTCAAATGCTCAGCCACATGCTCTCAAGACTAGGATGGAGCTGCCTTCCACACTCTGGTGTATAAAAACCAATGGACATTTTTTACAGTTAGAGCAAAAGCAAGTAGCAGCAGGCCCTGTCAGCTGGGGTGGTGGGTATTCCTCTGAGAAGGTACGATTCAGTGTTTAGGTCCCTGCTACGTGGACTGTTTGTACATTTTGCATTCTGGGTCACCAAGTGAAATGTTTATGGAGTGGTGACATCAGGGACTTTCACTTCCCAGGTGCCAGGGGAGTACTCTACAAATCTGTCATTGTGCCACTTCCTCTTGTTACCATTGTCTATTCTTTTTAAAGTCCTCTGTCTCAAAAAAGAGTACCTTATTGGGCTAAATGCAGATAGAGGCATTGATCTTCCAGTCCTAGTTAGCAAAACTACTGCATCAGAGTTGCACATGGCTTCTTTAGTCATGGAGAGAGGCAGGCACCCATCTGCAAACTTTGCATTAGTGAGTGCAAGAACCATTCTGCCCTGTGCTGTGCTCTGGTTGCAGTCCCATGGTTAATTGGCAAGCCTCTGCCTTGGGCTGGAAGTGTTCTAAATTCCACTGGACCAAGCAGTACCTAAACATTGTGGTAACTCCATGTTTGAATGGTTTTGGGGTTTTTTTTTGAAAAAGAACTGCTTCTGGGGCATGATTCATTTAGACATTTACAGGTCATAAAGTTCACTCTCCGTTTCCTTTCCTTTAATAGATGTTTACAGACCTTGCACTAGTCATTGTTTCCTCTGTCATCCCAATCTATTAAGTTATCAAATTGTTGTTTGAACTCCACTGCTATCCCTGTCAGTACCAGTGGTTATTGGAATCGCTTTTTAAGTAATTTTATATGAAGTTGCATAAATTAAAAGCTTTGAAGTTCAGGAATGAAGTGCATATCTCTCAGTGTCTCATTCAAGATTCTCTGTTGTCTCCAAAATTCTGTTTTGTAGATAGTGCCATCTTAGTGACACAACTATTTCTTTGTCGACACCTTGAGAGGAATGACAAAAAATTAGCGTGGAGATACTCGTCCCTGTTTGTGCTTTTAATCCATTTTCTCCAGCTGTCGCTGTCTCTTAAGTGCCACAAAGGACAGCTGGGATTATTTTTGTTTTTTTAAACTGCTAGTTGCTTTTCTTATTCCTGCTAGGAACTCCTGGGTAAACTAAATTGAGTAGTTGCTTGTAGAGGTTATGAGTGGTGTTTCAAAATGGTTTTATCTGGGGTCTGGTCTGTTCTTCAAAACTTTTTCCAGGTGACCTTGGTTGTGGCACACATAGTGTTAGGAAATGTATTGATGAGGCTCTGGTTTCAGTGATTAGAGTCTTCCGAAGCACAGTCTTTTGGGGGAAGTCCTGTGTACGATGACAGTACATGTTATAATTTGAAGATGGCCATGATGTTCATTGTGTGAGATCCTAGAATGACTGAAAGTTGTTTCAGCACAGAAACCATGTCTGCTGCCTTGGACAGAATTATGCATCTGCACCACGGAGTCAGTGTCACTTCGAGCATCTTGAACAGCAAGAACACTGTAAATCTCACGAATGCCAAGAAGTCACTCCTGTGTTTGTTCAGATGTGTAACAGTTTTCTGATGTGCCAGTCTTTTTGATTCAAGGCAGACCCAAAACCATGAGCGACCTGACCCAGTTCATGGATGCCACCTTGCTTTCAGGATGAAATCTTCCACATCATATAACAGAATATATCTGTCTCCTTCTCCATGCCAGACTGTATTGCTGGGACTTGCAAACTTGTTTCACACAGTTTTTGTGTGCTCTATGCAATTGCATTCTCAGCTTATGACTAAGAGTTTCTTCTCTGTTTCTTTTCAGACAAGTGAATAATTCTCACCAGTGTCTTTGGTAAAATATCCTTTAAGTTACTATGTTTATTCAGATTGATTGTGCCTGCCATGTCTCTGTCAGGATGGGGATTTGCACAGGCAATCTGGTAGCTCAGGGTCATTGTTCTCTGGACAAGCAAAAACTTACGAAGGGTGTTCTGGAGCTCAGAATGTCTTTATGTGGTTGTTCACACTGTGGTGCAGGCTTTACATGAACAAGCTGAGTGGCTAGGCTGCTTTACCCTGCAGAAATGCAGAATACTGGTGGACTGGCTTCAAATTAATCTGGCAGACAAGCCAAATAATCTTGCAGGTGGTAGATTCAATTACTCCTCTGATCCACATGTATAAACCTCAATTCAGTCTTTTGGTAACTAGAGCTGCAAACGGGGTTGGCTTGAGATGGACCTGTTTACATCAGATGGCATGAAGAATTGGAGGATTTTATTTTTCCTTTGCAGTTCAGTGCCTTGGATCAGATACAGTCCTGATCATACAGAAAGGCTTAGACCTTCCTTCTGATCATGGTCAAGCAAGGTAATACTTCCCAGGCCTTGATGGTTCTGGTGTCAAGAGCTTATCTCTCAGCTGTCTCTCACTGAACAGTCTGAGAAATGTATTCCCCTACTAGATCTGTTACTGAGAAACCTGGAGCATTAAGAAGTTTCAAAATGCTTCACTGCAAGCCCTGAAATACTGGACAGGAACATCATTACTCATTTCTGTGGGAATGCCCCTTGCCACTTTTTCAGTTTAGGAGATGTAGATAGGTACTCAGACAAGAAACTCGGCTTAAAATGGAACAAAAACCTCTGTCAAGAAAAACCACGTTTGAATTATTTTTTTTTTAAGGAAATTTGCTTTTGTTTGAAGACGATCCTTATGCCCAAACTACTTGTAATGAGATGCTGGGAGTCAACCCTGTGCAGTATCCATTGCAGGTGTTTGATCTGCAGTTAGAAGTAAAACTGTCCTCTGCAGTGTTATTCGCTTTTACTGGTCTCTTGAGAACTTGTGTAAAGCAAATTCTGCTGTCATTAAAGGTGCAAGAGTTGTATGGTTGATTAGTTTTCTCAAACACGGAACAGAAAATATTAAGTCTGCTCTCTTTACTAGTCATTGTTTTCAATGTAAGGCTTTTCAGATGCTTATAAATTAAATTACAAAACCAGGATTCTGCATTTTTAATTTAATAAAATTGAACATACAGCACATATGCCTTGAACTGGAAATGCATTTTGTAATGGATAGTTTTTATTTGAACATCTGTTCAGCATAGCAATCGTTAAAGGTTTTCTTTCACTTTCCTTTCTGCTGTATAAGCAATGCTGATTTGCACTGGAACATACTTCAAATGGAAAACTGTTTGAAGAAGTATCAACTTTTATTTTTAATATAAAACTGGAAAAGTAATTTTTTTGAGCTGTGCTCTAATTAGGATATCTAATGTAAAAAGATTATTTAATGGAAGTATTATTTCAGACTAAAAGTTAGCTCATCAAGTTAAGAAAAAAAAAATCCCACATCATTTTTCAGTCTCAGAAAATGCAAATAATGAAAGCACATGGGTTTCTTAAATTCAGTTCTTATGAAATTGATTGTACTTAAGTGTGTGTTACTGATTTAATTGCACTTGTTGGAATGAATACAAACAACAAATAGAGCTAGCTAAATAATTTTTTTATATGACTTTTATATCTGTATATACCCAAGGCTTCTCTAATAAAGTAAGACCTCTGGCTTATCTTAGTGCTTTCAGAGCAAAGGTAAATCACTTTTGTTTCCCTTCCTGATTTCCATTCAACTTCTTTGTAGTGATAAGCAGGTTCTTTGGAAACAGTTAAACTTTAATACTCTCAGAAGTTCCTTCTTGAGTCACTGTCGTATTTGCTGAAACTCAGACCTTGCAGTGAATTATATCTGCTCCAGTTCAATCCCTTGTGTTTCAGTGCAGCTTCTTTAGACTGTCATGGATATTTTCCTGGTGTAGGGGTGGGATGCATGTGTGAGTGCTGTGGGCAGTCTGTGGGAAGAGCAGAGATGGGTGCAGTAGTGAAGGGAGCTATGCATAAGAAGTGCTGTTAATATCTTGTATACTTAGATTAGGATCATATCTTACGGATTTAATGTAGTTAGGACCATGTCCTGTGGATTTTATGCACTGTGTTCTGATGTACCCTGTCAGCATTAAATGGTATTAAAACATTATATTCTGTACTGACAAGTTCAGCAAGTGTCTGTGGGACTCTATAAGGGCTCAGAGGAAAGCTTACTTCCTACTTCCACGGCTGTAGAACATGTTACCTGTGTAAGTAGGTTATTACTCATAAAATAAAATGCATATGCATATATGCACTAATACAACATTATTATTTCATTAGCATTCAAAACTTGCTTTTTTAAATTTTGTATTCATTAAAAATATTAAAAAAGACACTTATTTAAGCAAGAACAAAAATTAAACTATTATTAGTATTTTCATTGTGATGATTCCAGTAAGAATTTCCATCCTACTGGTCACTGCACAGACATTATTGAACTACTTTATTAACTTTCAGCTCTAAGTTGAAACCTATTTCAGTGTTGAGCAAAACCATACTGATACACATTTTGTTTCCCTCCCTCCCCCCACCATGTTTATTAGGATGGTACGAAACAAAAGCGAGAACGGAAGAAGACTGTGTCGTTTAGCAGCATGCCCACAGAGAAGAAGATCAGCAGCGCAAGTGACTGTATCAACGCGATGGTTGAGGGCTCTGAGCTCAGAAAGATTCGATCCAACTCCAGGGTGTATCACCGATACTTCCTTTTGGATGCGGATATGCAGTCTCTACGCTGGGAACCTTCAAAAAAGGATTCTGAAAAAGCAAAGATTGATATTAAATCAATCAAAGAAGTAAGAACAGGAAAAAATACCGATATTTTTCGCAGCAATGGAATATATGACCAGATATCAGAAGACTGTGCATTTTCAATTATATATGGAGAAAACTATGAGTCACTAGATCTTGTTGCTAACTCAGCAGATGTTGCAAATATTTGGGTTACTGGCTTAAGATACCTGATTTCCTATGGAAAACATACTCTAGATATGATAGGAAGTGCTCAAGATAACATGCGGACTTCATGGCTTTCACAAATGTTCAGTGAATCAGATGCAGATAATTTGGGACATATACCCCTATATAATGCTGTACAGTTTATAAAAGACTTAAATCCTGGTTTAAAAACTAACAAAATTGAACTAAAATTCAAGGAGTTACATAGATCCAGGGAAAAAACTGGTACTGAAGTAACAAAAGAAGAGTTTATTGAAGTTTTTCATGAGCTTTGTACCAGAGCTGAAATCTATTTTCTGTTAGTTCAGTTTTCAAGCAATAAAGAATTTCTAGATACCAAGGACCTAATGATGTTTTTAGAAGCAGAACAGGGTATGGCACAGGTCACAGAAGAAATAAGCCTTGAAATTATTCAGAAATATGAGCCAGCCAAAGAAGGCCAGGAAAAGGGTTGTCTTTCTATAGATGGGTTTACAAATTACCTTACTTCCCCAGACTGCCACATATTTGATCCAGAGCACAAAAAAGTTTGTCAAGATATGAAACAACCCTTATCTCATTATTTTATAAATTCATCTCATAATACATACTTGATCGAGGATCAGTTTCGAGGGCCTTCTGACATCACAGGTTACATTCGCGCTCTAAAAATGGGTTGTCGAAGCGTTGAACTGGATGTGTGGGATGGTCCAGATAATGAGCCAGTGATTTACACAGGGCATACAATGACATCACAGATTGTCTTCCGTAGTGTGATTGACATTATTAACAAGTATGCATTTTTTGCTTCAGAATACCCTCTGATTTTGTGTTTAGAAAATCATTGTTCTATTAAGCAGCAGAAAGTGATGGTACAACACATGAAGAAAATTTTGGGGGACAAACTACATACACAGTCCCCAAACATTGAAGAGTCTTATCTTCCATCACCGGAATCACTTAAAGGGAAAATTCTAATTAAAGCAAAGAAGCTTTCTGCTAATTGTTCTGGTCTAGAGGGAGATGTTACAGATGAAGATGAAGGAGCAGAAATGTCACAGAGAGTGGCGAAAGAGGGGGTAGAACAGCAAAACTCAATGACTGGGAAACGATTTCAGCTCTGCAAAGATCTCTCTGAGTTGGTAAGCATATGTAAATCAGTTCAGTTCAAAGAGTTTCAAGTTTCGTTTCAGCTCCAGAAGTACTGGGAAGTGTGCTCTTTTAACGAAGTGCTTGCTAGCAAATATGCCAACGAAAACCCAGGAGACTTTGTAAATTATAACAAACGTTTTCTTGCGAGAGTTTTCCCCAGTCCTATGAGGATTGACTCTAGTAATATGAATCCTCAGGACTTTTGGAAATGTGGTTGTCAGATAGTAGCAATGAACTTTCAAACACCTGGCTTAATGATGGACCTTAACATTGGTTGGTTTCGACAAAATGGAAACTGTGGCTATGTCCTTCGTCCTGCTATCATGAGAGAAGAAGTATCCTTCTTTAGCGCAAATACGAAAGACACAGTGCCTGGAGTTTCACCTCAGCTGCTTCACATTAAAATCATTAGTGGGCAAAACTTCCCTAAACCCAAAGGATCAGGTGCCAAAGGTGATGTTGTGGATCCTTATGTCTATGTTGAAATACATGGAATCCCTGCTGACTGTGCAGAGCAAAGGACGAAAACTATGCATCAGAATGGTGATAATCCAATTTTTGATGAAAGCTTTGAATTTCAAATAAATTTGCCAGAACTAGCTATGGTGCGTTTTGTAGTACTGGATGATGATTACATTGGGGACGAGTTTATCGGGCAATACACTATTCCCTTTGAGTGTCTACAGACTGGCTATCGACACGTTCCTCTGCAGTCTTTAACTGGTGAAATGCTAGCACATGCTTCCTTGTTTGTGCATGTGGCCATTACTAATAGAAGGGGTGGTGGGAAACCTCATAAGCGGGGCCTCTCTGTGAGGAAGGGCAAGAAATCAAGGGAATATGCTTCTATGAGAACATTATGGATTAAAACAATAGATGAAGTGTTCAAGAATGCCCTCCAACCTATTCGGGATGCTACGGATTTGAGAGAAAATATGCAGGTACAGTTTTATAATGAATTTATTGGTTCTTATGTGTATCTTTGTATTATGATGCATGTAGAATATATGCTTATAAGAGTCTTGTAAGTTACGCTATTTGAGTCTAATTCTGAACAGCTTTAAAAATTAATTAAGTCAGAGGAGCCTTTTAGGTAAACTGCTGATGTAACCATGAATGCACATGTGTATTTTGTTGAATGAACTGGAAATATGACTCCAGTGTTAGAAGTCAACTCAATGATGTTCACTTGTCCTGTGTCAATATTTTTGTTTTTAAAAATTATCTTAAGTAGAAATACAGGAGGAAAATACAGCAGATAGAAAAAGGAGACTTTACTGCTCATTAGAGACCTTCTCGTATGTCCAGGTATATTTAGCATAGTTTCACTGATATTTTTTTTCTTTATCCCCAAGTAGAAGGTAGTGCTTTCAGAAAGACCAAATTGCTTTCCATGATTCTTCCTATTTACAACATTTTAGAAATACATGGAATTAGCACTAAGGTTTTAGAAGGCATCTTCTAGAAGAAATTGCCGTACATTAAAGGTCATGTATAGTAAACACATTAAATTTCAGGAAAAAGTACAGGCTGAGTTGCTTGGTTTTGTGGAAGCCAAGAGATCTCACTTCAAAAAATCCATTATTTGGAGATTTCAGTAAAGATGCTAGGTAAATAAACCCTTTAGAACAAGATTAAAGTTGAGTTGTAAAGTTGTGTTCCATTTAATAAAGCTTTTTTATGAACTTGTGGTGGAATACTAGCAATGATCAATAAAATTTAGCATAGCAATTTCAAATGAAGTGACCTGTTAAATCCTCTTGCTCTTAGTGTTAAGGGGAAACTGATGAAAGGAAGTGTCTGAGTTTTAATTCTGGATTTTAAAGGCGTATCAGTGTAGATAATTTTTCTTCACGAATAATCTTATATTAAAGAGATTTTAATACTAATACAATTTTAAAACTAATTTTTCTTCATATGAAAGAAGTAATTAGTATATCATTATGAAGCTCTCCTATTCCACTCGGTATATAAAATTGCTATACTAAAAGGTAATTAAAAAATAAAGGGATGATATTTTTACTCATAAGTGTTCCATGTTACAGGCTGCATTTAAAGTGAACTTTACCTATCGAAGGCTAGAATTCTGTCATATAAAGGGTACTGTATTTTAAAATGGTTTTCAAGGAAGAGTTGAGTTGAGGAAGCAGTGAAAACATGCAGTTCTGTGTAGCTGCTTTAAACTCTTTAATGTGCATACTGCAGTGTGCACAGTATAATGATATAATTGAAAACAAGACTCTACAGTGTGGTTTCTTTGAACATGAGATATTAAAAGGTATTCAGTGTATTTTAGTCTGTCAGTTTGAAAGATGTGCTATCAACTAAATTTATCATTATCATCTCTCAAAATGCTCTCAGGAAGATATTCCAGACACAGGGGAATATTACTTTTTTGTGACTTTAATGGGTTATGTAATGTGCACAATTTAAACTCTGCATAACTGGAGTTTTAAAGCTAATAAAAGTAAATAAACCACTCAAAATAAGTAGCAACTTATGTCAGAGAATGTGAGATGTTTAACTTCTATATTACTGAAATTTTGCTTTATAAATTATTATGATTTTTATGACACAGAAATAATACTGCCACAAGCCATATTATAAAGGGCAAAGTTGGTTGGTTTGGTTTTTTTAATATAAGATGAAAGAAGAGTAAAAAAGGAAGTGTGGAACATTCAGTTTAATAGTTTCTCTATATTGCTGTATGCAAATAGCATTTTGTTCCTTTTGTTCCTACCTTTCTGTGACAAAAGCTGATGTCATAGCTTGTTATTATATATTAATCATTGATAAAAGTATAACAAGAGTGATTAAACAGAATGTCATGTTGCATGTTTAAACTACTTAACAGTATGAGGAATAGTCTCTGGACATGGAGAAGTCCAAAGGCAAGAGTTGTAGTAGTAGTATATCACAGTCCTGTCCTCGTAACCTTTCTGTAAAACTGTTGTTCATAATGGTTTACTCATACTTATCTCAAAATACGTTTGAATGGACTTCCCAATGTCTGTCTTTTCAACTATGTAATTATTGTGTCATTAAAGTGTAGTCCAGTTAATAAAAGTAGTTTCTGTTTCCTGGACATTTACTAGATGCTACTAAACATTTACTTAAGGTACACTGTAAGTGACTGTGGTAGATGCAATTTAGTGTTCATGCAATTTTGCACATACGCATATTTTGAAGTCTCCTTTGGTATTTTGTCTCATAAAGGGACAGCAAAGTATTTCACATTTGATTCCAGTTTGCATTAAGGTTGGCATTATGTCTTTCTAGAAGACATGTCCACAAATGAGTATTACCATGCCAGCAAGATGGAAAGGTTTTGATTGAAATGAAAATCTGTGTCAGATACCTGCTTGGGTCCAACATGAAAGCAAGGAACACTGAGCACATTTGAGACTTAAATATACCATATTTTTGGTTTTGTTTCTGTTTCCTACAGGAACACAAATTCCAGACCTGCCATAGATCACCAGCTCCCAATTGGTACAAAAATCCTAAATTCAATACAGTGCTGACAATATTCCCATCATGGAATTTCAGTGGCTACTTGGAGTCACATTGTATTTCTAATACTGTACATTTTTTTCAAGTTTAAATGTGGCTTTATATTCTACCATACTGCATATAAAATATAACTAATAAATCTTCAGGAAAGGTACAAAATTGGTATTTATATGAACGTACCTTAAAAATTCACTGAAGTGTGATTCTATGATAGGAGTACATCGATAGTGGAGTGCTGGGTTTGTGAATCACACCAAATGGGAGCCAGGAGATCCACAGCACGTCTGGACTGTAGTTCAGGTATGTTTAAAGTTACAAATGTGCTGAATTCCTTCCACTTCACTTTGCTTAATTGGGGCATTCAGAATCTAATATTTTTTTTTCTCTTGGTGGCATTTTAAAAATGTTTTTGAAGTGTCTTAGAATTTTTCAAAATATATAACCAGTATGTTTTAGAAACTGTTAATTTGCATGGTTAAGGGATACTTGTTCTAAAGATGTGTTTTTTAATGTGGCACATATTGAATTGATTGAATTTTTAACATTTTAAAAAATGGTATGTGTAATATTGGTTGCTTTGGAAAACCAACAGTTCTTCAGGGAAAAGCTGTGGTAATTCCACATTGTAGCTCAACTGCAATAGTAAAGTATTTTATCCTGAAAGAATGAGACTTTAAATTTTATATTTAACTGTAAAGGAAACTCTTTCTTTCCTTTTTGCAGAATGCAGTAGTTTCATTCAAAGAATTATGTGGCCTCTCCCCTGTAGCAAACCTTATGCAGTGCATTTTGGCAGTGTCTATGCACTTGGTTGGGCCTGACAACACACCCTTGGTAGTACTGAATCTCAGTGATCAGTATCCGACTATGGAGCTCCAAGGGATTGTTCCAGAGGTCTTGAAAAAGATTGTAACAGCATATGAAATGGTGAGTTGTTCTTTGCGGTTGTCTTATATGGTCTTTGAAAGACTTTAAAATATGTCTAATATACAGTACCATGCCTGTTTTGGAAGGTCCTTTGAACCTGGGACTTCCTGTTTCATACTTCATTACATGTGCTTGAAAGTTATTCCCATGAATGTGCAGCAATTGATAGTGTTTTCATACAGAGTGAAGATAGAGATTAGTGTACTGCATGCAAACATGTAAGAGTACACTTCAGAAAGCCAAATGGTTATGATCAAGGGGATTTAACATTAAGAGGAAGTATTAATTTACCTGTGTTGCAGTAACTAGAAACCTATTGTGTATCTATAAACTCCTTACATTAATTTGCTACTTTACATTTTCCACTTTGTGGACCTTGATTTATTTTGGTTTTGACTAAACATAGAATACAAAACATCAGGCACTGCATTTAGGCATTGTAGTTTTGTAAGCACCTCAAGTGTAAAATGCTACACGTGCTTTTTTATTTTCCTTTTCTGTATCTTTCTTACAGATCTCATTTGATTAAGCATTTTTCCATATGTAAGCACCTGTAATGTTAACTTCAGCCCTTATACTTCAGTAAATACATAAATTGTGTCTTTAGAGACTAGAAAAACATGTTGCAAGAAGAGAGGAAGGAAGAACTAATACACTGATAAATATTGATTTACATCTGCCTTGCATTACTTTGAAATGTGGAAAAAAGATCCCGATGAGTGTGACTTGAAATGTCCTCCTTACTTCCACTAAAGTAATCTGGCACAGAGTAATTTATTCACTTATTTAATGTTTTTGTTCATTTGATATATCATCTGGTAATAAGTAGATGTCTCTAGGATAATTTTGCATTAACTTCGGGCACTAAAATGAGAAACCCCACCTGGCAGGCTCAAGTCACTTGCCTCTTAGGGAAAGAAAATGGAGGAAAAGAAACCAGTAGCCAAGTTTCATATGTATCTTGTAAACTGTTTTCTAAAGAAAAAGTAGCTTTAGAATTATGCTGTACCAAAGTTCAGAAAGCACTCATTGATAATTAGCAATTTATACAGAGTTTATATTGTTCAGTGATGCTGTAATGATGTAACAGAATTTGATTGGAACAGTAGCAGAGTTACAAGGAGATACTGGTATATGCTCTTGGTGGTGGCTTAAAAGATGTCACTGTAATTACAATGCAAACAAGCTTGATTCTTGGGATTGCACCTGCAACACATACATGAAAAAATTCTGTTTTCTTGACAGAGATGTCCCTACCTGTGGTTAGTTCTGATGTGGTGATGCTGCTTGTTAGTTATTAAGCTATTCCAGGTACTTAAAATCTTATTCTAAGTCTGGAATAAATTTTTTATTTGAATGTCACTTAGAGGTGACTTCTGACTCTAGATATCTTTACAATCTAAGTTTGGTTTGCTCTTTGTCTCTCACATGTTTTCCCTTCACTCCCCCATCTTAGAGTCTATATATGATTTGAATATTTGTGTACTTGAGAAATCTGTACTTTACTTTCATATGTAAGAGTATTAGAATATTTATTTAGTGGCAAAAATCTTTCCATCTTCTCTTCCCTAAAAGATAGACTCAATTTCAAACAAAGAGTATGATAGTGCTTCTAGCTCTAAATGAGATTTAAGATTATTTTGATAAAACTTATTAACTAAAATAATGAGATGCATTTTAATTTGTGAAATTTAGGTCTTGCCAATACTCTGTTCAATGTGACAGAAGATTTTAAGCAATTAAAATCTGTAAGGTGTACTGGGAAGTGAAGTCAGCCATGGGAGCCATATTCCCATGCCCTTATTTCTGAAAGCACATTGTGAAACAGTGGGAGGCATGTGTGTCATCCTTTCCTCAAAGAGGGGAGAAGAGTTGTGAAGCTATTTCGTTCATATGTTGATATTTGTTGTAGTGGCACATGTTTAGAGTCTGATAGTATCATACATTGCAGAGGCATTGTATGGTTTGGAGTAAATTAATATAATGATCCCTCAAAAATGACATATTTTACATCAATTGTTGGTTTTAGCTTGGGTTTACTTTTGCCATGATCAATTAGTATGTGGGGGTAAAATCCTTCATAATAATGAGAATCTTTATCCAGAATTGAGAAAGGAGAGATGTACTGTTGAAGGAAGAATTGCCTACTTGTCTTATTTTCTGCTGGCTTGCGCTACAATATAGGTCAAAATTATGTAACTGTGTACTTCCAGTGTGTCAAGTACTGTATGAAATCATGTTGATAACAAAGATAGCATTAAATGCTTATTAAACAAACCTTGGTTAGTACAATAAATGCATAGGCTGTCATTAGTTTGTGTGCCCTCTCAATGTGGCACATGTAATGGTATTCTCAAAGTATGACTGTTCAGGTTTGTGATCTTTTCCGGTAATTGAAGGGATTCTCTTATTTGTCAGAAATACTCTCCTTTTTATAAACTGATAATAAACATAGAAAACAATATTCAGCCAAGATTTTAATTGTTCAGAATTTATGTTGGGAGTGCTTAAAGGACTCATTGTTGCTCTGTAAAGAAAGAAAGGACCTTTGCAGTGGGACAGTCAGTCCACATTGAAATAGTTACAAATGAGTGCAATACTGGAGAGGCACATAGAAAGGAGAGAGTTTCTTCACTGCAGCACAGGTAGGTGTAGTTTTAAAGAAACAAGGAGGCAAATGGTAATAAGTTAGTATATCATTGGATACTTGGTGTTTTCTTTAAACAAATAGCACATAATGCTTTCTTAAATTGTCTGCATGCACTGCTGCATTAATGGAGGAGCTGTAAGTGATCAAGGCTAGTACTGTTCATGGGTTAAAACCTTTCACTTTCATCCATGTTATAGGAACTGGGGTGTCTTTTGAGAATAATGAAAACTAAATATAACAAGGTATTTTTTGTGGAAGGCAAAAGTTTGAGCTGTGTATTTTTCTTTAGCTTCACCGTGCTCCTGAGTACTTTTCACCCTACCATCTTTTCACTGTTTAACAATGTTTTATTTTTCCCTCTTGTTCATGAACTTCAGCTTCCTTTATGTGATACTTCAGCATGCACTCTGTTGGTGTCATCACACCCATCACTGATCAGTGCTGCAGACTGAAGCTTGGAGTTAAGGCAAGTGCCTCTTCCACACCATTGCATGTTTTTTTTTTTTTTAATGTCTTATAACCTTTAAGATAAACAGTAAGTAAACCTGAAAAAGTTATGCTATGGCAAGAGAAAAAAATAAATCTTGCCCTACGTCTGCAGCATTATTCAGTGATGAGTATAATAGCGTTGCAAGGACATACCAGGGGATCATACAAATGAAGCCAGATATTATTGGGAATTTGACTGTCTCTGTCTGCCCTTAGTGGAGGATGAATTGCCCCATCTGATGAAGATAAGGTCTTCTGAACTTTGCAAGCATGCATTTACTTCTAAGAGAAAAACTAACACAGAACAGGCAGATAACTGTACCTATGTGCAAAAGATAATGCTGCTACAATAATTAGGATTAAATGTTATTAAATTCTAATTAGCTAATACTGCTAGTTCCACTTCCCCCCACCCTGCCCCCAGTTTCTCATGGTGGTGGAGTGGTTTTTTGTCTGCAGGTTGCAGTATAGGAGGTCTGTATTGATTTAAATGAAATCAAATAAGATGAATAGATTTTGTATACATACCCTTAGGAATGGACTTGAGAGCAGGTCTGTGTTTATTGGTGGTGGTGGTTGTGAGATATTGAAAATGGGCCATATTAAAATAGAGTGAAGTTGTTAAGTTGGAAAATACCATATGTTTGCTGATTAGTAGCTCTGTAGTAAGCTTAAATCCTTATTGTTGGCTCCTTTTAGCTACTGATTCAATACAACAGACTGCATATGCAATCATGTAGAAGTTAACTTCATGTTACAGAGTTGAAAATTTTGGCAGTGACATAAACTAAATACAATAGTCTATATTTGGAACTTGAATGTGTCTGTCCCATAGGGAAGTAGATATTTTGACACTACACCTTGTAGTTACAGACTGGACTGATACTAGTAGGACCTACTAAAAGACTGTCTAAAAGGGACTGAGTGTCAAGGTTTTGGTAAAATGTTAGTTGTTTTCTTCTACTTCATCTACTTCACAAAAATTCAGCTACTGCTGAAAATTTTAAATATTCTTAACTTTTAAAACTCATCTTGATATTAATATAGATGAATTGAGCGGAGCACTTCTTTATCAGGTGTGTTGGATTGAAGCTCATCATTTTGAAGGAAGCAAAGAGTATATCCATTCTCTCTTTCACGGGGCCTAAGAAATAGTGATTAGCAGATCTGTTTTGAGTTATGCTTAGGTCATAAAATCTTTATTAGTTACCTTGTTGTTGATGTTGGTCCTTGGTTATGGTTATTTTGCAAATAAGGAAAGAAAGATTACAGTCATCATGCTGTGGTTACAGATTTTTATCTTGAGAGAACAAGTAGATCAAGACTTCTCCACTTCATCTCAGCCTACTAATGTGCCAGAGTTACTCGGTTGAAAATCCTTTGTTCCAGAAACTGCCCTTTAAGGTTGCAAACCTGAGGCAACCAAAAAACTACTGGATCCAGTGCTGGTAATTACCAGTCTATCTCTTAAAACTGAGTGAGTGAATAGATTGCTTCAACTGCTGTATAACTTTCTGATTGTATCAGAGTGGGCTAAGTTCAATGTGGTCACCAATCTCCTGTTATAGAACTCAAATCTTTGGATTTTACATGATTTTAAGTTGCATTATAGCATCTGACCACTGTCTGCTTTGTGCAGTTGAAGAAAATCCAGATTTTTCCATTTGGTACCTTTTCTGAGGAATACATGACTGGCATAGGCCATAATAGCTGTGTTCTGTTTTCTGGTTGTTTCAGAATGTTCATGAGCCTGTGGCTTCTGGAGTTGAGCTCCATAGGCATTCCTTGTTACAATTTAACTGCTAGCATTAACTGGCTTATAAAAAAAGTAACTTTGGCACAGAAGATTGAAAGACTATTCCTTGCTTTTATACTTAACAGTTCAACTGCATAAAAGTAACATTGCTAAAACAAAATGGTAAGAGAAGTAGTCAAAAGAACAGACATCACAGACACTCTAAAGATACCACATGGGGAGCTTGAAGTAAACATGTACCACTTACCAAAAAAGACTTGAGGAGGACAAAAAGGAGGAGGTCCTTGTGAAAAGAAGGTGGCATCTGCCAAAAAGCTGAAGTCACGTGCAAATGGGGAAGACAGGGTAGATATTTAACGCTGCCATGTTTAAATAACGAAACTGACGGTGAAGAATTTCAGTAATAACCTGCAGAGACTTAAAAATAACAGTAACTTTTCTGAAAATACCCGAAAAAGGAAGCCTGTCAAAGAATGTGTAAGATCACTAGTTGATCAGCATATAAAAGAAAGCCTCAGCTAAAGAAATAAAGCCACAAAACTAAATTAATTTTTGCATCCATTTGTCTGTGAAGATTAAGGTTTCTTATGAAAGGCTTCTTTATGAAGGACTCATTGGAGAATTCATCTCTAACTGAAATGCTGATAGAAGATGTGACACAGGAAAGGCAAGATGACTGAGAAAATAATACCACAGAGAGGTGATATTAATTTCAGAGTTCTGAAAGATCTCAAGAGTTGATGTATCAAAACTGCTGATCATTGTGTATATCCTTTCACAACTATCAAAGTTGTTAGTGTGGTGCCAGTGTTTTAGGAGATTTTCAGGAAAGATGATGAAATTACAGATCAGACAGGCTGACATCTGTACTGTGAAAATGGGTAGAAACTGTTTTGAAGAAGAAAATTAGAGGAAACATGGAGAAACATCATGTTGGGGAAGAGCCAATACAGCTTTTTTAAAACAAAGGGCTCATTAATCCCTCAGAGTTCTTTGAAGTCAAGAAGCATGTAGACACAGAAGATCAGTCAGGTTTTCTAAAGCATTTAACAAAGTCCCTTTTCAAATCTGGTATTGAAATGAAGATACTGTTAGATTTTTAGACTTTTTAAATTGTTAGATGATCTTTGGTAGCTGAAGTGAATGTTGAACTTAACCTGATGTTCCAGCAGGAAAAGAACTATTAAAGACAGTTGCTTGTGTTGATTTTTACATTAGGGTACATTTTCCAGTAAGTGGATTAGAGATAGTAGATATAGCTCCAACAACTTTGATCTAGCTGAAGTAGCTAAGTACTCTTGCATGAATTAATGATGCCTCCAGATTTGCAAAGATCATCAAGGTGTGAGGTATGTGGCTGCTTAGACTTTCAACAACTTTCTCAGTCTTAGTGGTAGATTGTTATAATGTGTGTTAAAACAGTAAGTTTCAGAGTTGGCAATGTAAATGCAGTATTTAAATGCGATTACACACACTGTCTCACTATTTCAATTAGTGCCTCTGGCTTTCTACAGTATGCCTGCTTTCATTATCAAGTCTCTGCAGAGTAGAACTATCTTTATTTAGGTAATAAATGGATACACTTCAGTGGTGAAGAGATCTAAGGGAAAACATACATCCTTCACTGCAATTTAATATTGCAAATAGGCCAGGTAGTGGTTTTTGCCATATTTAATAAATGACAATAATTGTAGATCCTGTTTGTTGAGGTGAATTGAAATAGTTACTGATTGTGTAGTTGTTTGTCACAAAAACTGATGGAAAACAAAGTATTGATGGAAAATATAGTGAATAGCTTGGGCAGTTTCTTCAGAAGGAGTTATGCTGCTTGTTATCAGTTTTTATTTTCCTGTTTTATAACAGAACAGTCATGAAGGTTGTAATTATGCTTCCAAAAACAGAACTGCAGATGATAACCTCAGTTTATGCTGGGCTTTTCAATCCACAAGGGCAGAAGCAAACATCTAATTTTGGATACTCAGACTCCAGTGCCAAATGTTGTAAAGTATGAGCTGTTTTGCACTGATGGAAAAGCTCTGATAATGACAACTTGATGCTTCTGTGAAGTCAAGATTTCTGCATTTTTTGTTCAGAGCATGAATGGTGCAGCTTTTTGTATCCTCTCGCTAATCCCATTATGTCTAATGGCTGACTCACAGTATTCACAGGAGCATAAAATAATACAGCTGCTTAGGAAGAGGAGCTCATGTAGCTTACTGCCCTGTTTCTAATGTAGTCCAATGGAATGTTTATGGAAGAGCATAAAAATAGGTCAGATGCATAGCAACTTCTCTCAAGTGTATTCCATATTTCCAATAGTAGTTCTCTTTTTCTTTCTCAATAAATTCTGAGTCTTCTGTTTGTCTTTTTGACTTACATCTGTGTGAAAAAAATTGTGGTTATTAGAGTTGATACTGACAGTTTTAGTTTCAGAAATAACACTACCTATTAATTTTTCACATAGGTGTATATATCTTATACAGATACAAGATATTTTCCTTTCCTATATATATATATATATATATATATATGCTTCTTTATTGTCAAATTTTATATAGTTTTTCATTCTATCAGCTTTAGTTAAAAAATTTATGAAAGTCATTTGGCTACAACAACCAGAGTATCAGGACAGCAAAGAGAAATGACTCTTGGATTCAAGACTTTATTGTCATTGGGTGCATAGTTTAGAAGAGAGCTGCTCATTGTTGTATTTACTCTGCCTTCAACCTAGTCTTCCTTATATACTTAAGAGGAATTAAGAAAGAATAGAAGACTTTTTAATGGATAACTTGTGGATTGTTTGTTCCCTTGGTAAATTTTCTTGAACTGTGGGAAATCCAATCCATTTGGGAATACTGCAGAATTAAGAACAGGTTATGTGGTATTTTTTCTCAGGCCTGCAAGAATTAATTTTGGTAAGTGGATTTCATCTCTTACTCTCTTGCACTGCATTATGGTATAATCTCAACTTGCTTCTTTCTGGAGGCAAAAAAACCATTTTCCACATATGTGTTTCCTAGAACATAAAACATTTTGAAAAGAGGTGAGAGAGGAAAGGAAGGCTAAGAAAGCTAAACCATGAGTCTGTTCCTGTTTTTCCTCCTTATGGAGATATGCTGCTGCTATCAGTTAGGTACAGCATTACATTTATATCAGTATGTCAGTGACTTCAGGAAGCATCATGAAAATTTCTGCTGTGTTTTTCTTGGAAGACGACAATGGTTTAAAGTCTAAAGAGAAACTTAATTATGTCATAATATATGTTATGATTAAGGGAGGTCCTTACACCCTATTCAGCATTGGTGAGGTCACACGTCCAGTGCTGTGTCCAGTGCTGAGTTCCCCATACAAGGGAAATATGGACATGCTGAAGAGAGTCAAACCAAGGGCCACTAAGGTGATGGAGCATCTCTCCTATGAGGAAAGGCTGGGAGAGCTGGGACTTTTCAGTCTGGAGAAGAGAAGGCTAAGGTAGATCTTGTCAATGTGTATAAAGGCCTGAAGAGGTCCTGGGCAGCCAGCCACGCTAGATGGCCCTGCATGACCAGGAGGATTTGGACCAGATGACCTCCTGAGGTCCCTTTTAGCCTCAATGACTCTGTTTCTTTGCTAAACTTATTTCCCTGCTTAGTTGAAGAAATAATTTCTAATTTAGACAGTAGGTTTGCTAAAAACATTACTGCTTTGAAGGAAATTTAGTTTGATGTGTAGAGTCCTCTGTGCGTACAGAAGAAGCAGTTATTTCTTACCTTGGTGGTTTGGACTGTGCTTGGATAGTAGAAAGATCAGTTGTTTTTGTTTATAAAGCAGCTTTGAACTTTCTGTGCAAAACCATACCTGATTTTTATCTATAATGGAGTTATTATTGATTGTTGTCTTGTGCCAGAAAGCTCAGTTATTTTGACTAGTGATATCAGCTTTACTGAAATTCTTATTTACATAGAATCATTGAGGTTGAAAAGTGCCTCTGGAGATCATCTAGTCCAACCCCCTTGCTCAAAGCAGGATCAGATAGAACAGATTGCCCAGGACTGTGTCGAGTTGGCTGTTGGATATCACTGAGGATGGAGATTCCACAGTCTCTCTGGGAAACTTCTTCCAGTGTTTGACCACCCAATATTCTTCCTGAGCCTTTTCTGCTCCAGGCTGAATAGTCCCAGCCCTCTAAGCCTCTCCTCATAAAAGAGATGCTCCAGTTCCTTCACTCTCTTTGTGGTTTTGCACTGGACAGTAAATCCATATATTTCTTGTACTGGAAAGCCCCAAACTGGAATAAATGCTCTAGATGTGACCTCACAAGAGAGAGACTCGGAAAACTCAGCATGGGCTTACAAAAGGGAAATCAGGCTTAGCTAACTTGTAGCCTTCTACAAAGACTGGTTTGGTGGAGGAGAGGAAAGCAGTGAATGTTTTCTGCTCATTAGAAGTCCACTTCTGTTGTTTGCGGTGGTCCTGGTTAAAAGTTGGATGTTTCAGAATGCTTTCCATGTGATGTCCACACTGTTAGAACAATTCATTGAGTTGTGAGGTTTAATATGAGTTTACAGTCTGATTTTACGGTACTTTCCTTTCTTATTGGCTGTAACACCATTCTTCTCCAGCAGAAAATAAAAGGCAGTGCATGTAGTTTAAAACAACTCTTTATGCAGGGCAAGCTGACCATGGCAGTTGTCACTGAAAGGACAAGAATAGTTCTTTTGCCTGTTCCAATGCCACAACAAAGTTGCCTTCTGGTGCACTGACACTGAATACTGGACTATTTGGATACAATTTATACATATATTCAATTGTATGTTGAATTGAACTGACCATATTTTGTTTGACTTCTCAGTGCGTGTAAAGGTTCTTCAGGTCAAAGTGTTTATATGCTGTCCCTACCAGAGTTCCTTTCCTTGCAGTTATTGCTTGGGGCAATGGTAGATAACTCTGTGTCACACATATCTTTTGAAGTGGTGCAGATACTATTAGCAGCTTATGTATTAGCAGTTTGGAATGCCCCTTGTTTGATTTACCTTTTTTTTTTTTTTCTTTTTAAAGTGCTATTTGCTGTTGGTGCTATTTGTATCATCCTGGACTTAAAACGTCTGGAAAATGCAAATTAAATTTTTATTACTACTGTTAAGAGCTCCATTTTGGCCTCTGATTACTAAACTGTTTTCAGAAATGGTGTAGTTTGTGCTTTCAGAAAGGTATCTAATATGCTGAGATTTGTATTAAAGTAGAATGTGAGCACCATTTTAATGAAGATTTGGTTTGTTCCAACTGTAAGTATGGTTTCAGTTTTGCTGTTGGAATGTAGGTCTAACAGTGTTGGCAACACATATTCACAGATTTCAAGATGTAAATGTGTGGTGTGCTTTACTCGCTAAAAATAATGTTCTTCCATCATGTTGCAATTCTGTCAGTTGAAGGTATTTTCTCTCACTGAGTTTCATCAGCCAGACACAGTTTATCATTGGCTGGTTTTTCCATTTCAGAATGCAGCTGATGTTTCTGTTGGTGTGCTACCAACCAGTTCCACATATAGAGGAACGAATAATCCTGGGGTTTTTGACAGATTTCTTTCTCAACCTCTGTAATCTTTGCTAAATACAGTGTTAAAAATATTCAGTGTTAAGTTCAATCTACATATTTTCCCTAAGGTGAAGGCACAAACAGGATGGTTTATCTATCTACCAGAAGGCCTGTCTTTTTGAGCCTAGAAGAAATTGATCTTCACTTGTTCAAAGTCAGCTGAAATTGAATGAATGGTCTCAAATACAAGCATCTGTACATACATGTGAGCATTTACGTGCATGTATAGATCTACACAGTGTTAGTTCATAGCATTTATCTCTTCCATAAAACAGTAAAACAGACTTAACAAACTTTGAAACAAAAAAATTGTTCTAAAGGGTAGTGTAGACATGTATCTATTTTTAATTTTCTGTGACCGTCTTAATGACGGAGTTCTAGTGAGTTCTCCAATGAGGAGGAGCATAGATACATTTTTTCCAGTATATGACTTTTTCATTTGGTTTGTGAAGACAGTGTCACATAAGTGGTGAATGATACTGTTCACACTACAGTTTGAAGTAATAGTTGTGATTTCTAGCCATCAGCAGCAGCTTTTTAAGGCAGGAACAATATGTAATAATACAGATCGTCAATCCTCACTGAGAGCTCTGGACTAATCATTTAGTGTTTATTTCTAAAACCCTTTAATAATAATAATTCGTAGGTTTTTTTACATCTTTGTTGACATTTGTCCTTTTGTTAGAACTTCTGGCAGTTTTTCTGATAACTAGGTGAAATGTTTGCATGATTTAACAAATAGATTTTGAAGAATAGATCAAACTGTCAGCCTGGCCTCTGAAAAAAATGTGATGACTTCAAGGCTCATAAAGCATACCATTCTACATTTTGCATTTTCCACTGACCAACAGAAAAAAAAAGAAGATAGCCTGGTATGTAATGAGTACCAGACAAGGTCTCTGGTCATACTAAGATTGAGGTGTGGTGGTGGGGTGGGAACTGAAGGGAGAGTTGAAGCAATTCCAGCAAGTATTATGAGTTCTGTATTTCAAATCTATTTTTGGATATTTTGAATCTTTACTTTCAGAAAAAAGCAGCGTAAGTTAGAAATGGGAATTAGTATTGCAAAAGACTTGCTAGAAAGTATAGCTTACTAAACTTCATAAAATATCTATTCTTTCCTTAGAATAGGCAATGCATTTTTAATGATCAGTTGGTAGCTGCCTGTTCCCTATTACATTTTTTTGTATTTCTCTTTCCAGTTCTGTCACTGGTAATATTCCTAAGGTTGGCTGTGGTTAGCAAATACCTGCTTATTGATTGGCTTGTTCAATATAGACTAGTCTAGTATATAGCAGAGTCTGCCTGGTCTTTGTCCTCAATTTCCACAACTTATTTGTCTTGAGAATTCCATATCTTACTCTACTGCAGACATACTGTTTTTCACACTGAAGCTCCTGCTTACTCATCATTTTCTATTTTGGTTTTGTATCAGGCACACACATACATACCAGGATCACTTGGATTAGGCTAATTTTCTGTTTAAATACAACCATTTTTGCTCAGCTGTTCCATATGCTGTGTCTACCAAAAGTCTTTCAGTCTCTCTTAATATCTACATGAATGTTTTCATATTATAAATTTGGCCTGAACACCAGAAAGAATTCATATGTTCAACATAAGAGTAATTTAACAGAAAGGTGACTGCATGGTGAGGACCAATGTAAGTATGAAGTTATAATGAACTAATACTATTCCTTTATTAATCAAGCACAAGTAGAAGGTGACACCTTCTCATGCACACAGCATACCACTACATTATTTTTGTAGTGAAAGACATAAGAAAATTGGGGTGTTCCATAATATTGATTGAATAGTAGTGGCAGGCAACCCCTGAATTGTTACTAGCTCAGCCAATTTTGCTCTGCAGTGCTGTTAATCTTAAATACAGTTCTGCATGCATTTTAGAGACCAAAGATAAAGAAAGTAACAGTTGCTGGTCTTGGTAATATAAAAATGGATATTGGAATAATTTCTATGAAAGGCATTGACATTTTTCTTCAAAACTTGAAAAGTGGGCATTGCATTTGATCTGAGAGTATTTAGCAGCTTTCCATACCGAAACTGTGAAATCTGAAATCTGCATGTTATTATGAATTGTTCTTCAGTGTTAGCTTTGCTGTGATGAAAGAGCACTAATACAGCGATCAGTTTCATTTCTTTTCATCTGCAGCACAACTTTCTTGCTTTGTCAATACAGAAAGTAAACAAAAAACCAGTAATGTAAGCAATTTTATTCATCTTAGAATTCTCTTATTTCTGAAAATCATTGCAGTGTCTCAGAGTAAGTCTTCTAATCAGCTGAGACTTGTTCTCCACTGTTTCTAAATTGTCTGATGTACATGTAGAGTGTATTTTGTATGAAGAAAGCAGAGCAGATAGATACATCCTCTGTTTGGAAAAGGACCTAACTGAGTCGACTTAGAAATTTCATTGTTATATACATGGGGTCAGAAAAAATTAGGGCAGTTTGCAATATTTCCTACAGTTCCTACAGAACTAATACCTTGAAAAGGCAACACTATTGATCTCTGTTTTTATGAACTCCAGTCAAAAGGATCCTGAGGTGAAAGGATTCATATTGACAGAGAATCCCACTCTAGTCCTTATTATTGTGTACTAGCATCCTGGAAAAGCCAAGAGCCATACATGCTCAACATTGCATTTTTCAAGGTGATTTTCAATGCAGCAAAAAACTGCATTACGGTTTCCTTTCAGCTAATTAGCAAAATAACATCAGTTATGGAAGTATATTTGTGATTGGCATCAGCTGTGTTTTGGTTCTCTTCGTTTAAGTTCACTGCAGAAGCAAATGTGTTACATGACATACATATTGAACCAGCTAAAATCCTTGCCTTTCAAGCAAATTTTTAGTGACCTTGTCTCAATTTCTGAATACTCTTTTTCAAGACTGAATAATAGTGAAATACAGTGAAACAGGGCTGTCTCCTTGACCAATCAATAGTCAGTTTGCAGTGCTCCCTATGTGAGTGAAATATAGTATTCTCTTATTTGTCTTTGATTTGTTACACTTAAATAGTAATCAGCATAATTCTATTTATAGGCAGTTTTTGCTTGAGTGAACAATGATATTTATATTCAAAGAACGATCCAGTTAAAAATGGGTAAGCTAAAGTTTCTCACTTGCAGTTTAGCAACCTGATCAGCTATTTTTACTTCATTTATTTTAATTTACGTTTATTTTAAAAAACCCATCAACTGACATAGTATAGATCAGGCTAAATAGATACTTTGAATTTAAATGCAAACTAATCAGGATGTGAATATTAAATCAAATTATCCAGTATGATGACCACCACATACTCCAAGGCTGCTTATTTCCATGCTGTTTATATGTAGCATCAACTAAGAATTTCAGGGTTGCATAATTTTCTTTATTGGTTTAAATTGAAATAATAGAAACAGAACTAGAATTATTTTTAAATGCTTTGCCATTTGTTTAAACCAGATTTTTGTATAGCTGACAATTATAGAGGTCTGTAGAGTAGTTTGTCTATGCAGGTGTTTTTCCTCCTCACTTGCTTGCACACTTGTCATGATCAAAAATCTGAGGCTTACTTGCCTGCTTCTCAAAATTGAGTTACGCTTCACTTAGAGGAATATTCAGACAAACAGCCTCAATGTCATTCAGCTGGAGAAGGCTCCTTCTAATATATGTGAGGCAGGACTGCCACAATAGTCATACCTCTTACAGCAGTTTTTATCTGAGGAAGTGTTAGAGACCTTTGGGTTGTTTTTTTTTTTCCCCTATAACATGGAATGTTCCCGCTCATAAGAACAAATTGTGGTCTCCTAAGGACAAGTAAGTTCCACATGAACACCCACATAAGTAACATGTCAAACTTTAGTCATTGTTTCAGTGGCAAGAAAATTGTCTGCTTGAGTGGATAACAGAGGCGTCAGTGGGTAAAGTGTGCAGCAAAGTTGTTGCTTCTCAATACATGCCCTAGGACTGAAAAGCCTACCAGGTTCCCTCTAAGTCACTGTGCACTCTCTGAGTTTCCCTGAAAGGCTTTTTGTTTAGAAACACCAGGTAAAGGAATAATTTATTTTTCTAATCCTCCAGTACCAGCCACAAGTGATTTGTTTTCCTCCATAGTGTTGTCTCATACATATGTACAAGTCAAGACACAAAAAGGGAAAATGTGAAAAATCCGGAAAAGCAGTGGAATGATCCCTAGGAAAAAGGAAGCACAGGGTGGTGATTGGTCATCATCCTGAATGTTGGAGTGAGTGAGGAAGAGGAAACTTGCATCCGGGTTATCTCACCCAAGCTACCAAAAGTGAATTACCTGGTTGTATCATTTCCACTTGATTTGATAGGCAATGAATTATGGAGGAGACATTTTACTTCAGTGTTCGCAGATCCCAGCCCAAAATCATCATACTTTTATATTTTTATGCTACATTTAGGACACCTCTCTACCTTGTCATGACCACGAAAATTAGTATATTCTTTATGTTAATGATAAATATTAGAATATTGATTTGAGTTTAATTTTAAGAATCTTTTACAGATTAAAATTTTTAATTTATTTTCTCTACAGATGATTCACACCATCAGGACTCTAGTTGAAAATACAGATACCTTATATGAGAAGATAGTACAGTGTCAGAAAGCAGGTAAGTACAAGCTGCTTTAAAAAAGTATTATACAGAACTTACTGCATTTTTATTTTCCAAAACTTTTGAGTTTATTTATTCGACTGTCACAAGAAAAAAAAACAAAACACCCAAACTCAAGAATTGAACAACATCAAAAAAAAAAGAAAAAAGAAAAAGAAAAAAGATATTATTGTAGTTTGGGCACATACAGTAAGAGTGAAAAGGACATTTCAAACCATAGAAACCAAGGATCCATAGAATTACAGCTTGACTTTGGAAATCATGAGCATTTCATATGTGGGTAGTAGCTTGTCATTATGGTCATTTCCACAAATGCAAACAGGAAAGAAAGAGAGTGATCTGTCTAATGAGAATGATTTATCTAAAATACTGTGGTGGTTTTGGCTGGGATGGAGTTAATTTTCTTCCTAGTACCTGGTATGGGACTGGATTTTGGATTTGTGCTTAAAACAGGTCTAATAATATTGAGATGTTTTTGTTACTGCTGAGCAGTGCTTACAAAGGATGAATTCTCTGCTTTGCTTTGTTTGCATGTGTGGCTTTTGCTTTACCGATTAAACTGTCTTTATCTCAACCCATGAGTTTTGTCACTTTGACTCTTCCAATTCTCTCCCCCATCCCACCCAGGAGGATTAAGCAAGTGGGTGGTGCTTAGTTGCTGGCTGGGGTTAAACTGTAACAATATCAAACACAAAATAACATGATGCTGTCATAAAGATGTTGTCTGGTAGACTTGTATGCTTCCTAAATCATCTCCCAGTTCTGTGGTGATAGTGTGCCATATTTTTTTTGCATCACCAGGGTCTCAAACAGTTTAGATCCTTGGTTAGAGGTAAGGCCAAAGCTAATTGCCCATTTTTCATATTTTAGAGTTGCTGAAGATTGCTTTGTCCTAGCTTATATGGATTCCAGTAAACTTCCATGTCTGATTTTCTTGAGTCTTACCACCTTATTTTACATGAAGGACAGCTGGGTCCAAGAATCCTTTGTTAAAGAATGCTAAAGACTTAAAGCCTGTGCTAAATAGTGGAGATTTTGATGTCATTTAAATGGGAACCCTCCAGCATGGTGACATAAGCCTGAGTATGGATTATGTAATAGACCCTGCTATTTAGGGCAGCTTTAGCCCTGCAGGGTCAAGGCATTTTCTAAGATGAATGAGCTGAACTGAATTACCTTTTAATGTAAATGGTTTTTGAAGATTATCTTATAACTGATTGATCTCATGATCTCAGTAGGTGCTACTCTATTTAATTACAAGTAAAAGATTATGTGTTTTCCTGTGTAATTTCTTGATAAGGAAAAAGCAAAATTGTGCCCTTGTCTGGGCTTTTTTGTTCTGTGACTCAAAGACTGAAAAAGCTACTAAAATAAGAGGAAATACGCAAGCTGCCAATAAGCAATAAATTTTTGTAATCATGGACAGACTCGTAAGAGAATTTTGTTAAACAGGCAAAGTGGATTCACTCTATTAAACCATTTTCTGTCTTAATTTTAATAATAAGACTTTTGGCCTCATAAAATTCAGAACTAATTTAAAAATAAATATTTTTTACTTGGATTGATGGCCTGTTGAGTAAGTAAAGAGACAATTATTGAGATTGTTTTTTCAGAATACAGCTTCTTTGCTGTTATTATTCTCTTAAGAGCATCAACTGTAAGCATCTCTCCTCATTTTGGTTCTTTAAAATTAAACCATATGAAAAAAAAGTCTCTGTTTTCTTGATATCAGCATATTAATTTCAGCTCAGCACATCTGGTTCTTAATTAAATAGTTACTGAAAACATTTTAGATACATAAATTGTACTTCTTTACAGACTTAAGAAAAAAATCCACATAACTTCAAGATGACTGCAGTGCCATATATTTTGTTGTTGTTAAGCCAGTTAAAGATCCTGCAACAAAACAGAATCCAGGTGCTAAAGGGATTTTAAAGATAATTCAGTCTATTCCCTTAATCTCGTAAAACCAGAAAACGCTCCTGGATCTTCACTGGAGTAAAGCATTTGAATGTCCAGGTCACCTTACCTCATTCATAGCCTTCTTTGTACCCAACTCACATCAGTTTTCAACTTCTCTTTTGAAGCTTCCATTGCATTCTTTTGCTTTATAATTCAAATATTGCCCGAGCTCACCACTGGTTAAAAGAGAACCACAGTTTAGGAATTAATTTTTGTGTTTAGCAGTGGAAGCTCAAAAGTGTATTTGAAGTACTCATTAAATGATGGGAGAGAAATAATGAGCAGACACAGTTTGCTGCTGACAATTATTGAGTATAATCAAATGTAGATATGACTGTGAAACAGTACAGGAGGATCTTTGAGCAACCTGTCTAGTGGAAGGTGTTCCTGCCTATGGCAGAGCGTTTGGATCTAGATGATTTTTAAGGTCCCTTCCAACCCCAAATCATTCTATAACATCAGTAAGGGTAAATTAATGAGGGGAAAAGGTAGCCTTGACAATACCTGCAAGGAATGGTCTCTGAAGTTTCTGTTTTAATTCAGGAAATGAGGTTATTGTATACAGTTCTAGCAATGTCAGTTTACTGCTAATATAATACATAAATATGCATTTCAGCACTGTGTGCTGATAATTCAAATCCATATGGTTTTCATATGGTTTCCACATGGTTTTAGAAGGATAGCCATTCTTAGTCATCTGTGCTGCCAGAACTCTTGTTCAGATTCTTATTTTCTGGGATCTTGGCTACGCTATCCTTTTTCTGTATTTGACCATTGCAGTTTTGCTTTGTGCACGTCATTTTCCTGGCTGTTATTTTGCTGATGTCTGTCTCTAGGTGGATTTTGGTATTTTTGACTTGTTGTGCGTCAAGACTGAGCTGCTTTTGCTTCTCTTGTGTTTGCTCATTTGGTAGCAAGAGTTTCCACTGCCTGATAGATTGTCAGCCATCATCATGCTTTCTATCATGTTGTCCCATGGGCTCATGTAAACATCCACCAGGCTACTTCCTTTGAATTTGTTTTTAAAATTATTCCACAAATATAGCTAGATCGACACATGTCCTCCTACCACCTTAACCAAAATAGTTTTCATTGCTTCCGTGTACTCCCTACTTTTTCTTCATCCATCTGTTCTCTTTCTTCCTCATACTTTGATCCTGAGTTGTTGGAGCAGGGACTGTCTTATTTATACCATCTGTACAGTGACTGACTTTATTTAATAATGCAAGTAGTGAAAGACATAAAGTGAGTGCATTTTCCAACACATACTCCAAAGCAGTCCTTCAGCGGTGTCAGAAATAGGATACCGTTTCAAGAAGGAAATATTCAACCATTCTGGATGCTGTCAAAGATAAACACAGTACACAATATCTATGGGGGAAAAGTTACATCTGAACTGCATGCAGAAAAATAATAGGATGATGGCCATACAAAAACTCTGCAAATACTTCTGGTAGTTGAAAATTAAAGGAATAAAATCAATTTTGTTCAAATAGCTGCAACTCTTACTTCCCCACTGTTACTGCTTAAACTTTGCAGCACTATGACATGTACAGAGCTGTTGAGCTGTTTCTTTTACTATTTGTTCCTGTAACTTGCATTCTAAATTGAGTTTTGACTCAGGGTCCATCAAAACCAAGCATGTAAAAAAAAGTAATATTCTATGTTATGACAAATTAGATAATCCCTTAACACAGCAAAAGAAGTTGATATAATTAAATATTGTGGAGCACTTTTGACTGGGTGTATAGGTATGCAGTTGATTTTTTATTTAAACAGTGAAAGGCAATGACTAGGATCCCTGTATTTCTGCAGTTATTCCTGACTTGAAAGATAATTTGCAGTGTTTATGGTCTGGGTGCTATGGAGTTTACACAAATTCAGCAGAACTTGTTAATCCATGTCTTCTAAAATACTGCCTCTCATCAGGAAGTCTTGGGTTTTGATCAGAAGCCACTGCATTTAAACTATCGTTTCTAAATAGGGAGTGAAGGAATGCGGATTTATCTGTTTTGGTTGGACTTCATGACTGAGAATATGGTATTTTTGGGGGGGAATCTAATATATTTTGCACATGGATGGATGATTCCTAGGAGACAACTCCTGTACTTCTTATTGATCTCACTCACTGCTACTAGGGTAAATACTGTACTAACACTAACTTTTTTATAACTCTCTTGAGTTTGCCATTTCACGGCCTTTCCTCGCCCCCCCCCCCCCCACTGTTACTGTAATTCTAGTTCAGTAAAAGATCAGATTGTATTAACGATGGTTATCTAGAACTGCACACTCGACTTGCAGCAACCTCAGGGAGCAAAAATTATTGGAAAACATGGTTGTGTACTCAGAATCAGAATAACACTGTAGGAGGCTAAAATAGAATCCTCGATTGTAAATAGCCATTCCTAGTACAGAAATATTTACAAAATTAATCTTTTATATTAGCTTGTATTTTTAGCTATTGCCTTCTACCTGCAAAATTATTAAAGAGACAAGATTAATTATATTTCTTCAGATGCAGAGTAGTATACTAGAGTGCACAAATACAGCACATGCTTTATATACCAAGATCTGCGCAAAGGCTACATGGTTATCCTAAATACAGTCTAATTCAAAATGAGAGGAAAGTATGAGGAGTCTGTTTATGCCCCCATGGGCTTTCTGTATCTACATGTGACAACACAACTAGTACAACAGCTGCTGACTCAGACCAACCAACAGTTCCAACCTATCCATAGATGGGAATTATGAAAAAGCAGAGGTAGTAAAGTGTTATAATTAGGGTGGTTGAAAGACAAATTTTTAACATGCTTTATTAGCTGAAGGGCTGAAAAGCTGAACAGGTTTTCAGATACACATTCCTCTTTATATTTTAAATACTAACACCAAATACCAAATTAAATACAGGCTGGGCAAATGGCTCTGGGTTTAAACTAATTGTGTTAATCAGGCAATTTGAAAGACAAGGGTTCCAAATTTCTAAGGTGCAGAAGGTACTAGTAAAGAAAGAAGTTAGACTCCTGTGGAAGCGAAAGAGATTCATGACTACTGTCAGTGAAACAATATGGGCTCAGCCAGATGTGAACACTGGAGAAATTATAATGCGCCATAAATCAATGTCTTGATTAAGTCTGCTTTCTAACATTCAATAAAATCAGAAACTTTTCCATTAAATTTCATTGGTCTCTCTTGAGGGTCAAAGCTGATAAATAACTGATGGAAACTGCAGTTTGTGGAAAAAAATCCTTCTCCTTTGTACCTCTGTGTTTATGCCCTTTATTGACAGTCTTAGTTCATTCTCATACGTGTAGTGGCTAAACTTCACCCACTTATTAATATGTGGAAATTAATACTTAGAGCTTAAATTAGTTTCTAGAACTCTTTCTTTTCCTATATTACAATTTAACTTATGCAGTGTAGGAAGAAATATTTTTATGTATAAAGCACTTGGATTTTTTTCTTGTAAAGAACAAACCTGTGTATGCAAATAATTCACAGAACCTTTATAAGTATTTGAGATGTGTCTGCATAGTAATTGACCTGCAAGATGTGGTAGCCTAATCAAGAGCTGTATGATATGCAGTTAAGTGCTTCATACCTGGAGTATTACCAGTGTGTATCTCATATAGACATAGTCAATGTTGTTTGCTACTCATTTTGTATTAGGCCTACTCGGTATATACATTTACTGCCAAAGTTTTACCATTGTGCTATTTCATTGACAAAGTTCTATGTTAAGAGAAAAAATCTATACCAGGAGGAGCCTACCTGCTGTGTAGTCATGTCTCAGCTAGGTTGTAAATCATGCTCTTGGCACGAAAACTTTCATCAAAGAAAACAAATGAGTATGTCAAGTAGAGATTTGGTTTTAGAAAAGCTTATGTCTCCATTCTCAGTTAAAGAAAAGGGGTGAATTTTTTTCCTATAAACTGAGATTGTATGTCAGGGCTTTGTGATAGTAACTCTCACAAAAGCAAACAAATCTCAGAGTTCCAAACAGCCTGAATTCCTACAGTACACACATGCACTCCAATTTTCCATGTTTCAGTTTCTTTTAACACCTTGATTTTAATAAATGTGTAATTATCATCAGAGTGTTCCAACAAAGATACATGCGTTGTACAGCAAAAAAGTGAAAACATGAATACATGCAGCGCAGTGACTTAAGGCCACTTTCCTTTTTAACAGATGTCTCTCAACTCATTTAAAAAGAGCAGAATCCCTTACACTGCTGTAGATGTCACATTTTAATCAATATCTTAAGTACAGTACTTTGGAACTGCTAACCTACTTAGGAATTGCTAACCAACTTTTAACAGGTGTAATTTCTAGTTAGTAATTAAGGATAGTGATTTCCTATGAAGTAATTTCATTTTAAGGAAATTAAAAAGCTATTTTTTTCAAGCTAAATACAGTTGAAGAAGAGTAACTTTTAATAGTATCTACAGTGTTGGTTTTGAGGTACATCCCAAATATTATTTTCTTTATGAAGATACACTATTGGCACTACAACAACATGCAGAGAAGCAACAGAAATGCATCTTCTTTATTCCAGTATTTCAAGCATCAGCCAAACAATAACACACATATTATAAGCTTATGTGCATGTTGTAAGTTATGAAAGATTTTGCATCTGCTGAACATATTTGTGACAAATAAAATATTAAGAATCCAGGACATTAAATAGAGCAGAAGCTCTAATCTGGAAGCTATTTTGACAAGTGATGGCTCAGAATTGTTGTCAACCTGTCATGATTGTGGTATTGTCTTGTATGTTTCATTTAGGAAAGAAATTTTTATTATTAAAGTACGTCAGCAATAAGACACCTTACTTTCTATACTGTCATATAGTCCTTGTTTAGTTTATAGACATAAATGTTTCATCAGAATATGTTAAGTATAAATTAATGCAAGTTTGAGATCTGCTGTGTAATACTCTTTAGAGAGATTGTCATGCAGCTGGTTGAGGAAACACAAGACTGGAAGGTCCTGAAACCTACTTCCCAGCACAGTTTTTGGAAGCTGAACATGTCTAGCTGTATTTTAAAATGAATATGAGTTTTTGATTTGAGTAATTTTCTTCTTTTCAAGGCTGCTTACAGAACCACATCTACAATGGTTATAAATTATACAGAAATACCAGTTTTATTGACGGGCATTCATCTTAATATTACCCTTTAGCTGAAACAATCCTTTGGTGTCCAAGGTCTGTCTTGATTGATGCATTTCTAGAAAGCAATTACTCCTCTTTTGGTTTTCTTTTTGCTAGACTAGCCAAGCAAATTTTTATTAGTCTCCTCACATGATATAGGGTTGGTACTGCACTGAGCATCTTCTCTTTTCCTCATGCTGTTTCAAGTTATTGAAAATGGGAGAAAAGAATTGTACATAAAATTTCAGAAGAGCATCTTGAATAGTAAGGTATTCCCAAGCGGGATGAAGAAGTGTTAAAGCCATCTAATGCATTCCAGGGCTGGGGGAGAGGATCTGAAAGAGAGAAGCTGAGACAATCATGAAATTCAAACTAGCCAGTGTTCACTGGGGAACCAGAAAGAGATTCAGCATTGAATGGGAAAATATTATTTGGAAATACTGGAATGCTTAAGAATATGCTTTATAAGTGTGCTGCAAAGGAGAAATATGCTGTTAAATCTCTGATTGTGGTTAGGAAAATTTGTTGGCAGTACTTTTTTCAGTTTACTGTAATAATGGCCAGACTTCGTGAACTGTGGGTGTGCCCTTCCAGCCTGTGCAGTGGATTTTTTAGGTGAGGCACAGCGTGCGCAGAACTGACCCCACCGTTTAAGTCCTGAGGTCCATTTGCCACGGCCGAGCGAGCTTGGACAGTGACAGTGAAATCCGCGGGACTGTCTACAGCACTCAGTACTAACACAGGGGCTGACCCTGCTGAGCATCTGAGATCTGACGGGATCAGATAGCAGGGAGGCATTTAACTGCCCAGGGGACGGTCCCTACTGAGACTCGAACTCGTGCTCTTGGGATTCAGAGTTGAGTGCTAACCATTACGCCACGGGACCGCCCCTCAGTTTACTAACCTGCTGTTGAATCACCCTATTGCTGTTTTGTTACGTGTATTACAGTGTATTTACGTGACTTAATAGTTGGTGTGAATGTGTCACTGAAGAGCTGGTCTTTTTAATGTGGAAGACTTGAATCAGTTTTTATTATGCAAACACTTAGGAAATTGTATGGCTTCTGTCAGCTTGCCCTTATGGTAGATTACGGGGTGACCAGACTTCTTAGTGCAGCTTATGCCAATTAAGTGTCCTTAGTGCCCCCAACGCAGAAGGGAATCAAAGCGCATCACACTGTTAGGAGCAATAGAGTTACCGTGGTCAAACCAGTTCAAGAAGGCTCACTTCAATCCCAGGAAAAATGGTAGAGTAAATTCTCTTTGAAACTGTTTCTGAACACATGCAGAACAAGATGGTTGGGAAGAGTCAGCATGGATTTACAAAGGGTATTGGACCTAAACAACTGGACAGCATTCTACAATGATGTGACTGGCTTGGTGGAGAAGGGAAGAGCAGTGGATGTTTTTTATTTTGACTTTACTGAGGCTTTCAACACTGTCTCTTGTAAAATCCTCTTGTACAGACTGTGTGTAGAGGCTGAAAACTAGCTGGGCAGCCAGGCTCAAAACATGGAGGTCAGGAGCATGAAGTCCATCTGGAGGACAGTCACTAGTGATGTGCCCTGGGGTTGATACTAGAGCTACTACTGTTTAAATATCTTCATTTATTACCTGGATTATGGGGTGAAATGCATCCTCAGCAAGTTGACAGAAAATACCAAATTCCATGGAGGGTGGATACAACAAATGGTTAGGCTGCCACTCCAAAGGACTTTGCTTAAGTGGGTGATAGGAACCCCATAAAAAGGGTTCAGTAAAGAGAAGTGCCAAGTACTGCACCAGGAGAAGAATGACCCCATACACGAACCAGTACAAGCTGGAGGCTGGCTGGAAAACAGCTTCAGAGAAAAGGATGTGGGTGCACTGATGGATAAGCAGTCAAACACACCTAAGGCAGAACATGGCCAGAAGACTGAAGGAGGTGATCCTTCCCCTCTGGTTGGTGTTGGTGAGGTGACACCTGCAGTGCTGCATACAGATGTGGACTTCCCTGTACATGAGAGACACAGACATACTGATGGGGGTCCAGCAAAGGCCACAAAGATGGTTCTTGAATGCACTGGAGCATCCTTCCTATGAGCATCCCCCTTCGAGTGCTGGGACTGTTCATCCTGGAGCAGAAGAGGCTCAGTGAGGACCTTGTGTGGTCAAACGCTGGAAGAGGTTGCTGAGAGAGATTGTGGAATCTCTATCCTTGGTGATAGTCAACAGCCAACTTGGCACAGTCCTGAGCAACCTGTTCTATTTGATCCTGCTTTTTGAGCAAGGGGGTTGGACTAGACAATGTCCAGAGGTGCCCTCCAACCTCAGTGATTCTTTGTAAATAAAGATTTTGGTAAAGTTGGCTGATCAAAAGAGCTTTTTAGAATTGATCCTTCTGGCTCAAGATAATAATAATTTCATTATAGATAAATGTTTATGCAATAGCAAAAATTAAAACACAGGAAATACCATCTGAACAGAATACCCATAATCTTCCCAATCACTTAGAAAGTTGTGAATAGTATCCTTCTTGACATCTGCCACTGTAAATGGAAAATGTGAGTAACTTCTGCTTTTTGATTAAGCAGGTGGTATATACAGAAATACAGCAAGAGTGATACATCACATTAGTTGTGTGCCTGTTATTGTTCAAGAGCTCTCAGGCACTTTGAAATTACTAATGGACTAATAATTTTAGAAGTAATTAGGCCTCATAAAAGTGATTTGTCTCCTATATCTTAAGGAGAGCGAGAGCTGAATTTTTACTTGGAAGGAGATGGAAAATTCTGTGTATTTATTAAAAAAAAGATCATTTAACATTCAATTTTCTGTGTGAGCATATCTTAAAGACATGTTTACATGAGTTTATATGGACACATAATTTATTAATTTAGCTGCAAATGAGGAGGTCTTTCCTCTTTTTTCCACTTTCTGTTGTCTTGCAAAAAGGCAGTTTAATTTTGGAGTTTAACACTTGTGTTACTGCTTTGCCATAATTAATGCATGAGATAGTTCCAAGGCAAAATGCAAGAAAACCAAGAAGGAACAGTAAAGGGAATACCAAAAGAGACATAGTCAGCAGTTAAATGCTGTGCTGCATTCATACTCTAAAATTTTATGTCCGTATATTCTGTAGCAAATATGATTTATTCCTTTCAGCAGATGGAAAACCTGAGACCTAAGAGATGACATAATTCCTTTCAGTTTTTCAGGCAAGAACTTATAATAGAAATGGAAATAAAATGCCTATCTACTTGGCCCTGCTTGTATGTTTAGGCTTAGAGTAGGACAGGTTAAATGTAGCATGATGATGAGGAGTTGGCCGGTCTGAGAGAGATGCTGAGAGTAGGGAGGTGATTAGTGCTGTTTCAGCTGGAGGCACCTGTTTGCTCAGAGTGCACATGTGTGTGCCCTGGTAGGATAATCTGTCTTTGTCTCATTTTCTGAAGAAGGGTGATGAGATGTTCCTGCCAACTGCCAAGTGTCCTTGTCTGGAGTGGAATGGCTTTGGCAGAACAGAAATGTATCATGGCATGAGTGTAAAGAAGGAGAGCATCACCGCAGAAGGTAGTTGGTGAACAAAAAGGAGCTCTTCTGGCTGGCAGAATATTTTCACCATTGTATCCATGTCTGTGGTACCAGGGACTTGTATATGTAAGAGTAATCTGAAGTCTACAAAGCACCAATTTCTCATTGATCATGAAGCCCCTCAGCATTATTCTTAATATCTCTCTGAGTGGCCTTAGTTCAAGGTTATTATAATTTGCTAGTGTCCATTGACTTAAAAAGCAGTAAAGATGGAAATTAGGTCCAGAACCCCAGAAGTTTGCCACTTTGTCTTAGAACTCATGTACAAATCAGACAATCTGTATTGTCACAATGGCTCTAAAAAGGTAATGTTGTAAATATGCATCTGTACATAATCTTTCCATGATCATATTGGGAGTTTATTTTTTTGGTTGATGTGAACAGGAAATGGATACTTGGAAACAGTGATGGATTAATGAATTTTAAGTGCTCACCTCTTTAGAAATCTGTTTTGGGGGAATATAGTATGAACTTGATTTGAGACTTTAGAGGCAGAGTCAAAGCTATAGAGAAGTTACTGAAATGATACAGTAGTTTAATTCAGTGAAAATATTTGTCATTTATTTTCCTTGTAGCACAATTCAAAATAGTAAGAAAAGCTAAAAAGAACAATTTTGCCTTTCAAATGAATCTATGAATATTTTTTAAAATGTGTGTGTATATCTGTGGGAGTAAGGTAAGGGAATGTACAATGAAAACATTCAGTCATATCTCTTACTTTTAATGAGATGTGTGGGGGGTAGAGAGATCATGAAAAAGAGATAATGTCCTTAAAAATCAGCCTTCTGTCAGATTGACAGCCAGTTTTGAAGTACATACACTCACTGGGCAAGTAGAAGATCTCAACTAGTATTGTTAAAATTGTAATTTGTACTTTAACTGTAATTTGGTTTCTCATTTATAGATGGAAGTCAGAACCACACAACTTCTGACCTCAAAATACCCCTTATGTTATTACAGATGGAGATCCTGAGAGCACAATTAAAAGTATGACTTTCATAGAAAAAGCTGCTGTAATCCATGTTGGGTTGCTGTATACCCATGGAAGAGCATTTTACTTCCCCTGTATGAAGGAAACTATTTAAAGTTTATATGACTTGTAACAGCAACATGGAAAGCAAATCATTATTCTTCTATCTGTGCAGTGCACTGGGTGAAAACTAAAGCTTTGATCAGTTCACTCCATGTTTCGATCAAGCTAATCTGAATTTTGTCCAAAATTTCTGATTTGGGGTTTGTCAGATACAGGTTTTATGGAAACAGTAGTTTACATGGTGTGGTAAAATGTCCTTGGCAGTTCTCTTGGCATTCCTGCGCCACGGTTATTCCTTTTCTCATCAGGGATAAGGTGAGGTGGTTATTTTCTGGGCTGGTTCCAGCACATAAGCTGTTGGTTGGACAACTATGATGTAAATTTAATGTGTGAAAGAGCAAGGCACAAAATAAATTTGTTGGGATAGAGTAGTTTGCATCCTATAGCAACTCATAAAAAGGATTTTACATATGGGGGAACAAACTCTGTTGTGCTTACAGGTTATTTTTGTGTAGGAAATACTTGCTGGGTTCCATCTTTTTATAGCAATGACCCAACAGGTCCTTCAGTGAATTTTGGCTTAGAGACATTGGTGTCTATTAGCATGTTGTATAACATTGCATGTTACTAGATCAGATAGATAGGTGCTTGAAGAATAAAATGTCTGAAGCTTTTGCACTGTCTTTTTGCCATATTAGTTTCAAATTGCTATCTCTGATCACAAAAATGTATTAAAATAGATACTATATTCTTTCCTCCTTTATTTTTCACAGCAATGGAATTTCATGAAAACCTGCACAATATAGGAGCAAGAGAAGGCTTGAAAGAAAGAAAACTGCAAAAATCAGTAGAAAGTTTTACATGGAACATTACAATTTTAAAGGTAATGTGTCTTCCTTTGGTTAGTTACTGTATTTTTCTGTTCAAAACTGACATTTTAATATTGTTACTGGTGATTATTCTGTGTCACAATTCAACTGGATTTATTCACTTCTATAACCATAGTCAGTTCAATTTATGTAACTTGAAACACATCAGACTCTCAAAGTGAATTTTTCTTCTCTTGTTGTGGAAGCTTATTTCATGTAGTTTGTCTGATGTTTTCTTCTTGCAACCTTTTAATATTAACAGGATCCTTGGTAATCTTGAATACTTGGATGAAACAATGAGTATTGATTTCTGCAAAGTGACTCAGGCTGGAAGGAAGCCTGTTTTGTGATTTGAAAGGGAGTAAGAGTGTTAAGGTTAATGCAGTGACTGAAAAAACAAAAGGGAAGCTGTTACTACTGCAGTCAGTGATGAATGGTGATTAATGGTAGAAACAAATTATATTTATAATCCAGGCTGGAGTAAGATGAGTGTGTATGAGCTGGAGACTCTCTTTACATTTTATTGAGTGCATTTTCTTACATTTTGACAAAAGACTAAATGATGAAGTATAAAAAAAAGCTTTCAGTCAGAGACCCTCAGGAAACTAGAATGTGGAACAGTTCAGGTTTTCTATTGCTGGTCTTTCATCTCAGCAGAGTGTAACAAAATTTACAGAGATACCAAAACTGCCTCCCTTAATTTATTCCCTCAACACTGTTCTTTTATCCCAAATTATTCAAGTTTTGTGTTTACATCCACTAATGAGTTCTTCTCTGCCACTCAGTCAAATATTTCATCACTACATGAAACTATAAAGTCTGGTTTAAGTAAAAAGGAAATTATTTTCTTCCACGTATTTTTTATTTTTAGTTTTTCTTGAAAATACAATTCCCTATTGCCTCTTCTTGCAGTGAACTACTACAGAAAAGCAGTAATACACATGTATTTATCCAGCTTTCCATGTTGGTTTTGACTGTTAAACTTTTCTTGATGCTGCTTGGTGCTCCATCCCCCTTGTGTTGTACTGCAGAATCCAATGCCAAGGAGAATCAAAAAGGGGAGAAATTTGCTACAGCACGTACAGTTAATACATTCTAAAAATAGGAATGCAGGTTCTGCTTATAGGTAAAGAACCAGACTGTCACTTTTTCTGGATTAGAACAGAGTTTCCTCAAGCCAGTGTATGGGATGTGTCACCTACCAGTCCTGTGCTTCCAAGGGGATAGAAAGGAGTCAGTTCAGTTGGTTTGGGATAATGTAAAAAAAAAGAGTGTCTTATTCCATCTTTTCTGTCAAAGGTGTCAGATGCCAGCTCGGATAGCAAATCTATTTTAATACTGCCTTGAAACAGCAGTACCTTTGCTTCTTCTCTGCTTTCCATTCAGAACATACGGCATGGTGGAGGAGACGTTTGCAGTTGGTGAGCGACTGAAATGTGAAGTCGTGATTTCTGTGTTAGCCAGGAACTGGAGAAGCCACATGGCAGATCTGGCTCTTCAGAGCACTGAAGGGCTTATGTGCGTGTCCTTAGGATTAACGTAATGATGAAGTTAGAAGGCCTTCCTTTTGAAGAGATTGTTGAGAAATATCTTCGATGTTGACTTGGTGGTTTTTTTCTACTCACAAATTAAGATCCTTTCTGTAGGAAGGTACAATCTGTCCCATACTGAATATTTTGTTTTAAAAAATTGGTGAGATGTTTAATCGGCCTCTTGTTGAAACTTAACAGGAGGTGTTACAGAAAGTTCTAGTATGTTGTTACATCTTAAAAGTTATTTACAGGTATTACAGTTCAGATGGGCATCTGCTAAGTGCTGTTACTCACATTTACATGTACAGTAAGTTAGAGGCTGTGATTTATCTGAAGGGACGCACTGAGATTTTTCACTCCAAATTCTTAACTACGGGCTGTAAGCATAGCTTCTTTTGTGTCATATAATTAAGTAGAAGTTGATCAGTTTCTAAGACACTACTCTTCCTGTCTGGAGAAGAAGACCTGCAATCATAATTTAGGTCTAACTATGTTTTTCTATTTCCATCTTTCCAGCTCTCTAAAAACTGCGAGAGAAAAGGGATGGAAAGTGAATGCCCACATTTTTCACAGTAGAAATTGAGCAGGAGATGGACAATCTGAGTCACTTCAGGAAGAATTTCTTTTATCTGTTGAATTCCCTGCCTTCTTCAAATTAACTTCCTTCTCAAATAGCACAAAAATAAAAGCCTTTCTATTCAGTGACTTCAAATTTTGCTGTCCAATAAGAAAACCAATGAACACACTGAAGGCAGTGAAGTGCTTAGATGGATTTAACTTTTTATTCTTCTTGTAATGGCGAAAAGTATTTTGTGTGGACTCTTGCTTATGATTTAGGCATTGCTGTGTGGCTCTGAACAGCATTACTAAATAATTCTGTATGAGCACCACCCTCAGCTTCCTCATAGAGGAATCATGGAATGCTCATGTGGTGTAGCTAATATATTTTCCAAACCAATTAAGCTGTATTTTACCCGCAAGATACTTATTGATCATTTTATTTCAATTGGGACATTTTGACTACAGTTGATGCAATGGAAAGTTTGATAAAATAACAAAATTGACAGCTTAATTCTAGAGGAACGCTTTGTTTAGAACATCTGACATAGCTATTAAATACCTGTGTGTTTGCACACACATGTGTTAGTTACTGTTTTAAAGGATTTAATTTTTCTTAATTTGAAACCATGTGGACAAATTTATTATTAGTATAGTATGTTTGAATTCAGCTGAAATATCTCCATCCAATTTGTGTATGTGCATATTCACACATTCCCATTCTTATTCACCCCATATATGTACATAGAGATATTTGTTTAACTTCAGAACATCACTTAGAGTAAATTTAGTCTGCTTTACTGAACTTTGTTGCCTGAGAGATTTAGAGATTGTACACTGTTAGAATATTCATCTCTTTCAAATATGCAATTTGCGAGATCATTTGCTAGTAATTTATTTATTGTTATTACTCAGACTGATAGCATCCATGTTTTCTAAACACAGATAATCACATTTTCTGCCAGAAAGTACACAGTTAAAGAAAGAAAATCACTGCAATTGCTGTTGCAGCAGAGTGCTACAAAGAACCTATTGTAAAAATGCAGAGACTTGCATGGCATAGCAAAACTTTGAGGAGAAACCCTCTGTAGGCTCAGAATTTGAGATGCCCATAGGAAGAACATAACAGCATCTATAAATTAGTCTTTGCAACAAAGTGCTGTTCTAAACACAAAGAGAGAGTGCAATGGAAGTACTCAGAATGAAGATGGGATTCCTAACCTTGGCATTTGTTAGATGTTCCTTTTTAGCTATGAGTTTTTAGACAGGTCACATTAGACAACGTCAATTACTTTCTCTTGAAAGAAGTCCCAAGGCATGCAGTTTGTGGCATCTCTTTTCTCTGTAATAACATTGGTTCTACACCTATGGTATTTTTAAAAAATGTATTTATAAGTGGAACATTCAAGGCACTTAGAGGACTGCAACTTCTTACATTTTTTTTCAATCATCTGAATTTTTTCAACCAAATCTCCAAGTGGATTCAGGGAGCCATGAAGCATTCATAAAGCCTCTGATAGCTGCTCCCTAGTCCTACAGGTCCTTGGAAGACCTCCCACATCCCCGTTCCATTTAACTATCTCAAGCTACTCGTCTGTTGAGGTTGCTGGACTATGGAATTTTGGCTCCTAACTAAACCCATATTTAGAAGTTAGGAAAGACTTTATGTTCTGATTCCAACACTGCACTCAGAGCATGTGAGCTGGGCATGGAATACTGTAGTAAGTCATAAAAACACAGAATCATAGAATGGCTTGGGTTGGAAGGGACCTTAAAAATCATCTGTCTAGTTCCAACCTCCTGTGCTGAGCAGGGACATTTTCCACTAGACCAGGTTGCTCAAAGCAATGTCCCGTTGTGCCCAGCAGTCACTGCTCAGAGAAACACTTGGAGAAAGGGGTATGGGCTTCTTACATTTCCTGATAAGACCTTTGGGTTCCAGAACCTGAGCTAAAGCCCAGTCATTACTTAGAGTTTCTTGGGATTTTGGGGGAGGGAATGGTGCTCATGCAGTTATTTCAAATGTCATCTCTACAGTTTTACATTCATTTTCACAAAGCCAGTGAAGAACCTGCTAACCAAAAATCATGAGTGAATACCTAACAGCTTATAAAGATAGCTGTGCTGAGACATTCCAGTCGTTCCTATATCCAGTTGACTCATTTCATAGATATGAGAACTGATAGGAACAATTTTGGGTTTGTTTTTAGTTACCTGTAAGGAGCTATGATATAAAAACATTGCTTCTTAGTCAAAAGCTTCAAAACAAAAAGAATGTTTTAAATGATGATTTAAAAAAAATCAGACCAGACTAGTTGACCCAGGAATATTGGAACAGAGTGGTATGAAGGATATTGAATTGGGCTTTCACAGTAATCCATATCCTTTATTGCTGTTGCACATTGAAAGCTTTGGATTGAATATCCGTTGTGTTCTTTGATCTTCTTTAAGGTCTTTTTCATGCAATTTGCTGCTTGATTCTTCTTCTGAAGCCTGCAAGCATCAATACATGAAATAGGTGGTATTCAAGTTATGTAGTGCTCAGTTCTGTTAGTGAATTTTAACCACGGTGAAGGACAGGGAGCAGTGATTGTCGCCTGCTGCGGTGAGGAGAGTGCTCTCACAGTGCTCTGCACTTGTGATGGTCAAGGCCTGGTTCAGCCCCGCTCCCAGTTGGGAAATACCACAAACTGTTACCCACAGTGCTGGGAGTAAATTCAGGTCTTGTCGTGTGTTTGCCTGACAACACTAAGGACTAAATTCATTTACATTTTGACTTAAGCTGAGATGAAAGCCTGATGAAGATAGCCCTACCACACAGCAGGAAACATGCGGGTTTGGTTCTGCAACTGCTCCAGATTCCAGCACTGAGTTCCCTGCATAAAGAAGCTTTGTTTCTTTAAATGTGGGTTTTTCAGTACTCCCTTAAGCTGAACCTGCTTGCCTAAAGTTTGAGCTGTTGGTAGGTTTCTTTTATTGACTTACGATATGCATTTTATCAGAGCAAGTTGCTACAGTCATTTGGGGCTGGTAAGAAGGTGAAGGATTTCTGAGTAGTCCATAGGGCTCTGCAAGACTGCTGTGTTTCAGTTTGTAATCAACTGACTTTGCTATTAACTTACCTTTGAGTCAATGGCACCTACTGTGAAAATCAGGATGCACAGAATATAAAGATTTGAAACTGAATCTTGACAGCCCTTGGACAAGAGATGTTTGATACATAACTAGAAGGAAGGTCCTTGAGTTCATTTGAGTGCATGGGGGCAATTTTTTCAGATCTGGATGACTTTTAAACTTTTCTGCCTCTCAGATGTATTGTATTACTTTTCAACTGTGTTCAGTGTGACTACAGCTTGAATTTTTAAGATGCATGCTGTTTTGTTTCCCCAGCATATGGCTTCATGATGGCATATCAACAGAGCTAAGCACTTCACATCAATTACACAGACCTCTCTCACTTGAGCTTGTGGCATATTTGGTAGCAGTGGTTGGCTCTTGTTTTACCTTGAGATCAAGACATATCAGCAGATAATAACAACACAGTTGATTTCACAAACACCTGGTCTAAACTTGATATCACTTGGCCAAATGTGTTGAATCTGAACACCTCTTGTCTGCGATAATCCAGCCCTTTATCCCAGATTCTCTTTTGTCTACAAAGTTCATGTTCCCTGGTCAACATTGTCCAGACACTCCTAGTTCCCTGCTGAAAATCCTGCCACTCCTGATAACCCTTGACCTCCTCCTTCCTCTCTTTCCTCAATCCACTATTCTGTTCCCTCTTGGCACTTAGTTTTCTCTTCTGGCAGTTTTCCCTGTTGTTTTCCAGTTCATATTGCCCTCTCCTCATCACCTCAAGAAATCCTTTCTGCTCAGTGTTATTTTTCATTTTCTCATCACCTTACCTGATTATATTCTGCAGTCTTCTCCCTGTTCTGTGTTTTGTTTTTCTTTCTCACCAGCTTTTATTCTCATTACCAAGCTCTCTCACTCTTTTTGAGTTGTTAGTCCTTCTACTTGTCTGTAATTTTTAGGCTTCTTTCAACACGGTGGATTTGTCAATCTGTTTTCTTTCTGTATTCTAATCCCAAATGTTGCCTCTCATTGTTTGCAGTTGTTTGCCTCTCATTGTCATGCAGTCTTTCTCTTCTCACCTGTCAGATCCAAATTCAATGTTGTTGCACTGTTTGTGCTTCACAATCTCCTCTTTCAGCAAGACCTAGTATCTACTTTGTATAGTGCAGTCCAGCCTCCCCTTCTACAGTCTCAGACTTCTTGCCAGGTCAGTCCCAGAGATCGCTCTTGTCTCCCTCCTTTTCTCCATCCACCTCATCCCAGAGTGTCTGTCTCAGGCTCTTCCTTCCCCTCCTCTAGTCTGGCTTTTGGACTGCCTGCATTGGCAACCCAATGTTAGTGGCTTGGAGAAGCCATCCTGGAAAAAAACCCAGCTTTTTTCCTAATGTACATTCATTATTCTGTGGGAATGGAATATGTATTGTCTTGCCACATTGCTGGAGCTGTCAAGAGATGAAGGACAATCAAGAATGGAATCCTGAGTGATTGTACTAACCACATTCAAAATGTGACTTTTTAAATTAAAATCTCATAACTTGGATCCACTACTGTGGGTCCCTGAAGTAATTTGAATTACAAGTCCCTACCCTAAGTGAGAGTAGGGAAGGAAGTACAGAAGATTGTTAACAAAGTTCTGATGGCAAGTTCCTGTCTTTTTTCTCAGAACTGAATGAACCATATGGATGCGGTTAAAGAATAATAATAAACAGAAATAATAATAAAATCTGCCAATGGCAGGAATCCTGCATAGAAAGTATCAGCTTAAGTAGTTAAAGTTTGGCAAGCATATAAGTAGCTGAAAGGAGGGGTTTTTTTTAATTGGGAAGTTTTCAGCAACCTTAGTAATAGACTGTTTGCTAGCAGCTCTGCCTATAATAAACAACTTGATTAAAGTTCCAGAACTGTATTCTACTAATCCATGTAAAAAAGAACTTAGGCTAGAAACAGATGCACTCCAGATATGACTCATTTAGAGAGCTGGAGTGTTTTAAATTAGCTTTTAGTTGTTTGTCAGTTTGGAAAAAAAGTAGGGGATTTTTTTAGAATAAGTGGTCTTGGTTTCCTTTAGAAGAAAATATTATTGAAGCTTGTGCTGGGATTGGTGAACTTCTAGATTTTTTTTCCTCTCTAGTGATCAGAAAAGAAGGCTTTGACTATTATAGTCTTGGGTAAGGGGAGGGGGGCATTATTTCTTTGAAGAAAGTAGTATTTGTTTTCAATTTGTGTGCCTCAGATGTGTAATTCTGCTTACTTCATAGGATAGTATTTATGTTCTGAGTTGCTAAAGAAGCATCAAAAGTATCACACTATGAGTGCACACATGTTTTTGTCTGACTGCTGCTGTATCTCTCCTCCTTTTTTTTTTTTTTAAATCAAGATGTAAAGATGAATTTCAAACTTATTTGGCAGAGAAGGAGGACCAACATATCTCTAGAAGAGATCTTAGCATCTCTTCAAGAGAAGTGTCTGTCAGGAGCCAGAATTTACACAAGACAGACAGGCAAGAGTATCCAAATTACAGGAGAAGGTGCAGTCAGTGTTCATACCTTATTGGACATTGGAGGTCCTGACAGTCTCAAGGAACTACAGTACCTGGACTTTTTTGTTTGTTTGTGTGTGTGTGTTTTCGTTTCTCCCCTTCAGGTGTTTTTGAAGCATTTCTGACTTTTCTGTAAGCTGTGGAGCAGATCTCCTTCAGGAGCAGACACACAGCACAATCCCTTTGGCCCATGCAGACTTTCTGCGTGTTTTTGAACTTTCCTGTGCCCTACAGGAAGACAGACGTGCTCACCATGCGCTCCAGCCTTGCTCATTGCCTGCCTGTGGGGAGGATAGGCAGATACCAGCTACAGGGAAGGCAGTCCAGAGTTTGCTAGTGAGAGCTGTTGCTGCGAGAGGGCTTTAATGGATACGAAGAGATGGAGTACTGTAGGAGCGAGCCAAATCACCCAAGTCTGGGACAATTTCTCTTACAGCTTCACTTATAGCTTAAGTGCTATGAAGAGGAAGAGTGATGTGGCACTTAAGGGCATGGTTTAGTGGTGGACTTGACAGTGTTAGTTTAATGGTTGGACTTGATGATCTTAAAGGTCTTTTCCAACCTAAATGATTCTGTGATTCTAAAGAGGGACAGTGATAGCAGACTGCAGACAACCCTATGAAGTCCTTGTCAACACTGTCCTTTTTATGTATTGCTTACCAACCTGTATTTTTGTATATCATGCATTGACAAGCACTGGTCCTTTACTGTCCCACTATTGACTGAATCACATTGCTAAGAAAAAAAAATCTCTTAACAACCGAAAAACCAGAAAAGCTTAAAATGGCTCCCTGAAGTATTAAAATCAGCCTCCACAGGGGTTTTTTTGTGGAAACGTTTATAGTCCCCATGGATTGAAAGTACAGCACAGATTACTTTCACCCCTATCCTGCTGTTGATGCTACTGATGGGCTTCAGAGAAGGCAAAGAGCTTGGTTCTTACTAACATCAAATAATCTAATTTTGAGGGGGTTTTGTTTGTTTTGTGGGGATTTTTTTCCTTGTATTTTTTAGTTGAGTTTTGTCTTTTGCTTTTTGTTTGGGTTTTGGTTTTTGGTTTGGTTTGGGTTTGTTTGTTTGTTTGTTTTTTCTTTCTTTTGAGCAGGGCAACTATAATTTTAATTAAAACAAACAGAAGAGTCAAGAGAATGCTATTATCAATTGTGCATTCCATCTCCATTTTGTTTCTTACAGGGACAAGCTGATCTTCTCAAATATGCTAAAAATGAAGCACTGGAGAATCTGAAACAAATCCATTATGCCACTCTTTCATGTGGACTAAATAAGCCAGGCACTGAAAATGCAGAAATCTCAAAGCCTCGTCGAAGTCTGGAGGTCATACCTGAAAAAGCAGGTGATGAAAATGGAGAATGAGAGAAGGCTTTTCTCGTAATTTTGGAGTTTATAACTCTGTGACCAATTGTAGCTGCATAGGACATTTGCTTTGCACTTACTGTTGGAAAATATTTGGAATTTTTAAAGCACAACTGGAGAAGCTAATTACAATCTATTGAAACTGTGAATGTATGTAGCAACTCTGCTTGTGAAGGCAAAGATATTGTGTAACATGGAAATTACATTATTGGCCTAAATATAACATATATATGTAAAAGATACTGTAATTCAGTATTTGCGTGCTGAAAAGTTCATTGTAGTGCCATTGGGAAATGAACATTTTTTTAACAAGATGTAATTAGCAGGAAATCAGTTGACAGAATTTGACAAGATGCCTTGATTTTCAAACCAACTCGGTGCACAGGTAGTTTATTTCTTTGCACAATTTGTTAATTGTGCTAGTGAGATGTATTATTCTTTTGAAAATCAGGTTCAAAAAAGTGAAATCCTCATTTCACACTATATGTAATTCAGCCGCTCAGATATTTGGGGTTGAGGTGGAATTGATATTATTGTTGAGCCATAAATTAAAATGAGAATGTAATTAGACAGTGATCACTGACTTCAGTGCACTATTGGAGAGCCATTATATAAAAGGAAAATGTGCAATCAATCTGATAGCCTATGTCAGAAGAAGATACATACCTATTTTGCCTAAGATCTTCTGCAAATGTGTGTAGATAATGTGACCAAATTGCAAGTAAAATGATGTAAATAGTTTTTCATTTTGTGAAGTGAAGTGCTCATATTAAAAAGAATTTTATGAGATTGCTCCCAAACAAGTAAAGCTTTTAACTAAATTTTAACTTTTTTATTTTTTGAGTATTTTCTTCCTTACAGAATAGGTAATATCTCTATAAGCAGGTATGTCAAAAAATGAATCAATTGCTGTTCTGGTTCTGTTTTGGTTTTCTGACAACATTAGATAAAGGTATTGTAGCTGATATGCTCATTGTAAAATGACTATTCCAATCTAGAGTGTTCTCTTACTGTTTCTGATTTAACAATAAAATGGACTATATAATTACAGAATCTAATAAATTTGAAGAAAAACAAGCAAAATCTCACTGAGACAAAAATACAGTTTTTGTTCAGTTGTGGGGAAAAGGGGGAAGATGGCGATGTCTATTGAAAAGCATTGTTTTAATTAAAGGTCTTCAAGACATGCATTCTACATGGATTTTTTTCTTTTTTAACCAGTTCAAGATGCTCTTTCTAAATTGAGACTGTAATGAACATCTACATATGTATAACATTCTGTAAAAGTCAGTAGAGCTCTGAACAAGAACATTGGTATGCTTGCACTTCATCTGAATTATTAGGGACTTAATTTATTTTCTAGTCATTATAAAATTAAAGCAGGGACAGGACGGAATAAAAACAGTTTGCATAGTGAATGTCACATCTTGAGCCTGCACTTTTAAATGTCAAACTGTATGGGTTAGGAACAGTTTTAGAAGGTGCTAAGCTCTTTCAGTGTCTGGTTACAGATTGTGTGCCTTAATGTTATGATCTTGCCAGGAGTGAGTTCTGTTCTGTGTTGTACAAAATGAAACATTTAACCTGTGGTAAACACCTGCAAGTGTTGCTTTTTAGGCAGTCCTTCTCTATGTTGGCAGCTGGAAGTCTTCTAATTGAACCTGAAGTTGATGGGAAGCAACATGAAATTCTCAGTTCTAACTGTATTCTGAGCCAGTGTGAAAGTAGTCTTCCAGGGCCTAATCTATCACATCTAAATCTGATTTATCTACAGAAAAATAGCTGTGTGTTACATCAGGATTCATTCATGCCATAAATATACAATGTCAGTTTCACTTCATCAGAAAAACCAAAGCCTTGGCTGTTGGGATTTTAGTTCTAATTGAAAGATGCAGCCTGTGGAAAAATGTCGTCACAATAAACATTTTGCTTCCCAGAGGCCTAAAAGCCAGTAAGGCTCCATTTGCAGTCCTGCCCCACCACTGTTTGCATGGCATTTACAGAATGACATAATTTCTATCACAAATGAACCTTTTCAGAAGAGTCTCTTCCTCTAGCCAGGTTGTCAGAACTGATGCCTTGGGTATTCTTAGCATTTATTTATTTCTGTTTAGCACATTATAACCTGAAAAGAGGTGAGAGAACACTGAAATTATTCAACACAGTTTGGTGTTTTTTTCTTGTAGTAGGTGAAAAATGAGTATCACATACACTAGGGCTGAGAGATTTTGCATGTTCAACTCTACAATATATGTAACTGCTTACTCTGATCCAGTTCTATCTTGTTGGAAAAGAAGATAATACTTTTTTTGAGTAATATTGATACATAGTATATCTTTCTAAAAAGTCAAAATACGTGCATTCAGCAAAGTGACTGTTTAAATATATTAGGAATTGAGTGTAGTGCTGATTCCTTAAAATGGAGGTCACTTTCATGCATTATTCATGCTCAGTCCAAATCTCTGTGTACCATAAAGTCTTAAAATGAGCTGAGTCAAGCAGATACTCTGAAAGGTGATGTGAAGCCAGAAATCCTTCAGGGAGTTTATATGTTGCATGTAAAAGATTTCAGGGTAAACACCTGCAAGCAAAGTATCTGGCTCTATTGTTAAGCCAGTGATGATAATTTCAATCCCAAATGTATTAGTATTTTTTTCTCAGTTTTATTTTCTTAAAGCATTCTTTGCATCCATATTATCAGTTCATTTTTTGTTACAAGGTTTACTTTAGATTATATAGAAAGAGGTACCCAATATATGGAGAGGTATTAAAAATAAAATTAATAACAGGTTGACTTTACACATTTTGGGGGCCTTTATTTTCTTGAATAAACTGTAATACAGTTGAACTGTTTACATATTCTTTAACTATGGAAGATGGAGCCAAAATACAAGTGACTATTTATCTGAATGCCTTTTTTGCTTTTGTCTGGGTCCAATAATCAGTGAGTGAATACGGGTATATATGGAGACCTACATCACCATACTGCTCAATTTAAGGAAAAGTGCTAATTGGGAAAGGAAAAGTTCACACACAGATTAACCATGTAGTCACTAACAGTTAATTATTTTTTTGAACATGGGAAAAAGCAGGAACAGTGCCCATTTGAAAAAGGAGCATGTCTAAACCTCATCCGCATTCTTCCTGCCTGAACTCCCTTCCTCATTGGTTTTGCGTGGTGTGGTACAAAGCAGCCATTGGGTATTTACTCATAGAGCCCAGGACCATGCCTTCCACCCTCTGAACACACCAGCCAGCTACAGAAGACAACTCTGTTCTCTAGGAATTCCCCCTGCAGCAGTTACTGAGGGACTCTTCTGAGCCTACTGATATCACCAAAACAGCAAAAGCCTTCAAAGCAGAGCTGGGAATCAATCTCTAGTGGGAGCAAAGCTCTACTGGTGAAGCTGTGGTCCCTTCTGCTGTTGATGGTAGTCTTCTACACAAGTCAGTAGGATCGAGATTTAAGTGCAGTGTTGCAAAATTTCCCTTTTGTCTCAGGTCCTTTTTTTTTTTTTTTTTACCTTCTCTTCATGTTCTTGCATTGGTACCACAAAGAAGTGGTGGCCTGCACAATTTCACAAGCTTGTCCATGCAGGCATGGTGAAAGATGCTGTATGAGTCAACCTTTTTTTCAGCTACTTTGTACAGCACAGGAATATTTTCATAAGGCTCTGTAGCTGGTTACTGTAATCACTTTTTCCTGTTTTGAAGTTGAAGCAGCAGAGAGATGATTCAGAGTTGCCAGCATGAAAAATGGAACTGATTTCCAAATATTTTAACACTGGTCTACTATCAAATAAAGTAATCTGAAAGGACCCAATTCTTCACTCTTGCAGTGCTTAAATATTGCTTCCATTTGTATGATTTCCCAGTTTTCTGTTGCATGAATGTTACAGGTAATGCTGATTTCTTCTTGCTGTATGTATTGTTTGTTGTACAGGTCAAGGAAACTCCTGAATGTCCTGTGCACGGTGTAATGATATTCCATTAAGGCTTATCCTACCTAGGTTTGCACTTGTGTTAATTGAAGGTTAAAAGTTAATAGAAAGTGATATTTACAAGAAGGACGATCTATACAGCCATATTCATGGCACAGTATGCTCTTGCAATATCATTTTATCCCTCTATAGCCAACAGTGGGAGTGCTGCTTCCACAGGATGACTGGCCCATGGGGTTTTGATGCCATGAGCAAAATTCTGAAAGTGGTGATGTCACCAGCTAGCTCCTTTCAACTGTAATGGGTGTAGGACTTCACCACATTTTTTTCTTTTTCTGTTCACACCTACTCACTCTGACCAATTAAGCTTTCTAAATGGAGCATTTAACAACTTGATCTAAAGATTCATTGATCTGCATGTATCCTATAATGACCTTCAGTCTTTTGAATTCCTGTAAACAGTTCAATGAAACCCTTCACAATTCTTACCAATTCTGATTCCTGTTGCTCTCTATTGTGAAAGCAGCTGTGGGACAGGTCAATCTGATAATTTTCAAAACTAACCCATGTGATATTCTTTGTTCATTACAACTTACTTGTTCTTAATAAGAAAAAGGCAGTAAAACTCTTGAGGTTTTCTGGTTATTTCTGTTTCTGGATGCAATTAAACTTCCCTTCCTGACTCATCACTTCTGTTGTCTGGGTGGCTGTGGAAAGACAGGATAGCAGAAAGGAGCACAGCAGAAAGATGAGAAACAGGACTTTATATATAAGAGCAACAACAAGTCCTCACAGGCTTTGAGAACCATTCATTGTAGTCAACCAATCTGGAAAGGCATTTAAGGAGTGAAATGCAGCACTGAGAAGGAGAAAAATAGGCAGAAGTGGATATTTAAAAAAAAAAAAAAAGGAAAAAAGAATTTTAGCCTGGGAGTATAGATAGCCAGAGGATGGCATGGTCCCAGTGCAATCCTGCCAGATCCCTAATGCTTCCCATTGGTTACTTGTACTTTGGAACAAAAGATAATGTTTCTTTCCTTTATGATATCATCTGGTGTGGCAGAGAGAGCAGTGATGCTGGAAGAGTGGTCAGGTACAAACACTGAACTCTTAATTTCTCTTTTTGGACCCAGCTACATCTGCCACTTTGGCCTTCATACTTTTGCCATTTGAATTCATAGGACTTCCCACTTAGTGCCAGTTTGGCACACAGGAGTTGAGAGGATGTAGGGGGTGTGTGTGTGATCCAGAGGAGTGTTCAAGAGGCAGTGTGGGAGTGTGGTATGAAAGGAGGCAGCTTGAGCTGGAGTGGGAGTAGCACAACCCAAGAGTGATTCAGCTGTCATGAACCTCTCCTGTTTGTCAAGAGCAATCCAGCCTCACTAAGCCACCTGCAGTCTGTAGAAGAGCTTTCTGAATGAGCTTGGATGTTCTATTAGTAATCTGTTTTCCATGGAGATAAATGCGGAGGAGCAGAGAGCTTTCCTGGCTGGAAGCAGCGTTGGCCTGTGCCTGGGAGAAGAAAGCAGCAGGGCCAGGAAACGGTGCAGGAACTCAAAGGCCTGGGCTTTGTTCTCTGGCCGTCAGCTTCCTCCATCGATAAATTGGAGGAAATGACACCTACCACTTTTTGAAGTAGCAGAAGAAACATGCTGTGTAGCGGCAGAAGAAAAAATAGCCCCCGCAAAAGGCAGCCAGGAGTGAAATAAACTGACATATAAATAGTGCTTCGTGAGAAGGCAGCACTCTCTGAATGCCACGTACATTAGGTTTCACTAGATGCTGCTTTACAAAGTGCACTGATGCCTACATAGTTTTTCAGTGACATGTACTTAACAGGCATTCTTAAATGTGCTGCTGATCAGTGAAGAGGGTTTTGAAATAGAAATCCTATCAGTTGATTATAAACTACAAAATACAAATCCTATCAGTTGATTACAAACTAATCATGTCTGTGTGAGGTCCCAGCTCCTGGGGGGTTCCAATATTTTTACTGTCTAGTAAGAGAGTAAAAGAAGAATTTGTTACACTCTTAAAAACATAGACTTTATGCTGTGGCTCATAGCATGAAACGTTTCTTTTGTTCTCCAACATTATTTTATGGATTAAAAAACCCTCACAGAAATTTTAGAAAAAGCCTTAGGATTCAGCTGTCTCTGTTCAGAATTCCAGAATGGATAGATGCAGTGATTTGGATACATCCTTAGCCAAATAATGATTAAATTTTTCAAGTATGCATATGTAACAAAATCTTCAAATATCTTTTTATATATTGTACTGGTTCTGCTACTTGTGCCAGGATTACTGAAAAAAGACATTTTTTTTGGCTGGAGAAATAAGGATCATGTCTTAGACCAGGAATCTGTAAATGTGGAGGAGTGTAGGGAGCTTCCCAGGAGAGTAGTGGCTGTTGCTGCATTTCAGAGAGTCCCATGTGTGTGTCAGGGAGCAGTCAGCAAGCAGGACTGGAAATAGCATTTCCTGAACATCATTCTCTAGGGTGCAATATTTTGTGCTTACATTTATTGGCACTTTACTCTTCACGCCCTTTTGGGTTTTTCTGGGCCTTGATTTAGAATCAGTATTCAAAGTTTCTTTGCTTGGAGAGTGTTGCATTGATTTGCTAACAGCATTTTTCCACCACTCTTTCTAACATGATTTTAACAGCTATTATCCCACAAACAGTAAGAGCCAGAAGTGCTTGAAGAGCACTAGTGATGTCAGCACTGTTGCAACACGTGGTTCTGGACTGAAAATTTCATCACTATAATGTTAGCCCATGAAGGGGAGGTGGCAGCTGTTACAAGATTAAGGACAGAACTGGGTATGAGAGATAGGATATATTCAGTCCTGGAAGAGAAATCAGCTGCTAAATCCAGGTCCATCCACTCCCCCGTGTCACAGTCGAGGCTTCTCAGACATGACAGTTCAAGATAAAAACTCAATTTTCTATTAGAGATAATTCTCTGTAAGTGATGATCCATCACATGTGATGGAGCACTCTGACAGCATCTCCCCAGAAGAATTCTAGGAAAAGAAAAATGGCATTTTCTACCTACATAAAGTATCTGCCATAGCTCAACGCCCAGAGGAACACTACAAGAACAATGATTAAATATGAACAGAGTGTTTCAAGCTAATAAGTGATATGCTTTGCCTACCATAGCCACATTACCAAAAATAGAACCATCCTAGGAGTAGGACCCTGAAAAGATAATGTGCACCTAGACTGGCAGAGATGCACAGAATGGGTGGGAGCACTATATGCTCTAAAATCAATGACCTCCACCTTTTTCATAATTCACGAAGAAAAAGACAATCCCAATCCAGTTTTCAAGCCGTGCTATATTTGTCATGTACTTACTTGTACAGATACAAACTAGAAAGATAGTTAATAAATAACACTGTAATAAGCAATGCTGGAATTGGAGCTTTTGCAAATTGCCCAAGTATATAACATGCAAATGACGTCAATGCAATTCCCCCAAGTGCAGAATCTCTCTGAAAATCAGACCTGCTCATTTAAGATTCTGTTCATAGACTATTCATTAGAAGCACCAGATTAAAATTATCTTACGATCTGCACTGCAAGTAATAGTACCTATAACACTGTAAGAATGGCTATATTTAATAGTAAAATATTGCTGTTTCTTAGATTCTACTGAACTGTTTAAAATACAGATAAAGTAGGTAAATGGTGAAGCACATAATGAAATAAAAGGCTACAAAATACTGAAATCCATACAGGATTTGGCTTTATAGTAGCTAGTAGTCACAACCACAGGATTTCACTGAGGCCAACTTTGCGAGCTCAAGAAGAATACCTTGCAATTTAAACAGAATCACAGAGTTCTAGTGTGTTGCATTAAATAAAGAATAATTAGATGTCATGCATGAGGGCCTTAAATAATCTCTATTTCATCATATTTGAGATAACTTTCTCTACTGAAACAACTGGTACAAGTTACTGACCAATGTCAGCTGCTACAGGAGCTCTTACGTTTTCCTTAGATATTTCTCTTTTATGTTTAGTGCACATGACTTTGAATTATTGTGCCATAAACATGTTAAAAACAAGCCTCCCCCCTCTAGCATTAGTGACATTAGGGAGGACTAGACACAGGATTCAGACCTATCCAGAACCACATGATGGCAACAAGTCCCACAAGCCCTGACTTTATGCTGGGATTTAGAAACCAGGTTGTGTATCTAAAAGAGTTCCCAAGTGGTGTAGCAAAGTATCCATGAAATACCTGACATCAAGAGATGTCCTTAGCTTAGCAGTACTGCTGATGGCTGCTACATAAAGCTGGAGAACTGATTTGAAAGGCGAGGGACAACAGCACTGAAAGGCACCCAGCTGGAGGCATCCAGCTCTGCTTTCAAACTCTTCATTGTATTTGTCAGCTCAGTGTGAATCTCTGAATCCATTTTTCTTGCTTAGACCTGTGATATTTCTGCTGTTTGCCACTGGCTACCTGTAACATAAAGGTGCTTACATTTAGCATACCAAGAAGGCAGAAAGCTTTCCTTGCAGTGTTCTGACAGACTCTTCTCAGGGAGCCCAGAAACACAGTTTTGTCACATTCTTTTCCCCCAGCCATTTCCATTGTGGTTACTGTCCTCTCCAACAACTACTGCTGACCTAGACTGGCCTGTAGCAGGACTCAAACCACCCCGCAGAGCAGTTTCGAGAAGGTGAAAGTTTCAGTATTGAAGATCTGCAGCTCTGATGAGCTGCTGCTGAACTGCGGGATCCAGCTACTCCAGCTTTATCCCAAACCCTGGAGGCAAACTTGATCCCACAAGCTCATTATCCCTGATGATCCCACAAATCCATGGGGCCCCAATAGGATGCACACGAGTGCTGAGGAAACTGGCAGATGTTATTGTCACTCTACATCATCTTTGAATGGTCATGGAGAACAGGAGAGGTGCCTGAGGACTGGAGGAAAGGCACGGTCAGTCCAGTCTTCAAGAAGGACAAGAAGGACTCAGGAAACTACAGGCCAGTCAGCTTCTCCTTAATCCCTGGAAAGGTGATGGAACTCCTCATCCTGGATGTCATCTCTAAGCATGTGGAGGAGAAGTTATCTGGAGTAGTCAACATGGATTCGCCAAGGGGAAATCATGCTTGACCAAACAGATAGCCTTTCATGATGGAATGATTGGCTTGGTAGATGAGGAGACAGCAGTAGATGTTGTCTACATTGACTTCAGCCAGGCTTTTGACACTGTCTCCCATTACATACTCACATGTAACCTCAGGAAGTGTGGGTTATATGAGCCGATGATGAGGTGTATTGAGAACTGGTGAACAGCAGAGCTCAGGTTTGTGATCTGCAGCATAGTTTAGTTGGAGGCCTGTAGCAGTGTTCACCCAGAGGGCACTGCTGGGTCTCCTCTTGTTCAGCTTACTCATCAATGACCTGGGTGAAGGGACAGAGTGTACCTCAGCAAGTTTGCTGATGATACAACATGGGGAGGAGTGGCTGATACATCTAAAGGCTGTGCTGCCATTCAGCAAGAACTGGACAAGCTGGAGAAATGGGCAGAGAGGAGCCAAATGAAGTTCAACAAAGGGAAGTGCAGGTTCTGCACCTTGGGAGGAATAACCCCACGGACCAGTAAAGAGTGGGGACTGACCTTCTCAGCAGTTCAGTGGAAATGGACCTGGGGCTCCTGGTGTATAAGTAGCTGTCCATGAGCCAGCATGTGGCCTTGTGGCCAAGAAGGCCAGTGGTGTCCTGGGGTGCATTTAGAAGAGCGTTTGCCAGCAGGTTGAGGGAGGTGATCCTGCCCCTCTACTTAGCCCTGGTGAGGCTGATCTGGAGTGCTGTATTGTGTTCTGGGCTCCTCAGTTCAAGAAAGACAAGAAACTACTGGAAGAGGAACCAATGGATGTCTGTGATGATGATGAGGTGACTGGAACATCTCTCTTATGAGAAAAGGCTGAGAGACCTGGGCTTGTTTAGCCTGGACAAAACAGAGGGAATCTTATCAGTGCTTACAAATATCTTAAGTGGGAGAGTGTCAAGAGGTTGTGGCCAGACTCTTTTCAGTGGTGCTCAGAGACAGGACAAGGGGTAATGGGCACAAACTGGAACACAGGAAGTTCCACCTGAGCATGAGGAAGAATTTCTTTTCTGCGAAGTTGGCAGAGCACTGGGACAGATAGCCCACAGATGTTGTGGAATCTCCTTCTCTGGGGATATTCAAAAGCCATCTCAATCCTGCCTAACCTGCTCTAGGTGAACCTGCTTTAGCAGCATGGGTGTTGGACCAGATGACTTCCAGATGTCTCATCCAACCACAACCATTCTATGATTCTGTGATCGGCTGTAGAAAGGACTGTTCTGCAAGATCTGAGAAGGAAAGGGGCTGGGGTCTGACAGTGAAAGCACTTCTGAAATAGGAGTGAGGGAACCCTGCAGTATTAGGGAGCAGAGGGTCACAGGAAAAGGCATTTGAAAAACTGGTGCTGTTCAGATGCTCTTCTGGACCTTTCTTCTCACTATCAGTCTACAGTAGGTATCAAGTGGCTTGTAATATCTTTGACTAACCTAGAAGGAAGAGTAATAACTCCTGAGTAATCAGTGCAGAAGAAAAGCAAGTGATGCAAAGAATAAGATAAAATATTCTTATTTATAAAGTGCTATGAATAGTGATTCTATAGGGATATAGTAAAAGAAACAGAAAGGGATGAGAGCTATCTTGATCATCCATCTGCAGTGTGATATGGCATGTTCATAGATTGGACTTAACTGTGGTTTAGGGAGAGACAGACCCTAAATGGAACTTTATCACATTCCAATTCTTACCAGACAAAATCAACAGCTAGAAACAGATAAGCATATATTGTCAAAATTAGGCGACAACTATGGCCTGGGTCACTGCAGTATTTCAGACTGAGTATGAAGGAAAAAATGAATGCTTTTGCAGTAATTGGTTCTGTTACTGTACTTATCCCCAATTTTCTGAACTGTCAAGCCTCATTTCTTCTGTTATGTAGATTGACAGTCCTCTCCATAGTAATTCTCTTTATGGTTTGAAGGACACCATGGCCTAGTTTTCTGGGGTAAGCACTGAACAAGGGAAACATAGCCTGCTATTACATTGTCCATGGTGTTCTGTAATGCTGACAGTGATATTGAGTTCCTTCTCATACACTGGCAGTTTGCTAGACAGGAGGATTGACAGAGCTGTAATTCATCAGCCACAGGCTTGGATATAATAAACTGTGGCAAGGTGGCAAGTGTCCCAGTGTAGATGAATTGAGCTGAAAAAACCAGGGATTTCAAAAATCCAGCTCCTGTTTTTATGTATTTTGATGCAGCCACAGGATACAAAGGGAGAGGATGGGTTTCTGAAAAGAGAGGAGGAACTTACACTTAACCATGTGGTGAAAGATGGGATTTTCCCTGTGCACTTCAGTCCTCCTCTGAAATAATATCCTTCATAATTCATTACCAATTTGATATGAAAAGGTTATGTTTCTACCATGCATTTTGTTCTTTAATTAGATTTTTCTGTTATTGATGCTCTCATAATAAAGATTATGTTTCAATGGAATTATGCACTTACATGACATTTAAAACTGCACAGTAACAGTGTGTGAAGTCATTGCATGCAAAAGTGCTATTAACTGCATGTCAACATCCAATAAACTCTCTGCACTTTTAATCCTTTTTCAAGATCTTGAAGCCTATCTGATGTTGTGACATTTTATGGCATTTAAATGTCTCATCAGTAAGACTTTGTTCTTCTCCTCATATGCACAGCTCTTCTAGGACTGAAAGAGCTTTAACATTGCAAACAAAGCAGGGAAGATGACAAAATAGGAGGGATTGCCAACTATTTCTCAAGTAAATTTTTGTAGTCAGATGAGCTGCAAACACAAGCTGAAAGCTCAAACTTTTCTAGTGGTTTGAAGCAAGCTGAGGTGATCTGGAGTTGGAAGGTTGCTTATGCTGAAAACAAAGTTAAGTTCAAATTCAGCTGGAAGGCCTAAAGGGAAGAAACACTAGTCTGGTATCATAAAGACATATTACCACATACTGGTGATCCATTGTGAAACTGTTCTCAAAAGCTTCAAACTGCCAACTGTTTTCAGGCACAACATGAGAGGTTTGTAAAATGAAACCTGACACAAGTGAAAATAGTTTAAATGACTGAGAAATGGACTGTGCTTATTTTATTAACTGTTTCCACTGCAGTGCTTCAAACTCTCATGTCACAGCAGCGGGCAGGCAGGTGATCACCTCTTTGTTGTGTGCTTTCCTTGGGCTTGCTCTGCCAAGCAGGATGCTGGTGCACAGCACTGATGAAGGAAGAGGATGCTGAGTCTTGCTGGAGCATTAGATAGAGAGGGCTGCCCTAACTAAAGGAGTTTCTAATATAAAAACCAAAAGACATAAGAGCATCATACAGGAATGAGCAGACCTTGTGCATGGGTCTGGCACATCGCACATGCATCAGAGGCATTTTGAGGTGAAGTCCAGTATGTCCTCTTCCTAATTTCAGTGTCTAAGTCAGGTCCTTGCAGAGCTGTCTGTCTCCAGAGACCCGTATCAAATGCTCACACAGGGGATGGCTTTACTACTTGTCCTGTTACAGAGCTAGGAAAACTCTGAAATCAAATGGCTATGCCTTGCAAAGACTGCCCAAGACCCTTTTAAGAAATACAATTTCATCTTTTTCCAAGTAGCATAAAGTTTGTGCTTGCTGACCCCAGCTTCCAAATTGCTTCCCTGAGGAAGCAAATTGCACATAGAGGAGGAGTTCTTTAGTGCTTGTAATAGAGAGGAGAAATAATATCTCAGGGGTGTTTGGAGACTGAGCTTAGTCTGGCCTGGCCTGGAATATTTTGAGAGAGAATATATTTTTGTAGACCTCAAGCCATACTGTGTTCTGGAGCCCAGCTGAACACATGACTAAGTGTCCGTGGGACTGAGTGTAGGTGTGCTGGCATCCTGGAACCTGGCAGGAGGGCTCTGTGTGTTAATATGTACCTTGTTACTTGGGGTACACCACAATCTATTTATGGCTACTCTGTGGCAGAGCTGTGGATTTTCTCCCTGAGAATACTTCAACAAAACTAAACCACTTCTATGCTCACTGAGACCTTGTGCTGTTTAGAAGGGACTCAGCTCCAGGTGAGCAAGATCTGGGTCAGATGGATGTCATCACTGCTGTTGGGAATGGCTATATGTAGATAAAAATACTCAAAATAGAGCAGCACCACTAAAAATCAAGGTTTGTTGGGCTACACTTCTGGGGCCCCATCTTTGAAATTGCCAGTCATCATGCAAATAACCATCAGATGTCTTCCCTGGGGTACTTCACTCATATAAAACATCCTGACTTTAGCCACTGACAGCTATTTATATTCCAATTTCTCCACATATTTTGTGTAAATATTAGTCTGTGGTCCAGACTGAGGTTATTTCTAACTTTATCTCAGTTGGCTTCCCTGCCCCTGTTTATAACACTCTTCCCTCTTTTCCTGAAAGTTTCCACACAGCTAAATTAAAATCTCACCAGCCACTATTTACTCTGTATCTCTGCAGAAAATGAAAGAAAAACAATCACAGCTCCATCTCCTCAACATGAGGGATGCCACTGTGCACACGTAAGTTGATCTCAGATCCATTTCACTGAAAATTTCTGGCAAATACCCTTTCAATATATGAGAAAAAGAGGTATTCAGAAATTTACGTTAAAACACTTCAGATAACATAGTCTGCCTAACATCACATATAAGCACCAGCTCACCTAGTGTCTCCTGTCTAGATTCTTCACCTGCAGCAGTTCTTTAAATCCACATCCCTTCTTGGGAGCTGTGAAATGATGAAAATTAAAAATCAAACAATTTTTGTAGGCTATGTTTTTCAAAGGTTAATTTTTCTCATGGTAGAACTTGCACTTTATTTCTAGCTTGAGTTTGTCTGTCTGGAGCTTTCGCTCATTCACCACATAACAGATTGCACTATAATCAGAAATCTTTCCTGTAGTCCAGTCATGATGAAACATATATTACATATCAGATTGAAGTATCTCACGGAAGTGCATTATCAGTGCCTCAAGTAATTTTTTTTCCTTCATTATTAATCCTCTTTGATCTCTCAGCATAAATTCTGGTGTTGACACTATGAAAATGTATTCAAGAATGACAGAGACACAACCCTTGCCAGTGATACATCACACGAGGTCCCATTGCTGGTCAAAGGTTTTTTACTTCCTAAATGCATTTAATGTTGTCATATAGCCAAGAGATACAAACCCATCTGTTCAAATGTTTTCACCTCACCTTTTTTTTACACTCCAGTTATATGTGTCCTCTGAATTGAATCTTTAGTTATACTTTTTTTCAGATCATCATAAAGAAACTGAAAGTACCCATCAGGTACTACCTGGCATTCAGCTAGAAATTATTCTTCTGGGTGGTATCTTCCCATTCAAAGTTATTTACATATTAATATAATTAAAGTAATTTTTAGATAGTTCAAATTATTTTAAATTGAAGATATCAGCCATGACATGGGGCATTTCAGCACAAAATTATCAAGTTATAATGGCATCAAATAAGAAGTGCAGCTTACTTGATATTTTGATTAGTAAAATAATTTTTATTGAAATTTAGGAAGTCATCATCCTTTGTTTCCCCTCCCCCACTGCCCTCTGGCCCAACTGAACAGTGTCAATAGCCCATTATGATTTTTTGGGGTTTTTTTGCAGGGTTGCACAGCTAATGCAGTTTCTGTCTTTACTCCTTTGGAATACCACAGGTCTTAGAGCTTTTCTGTCCTGGGAAGTTTCTCAGCTTACCACGCTTCATTAGGAACAAAGTCAAAAGGTCAGAAGTTTCTGAACAATTCTTTTAGCATTTCTACATGAAAACAGGGTTCCAAATCCATCCTTTTTACTTAAAGGGTACCACTTCTTTACTGATAAACGTTTGGTTGAAGTAATGTCATACAACTCCAACAAATCTCATTGACACAGTAAGAGCAGATCGCATCTTCAGTGTGAAACAGCAGTTTCTGCTCAATAAACAAAGCACGGACCAGGGCTTGGGTTTTGCTGCTTAACATCATGTGAGTGTTGATGTTCCCTGAGCAGGAAATATGAAACATAACATTGACTCACTTTGGTGTCTACTTCAAAACCACAAAACATTATTCTTTCAGTCTCACACATCTCAGACTTGGCAACGACCACCCATTTATGCAATTCTTTCTCTTTTTTTAAAAAAGTATGTTTTTTCTGAAGAAATAGGTAAAGCTTGTGCTTGCACAGGACTATTATGCTGAGAAACCAGACACAGCCACCCCATTGCCTCGCCTACTTCCCCTTACAGCACCTCTCTACTAGTTTAAGGATAGATTCGTTGTACTGAAACACTATCCCTTGGAAGAACAACAAGCAATCCTAAGATGTATTCATTGCAAGTATCCATTAAAAAAAAAAAAAAGTAGCTTTTTAAGCTTATTTTTCAGATTTCAGGATAGACAAGAAAACCAGTTTGCAACAATCAAACCATAGCAGTTACCAGCGACTATTTAATGAGTGGCAGGTTTCATTCAGACTAATGCACACACTTATTTTCCTTTCCCCCCTCCCTGCTTCCTTTCTGGCACTGAAATATACAGCCAGACTCTTTATGATAACTCTATTTTGCTAATTAATCTAATTAAGTGCTGTATGTAATCTTGCAGTGTAGAGCAAGCTATTCAAGATTGTCATCATTAGGTTAAAGAGCTGACAATTGATGGAGATAATTTTTTCTTAACAGTCTGTAACCTTTCTGCAGGCAACCCCCTCCCCTAGGGGAGTTCTTCAATTAAATCAATAATGCTTCTAGAGAGAAAGAAGAACTTCGCTTTTTAAGAAGCACGTAAACAGATTTTCAGCTGCTTCTCATTGCTTTGCTCGAGAAGAAGAGCAGCAGCTGTTTATTAATACCTGCTGTGCTCAGCTTTGTCAGGCTTGCATTTAAGAATAGCAGCTACTGCCTAGCTATGGTGAAGGGTGAAAAGCAGGGGTTTTGAAGGTATCGTGTGGGGTCTGGAGAAACCTTGTCAAAATAAAACAGTTTCTGGATAGGGTAAATGTCAGGACTTGGAGTTGTTTCTAGGCAGGCTGGGGAAGTGAGCTTTACACTGCTGGTGTATTTGTTATTGTTTGGATGCAAGGCCTGACAAGAAGATAAATGTAACTGGATGAAGAGGTGGGGAAAGCTCATCATAGTGACTTTTGCCAGCTTTGAAGCTTTAATGAGCAGGACCTGGTGGAATATTTTGGTTGTGGTTTTTCTTTTGTTTGTTTGTGGGTGTTTTTGTTTTTTTTTTAGCTTGTTGGTTTTTTTTAAACACCATTCCCAAATGCCATTATTTTGCCTGCAGTGGGCTCAGAAGCCTGGGAAGACTAAATGTGCCCATGTCTCTCCTGGAAGGAGCAACTTAGTCCTCGGTGGTGACCAGACATTGATGTTCCTAGTTTCAGCAAGTTCCTGGTAAGTTCAGTAGCAACTGTGCACAGCCAGGACAGAGCTGTGGCCAAACCCATGTGCGTCCTTCTGATGGCTCTGGGGGGCTCTGTAAACGGAGGTTTCTGCAGCAGTCAGTGGGACATTTTCTAGCACTTAATTTTGGTTAAGATGTCTGGTTACCTTCTCTGAGAAAAGTGTGTGTTAGCAGCTCACTGTAGCTGGGTCTCACCTCTTTTCCTTGGCTCAGCTCCTTCCCCCTGCTGGCTCACAGTCTCCTGAGGACACGGCCACAGAGACATCTCTGTCTCCCTCCCTGCACTGCCTGACCTCACTGGTAAAAAGCTGGTCTTTGTAAGCTCCTGGTTTTGTGTGAAATACCACCTTGCTTGCAGCAACGATGGCTGCTTTCTGTCTTTCTTTTATTTTTCAGCCCTGATCCTTTAACTACAGCAATTTGCAGGCTGGCAGGCCCGGAGGCGCGTTTGCTGCAGAGCCCATTCTCCTCGGTGGACAGGTGCCAGCCCTGTTGCACAAGGATCTGGCCAGTTTGGAGAAGTACACGGGAAACAAAACTCATATGAGGTAATATGCAACAACAAAACCTTGGCTTCAGCAAGAAGCAAGGCAGAAATACCACAGCAGCTTTGGGTTTTGGTGCATTTTAAGCTTTCATATGATGTTATGGATCATCTTTAGCTTGTTTGAGGCAGTTATCTATCACCGCCACGTAATACTGGTCACTAAAAGTTCCACCAATATGATGGCTGGTGCACCATGCTCTACGAAAGGTCTCCAAGCACAAGCCACCAATACTGAAAAAGAAAAATTAAATAAAAGTCCAGGTCAGTACTACACTGGTGGTCAGGGATCTCACTGGTCAGGGACTATTTGAACAAAATGAAGTCAGAGAATTTGTTTCATTTGAATCCTTCTGCCTGGATCTATTGAATTAATTTCTAGTAGGTGCCTTTACTCTAAAGATCGGCTTTCCCCCAACCCCCTCCCCCCCCCCCTCCCTGTCTGCAATAGGTAATATACACCTACAAAAACAGATCGTTGTTTCTTGTTCATTTGTTAAATGGGAATTTGATGCTGTTATGGATACTAAATGTATTCCATTTTCTGTATCATATAATTATCACATTTTTTACTTCACTGGGTTTCTCTCCTTGGTTCTTAGAGCTAGAAAGTTACTTTGTGCAATAATAAAAAAAGAGAATAACAGCTTTTATTAAAATGAGAAAATAGCTCTATGGGGGTTTTGAAGGTTTTATTCAAGTCCTTATTTTCACCCCCTATGCAGTGTTCATCTGAATTTCTCCAACAGATGCACACAGCCGATTGCTCATAGAGAAAGTGACCCAGCAAAGCTGATTGTGCCATCAAGAGAGGCAGTTGCGCAATGTGAGTTTTACGCTATAGCCACAACTGAGAGCTTTCTGTTTCCGTCAGGAGGAAAGTCTGCTCATAA